>BSBK01008493.1:5000-370511 GCA_027943335.1 Chamaecyparis obtusa | reverse complement strand
ATATATATATATATACATATACATATATATACATATATATACATATATATATTATATATATATATATATATATTATATATATATATATATATATATATGTATATATATATATATATATGTATATGTATATATATATGTATATCTATATATATATATAATTGAATTAGTATTTGTTGAAATTTTTAATAAAATAATCTACATAATTATCTTTCTTTTATATTAAAAATATATATTAATTTTCTTATTTTGCAACTAGTGGGAGGTAATACATAGATATAAATGTTTATGAATTTAAATCTCTTCTTTATATTTGTGTAAATTTTTTTTTAAATAATAGACTAATGGTATGATTTGGGGCAACCTTTTTTTATTTTATTTTAAGTGATACTTTTATTCAATTTTTTACTTTTTTGGAAACTAAATCTTTAAATAGAAGTGTAAGCTTTATCATTTAAATTGTCTATTTCTTTCCTTTATTTTATGGAAAATAGAAACTTGGGACTAAATATATGATTTATCTCCCTTGATTTAAGGGGATTTGTTTCTTAACAAAAGATATGTTTTTATTTAACCTTGATTTATGAGATATTTTTCTATTTATTTCACAAAGGATGTTTCTATTTATTTTTCTTACTAATATAATTTTACTTATTTTATATGTTATTGTCATAAATAATCTAATGTCAAATGAATTATATTCCTTTATCATTAGATTTTATTTCTTATAAGGACAAGAAAATTATGAGATTATTAAATAAATTACAAGAATCCTCATTAATAAATGTTATTACTTTCTCTATTATGTAGGTTGGAGTTGTGTTGACAGAGGGATGGACATCTAAAAAAATTCAGTGAAGCTAAGCTAAGTATTAGATTCTAAGATTTCTTGAATAGACAATCTACATTGTAGAGGCATCAGACTTTATTAAGGGGTCAGATTTGAATGACAATCTGCTTAAGCAATGTGTTGACCCACGTTTTCACTGAATACCTTGATGTATTCGTACATCTTCTGAGCTATCTTTTCACCCAATCCTCTAACTATTTATATAACGTCCTTGCTTATTGTGCCAGACGTATGTCATAATTAGCATTCACCTTTAGGTATTATGTTAGGACTTGATAGAGAGAGTAGCTCGTCTCCATTCTAACAAGTTTAACAAACCTATATATTTATAAAAAAATATAATTGCACTATTATTATTCGTGTACATGGTTCTTCTGACGTGGTAATCTAAGAGATAATGACTATCAATCCCTATGGGATGGCATACTCAGTCAATCATAGTTCTGTACCTGGAATCCTCAAATTTATTTTAAATTGTGCATTTTGTCTTGTTTGCCTCTAGTTACTTGTTCAAATTGTATAATCTTCTTCCACTATCAGTGAGTCAAAATTCCCTTGAAAGAAACACAGATTGATCTTGGCATTTAACCCACTGAGTGCAGTTATATAAAGATCAATAAGATTTATTTATGAATGTCAATCTTTCCAGAATAGGATACGTAGGTTTCAGAAAAACACACACGAAAATTTATTCTATAATGTAGAAAAATGAAAGAAATAGAACTTGGTTATTATTGATATTAGTTTACAATATTAAATTTCTTATGAACATAAAATTTTGCTACAGTAAAAGGTGGGGCTCACTAGAAGACTCCCATTTCATATTTTATTGTATTTTGCTCTCAATTTCGCTAGGTAGTCTTGATAAGAAACTACAATGCTATCACTCAAATCTCATTATATTTTTCAATTGTCTAGCTATCAGTACTATTACAACAATCACAAAAGCTTGTTCTCATGTAAACTTATTTATTTGTTATGTAGAAAAATAAATAGGTAGTAATACACCAGTGAGCTCCATCAAATATAATATTAAAAGGATTTTAGTATTATGATAGAGGGGTTGATGATGATTTTAATCCTTTTCTTCCCTAATATGCATATGTTCTTTCCTTAGTTTGATAATCCAATACTACTACCGTAATGAAGATAATCAAATAATATAATGGATTTCTAAGAACGAATCTTTATAAGATCTCCATATTAAAAGTTGAAAGATCACATAATATATAATCTAACTAGATCTAAAGCTACCAACTCAAATTATATCATAATATTTTCTTTTTCAATTTGACAAGTAAAATTTTAAAAAAAAGAGATTCTTTTAACAAAGAATAAATCTCAAAGTCTTTCTCATAAAATAACATCTGATAAATTACAAATCTAGCTCTTTCATAAACAATGATTCTCTTTGGCCAATGACAAAAATAAAATAAAATCCTTTAAATCTCAATCTCAAAACAACCATACAAACTAATGAGAAAGTCACAAAACTGCTCTTATAAATTACTTAATAATTTTTTTTTACCAAAACAACATAAAAATATCCTTCAAATTATCTTTTTTTGAAACAACAAACATATAATTGTCATTGGTTGAATCTTAATTGGAAAATAACTAACATAGGTTTGCTCTCCTCCCTACCATAATGGCATCATGAAGCCTCGGGTGCTCTAGCCATACCCCTGAGCAAGAAAACTGATATAGACCCAAGTTAAATTCATGGAGGTCTTCTCATATGCCACAATAACTAAGGATATAACCCCAATAATTTCTTATAATTACTATAATAATCACAATAGGCTAAAACACCACTCACAAATCATCATGGAATTGTTCATGTCAAAAAATGAATAAACCTTGCAACCTATCTCTATCATTCAACACATAATCAAGAAAGGTAGAGGGAGTAAGGGAAACTCATCTCTCTAAGGCTAGGCATATTGATATCCACCTTTTCATACCAGTGCTTCACCCTCCTCCAACTCTCCCTTTTCTCCACCCTTAACCAAAAATTCTTCAAAAGAAGAAGTGGGTAACACCCCCATTCTTCCTTCCCAAACCCCATATAAAGGACCTTCAACTTGAAAGGCTTGGATAGGAGGTTTGGGTTGTACTCATGTCCCTAAATAAAATTCATTTCCTCATTTAAGAGGGTATCATGCCCAATTACACTCCACCGATACTTCAACCCTCCAATCAACTTTCAAACTCATCACCCTCATTAATGGTGGATCTTGAAAGGTCATATCATGACCAAAAGACAATATTATATGTTCAGCAAGTACCCTTCCCATAGGTGTTGACTATAGGGGCCTACTTTTGCACAAATATTCATGAAATTGGCCTCTGAACACTTTTTAAAATCCCAAAGAAGGCCAATTCCGAAATTCAATCCCATTTATGATTTTCCAATTCCATCTCTCAATTAAAAACCCTTGAAACATAACCAACACTACTAAATCCTCCAAGCATAACTAAACAAGGTCAATTTCAACACACCCTATTTACCTTATAATAAAAATAGTTAATTTTTTAACTTTCCAAAGGTATATCTTCTTGATATTAAATCAATAAATCATATTAGTTGTTAGTCGCATTCTTATAGTTTTAATTTATACAATAATACATCATACAATTATAATTCTTATACAATATTTCAAAAGTGCAATACAAGATTCCGAAGTCTTCCCTATTAACCATTTGCAAGTGCATTTTCATCAAAGTATCTCGAAGATATATATATTCCCATGAAAAGTTCCAAGGAAAGAAATATTTACAAATCTCAATCTACACCATCACTCTATCTTATCCTTTATAAAAGATACATATTCATCAATTTAGGATTTTATGAGAGGTGGGGTCTTACATTTTATTCATAACTTCATTTGGTTCTGGTGCTTAGTTTCTACAATATCTTCTTAAGTGACCGACCATATGACAGTTTAGACATGCCATTCCAAAATTCGTCCAATTTCTAGATCTTCCTCTCCAGTGTAGTCTCATACAATTTGTAGCTATATGACCATATCTTCCACAGGTAGTATAATTAACCTGTGTGTTGTAATCCCAAGTGTAAGAGTTACCTTGTCTTCTCAGTTGATATGTATTATTTTGTCTCTTTGGTTTCTAAACTAACTTCAGTTGTGCCCTACATTCTTGTGACATATGACCATGCTTGTTGCAAATATGACAATGACTATCCATGTAGTACCTCTTAGGTGACTTGTTTGTCTTTGATCTACATTCAAATTCTTGATGTCCATATTTGTTGCAATTGTAGTAATAACCATCAAATTTAGGAATAGTATTGGGAGTAGCTTTTTATTTATTGACTTCACTCCTGTAGACATTTGTTGTATGACCTAGTTTCCCATAATGATAGCATGATGGCTTCTTAGGTTTTGGATTTGCATAGACATTCATTTTCTCTACTTGCTTTGATGATTCTCCTTTCTCGGTATATCCTAATCCAGTGGTATTGTCTAGTCTCCTCTGACTCCTTAAGAATTCACCCATCTTTTTGGTGCTTTCCTCATCTTTCTTCATCAGTTTGTTATTTTGTTGTTGCATTTTCAATTCATTTTTCAGTCTTTCATTTTCTTCCCTTAATTCACCAATGTCTTCCAATTTCCTAGCAAGCTCATTGTTCACCTTGTTAACTTCTTGACTTATGATAACCATCTGATTAGCAATTTCAAAATGATATTTGGTCAGCCTTAGTGTTTTTAATTCTTTTTCTTCTATTTTTTCAGTCATTTTTCTTTTGTCTTCAACAACCATGTTTCTCTCTTTTTCAGCTTGTCTTGTACTATTCATGACTTCAATCATTCTCACCATTTTTGTTTCTTGTCGAATTTGTAGTGCTTTCAGCTGCTTGGTGAAGTGTCGATTCTTTTCTGATAGATCTAAAATTGTTGCTTCAGATGCATCAAATACACTTCCAGATCCTTCTGATAATTCCTCAATCTCCTCTTCCTGATAGTGAGTATCATTTTGTAAAAATTCTAATTCCTTCCTCTTGCTCAATGAATCCCTCAACTTTTCTTTGATATCTTTAAGCTGTTGTAGGATAATATGCAACTCCAGTTTCTAATTTTCAATTATCTAGTCAAGCTTGTACCTTTCCATCTCTATGGATCTTTCCTCTTTAGTGATTAAACTTCTTTAACAAGAGAACAATCTCTAATACCAATTTTTTGGATTATGGAAAGGTGAGTTACTGAGAGGGGAGGGGTGAATCAGTAACCCTAAAAATTTGTATTCTCAATCCACAAGATAATATCCTTCATTAACCGACTATCATATTCATAGTTACCATTCATTCATGAACATAACTGAAATGTAAAATGTAGCTAATCTATCAAATAAGAATTCATGAAACTTCACGCATTTGACACAAAGATTTTGGTATCACATAAACCCTAGTAAGAAGGTAAAAATGATGTTGGGGATGAAACCCACAAAGCTTCACTGCTGCAATAAAAAAAGTTTCCTATTAGAGCATACAATTTTGATCACTTTTGATGATCTTACCCTATTAGGAGTAACATATAAGACAGGTTAAGATCTACCTTGTTAGATGATTTTAGCAACACTCATTAAGTGTGCACTCAGTTAAGATATTTTACAATGAGACAGTTAAGTCTACTCTGTTAAGAGATTCCTGCTACAATTGTTAGAAAGTAACATCATAAATGATTTGGTTGTTACAACTTACTTTGCAGAATATCAGATATGCTTAGCCCTTAACTGAAATCACCTTTTTGTGATAGATGTCAACAATGTCTCCTCAAATTACTGCTCGGTAGCCTCTGGTCTTCTTCTGATATAATATTTATACTCAGTCAATACTTAGCATCATAACCTTGGTCTGATCTTCAAATGTCTCATGTGGCAGCTACTTCTCATCATTATTATTCTGATATGTTGTCTTGACAATGCTTAAATCATAATTAGACCTAATTAGGGTTATGGAAACATCTAAAAAACATTTGATCAACGATCCATATGAATAACCTAATTCAAATCTGCATAGGGATCATCACCAATATTTTTGAAATCTCTAAGAAATGTTTACCTCAATTTATGTAAACCATTTTCTAGTTCGGTAAAAATTGTTTGCCTTGTTTTCGGTGTCATTCCAAACTTTTATGTCAATCATGCATTGCTCAGTAAACACTGTCTCTCTGCCTCGATAAAATATTGATGTTCGGTAATCAGGTATACTCGATTATCACTGTACTCGGTGTCCTTGGTAACATGTGGCTCAGTGTAGATGCTCGATCAAGTCTGTGCTTGGTTGTCATATCTTTCTCCTTATTTCTCTACTCGGTTACTATACTTCATACTTTGACCGACCTTTATGTTTTCTTTTCTTTACCAATTATATGTATGGCACTAATGACAACACTTAATGCAAATAGGTGTAACAATAAATATGTGTGAAATTAAGGCTATATCAAGCACAATGGGCATGAAAGCCTTGAAACCCAACAATGAGGCCTAACTAAGGAATAAATTTTATAGGGAGATAATTTAGCACACTATAGTCACATAGTAAGGAGCAACATGATAGGAAATTGGATGTTATTTAGAATGATCATAAAAAATATGCCACTCATTATCACTTTAATTTCAAATGACACCAAAATCAATGAATTACTGAATTTTAATATGCAAAGCCTACCAATCATTAGTGGAGTTACTATGGAGTCGATCATACATATAAAAAGTATAATTTTCAAGATCTTGTCTATGTTTATTTATTTTTTATGAACAAGGTTAGATAAAATACAATCCTATTGTAATTTAACTTGGAAGTAGAAGAAATTGATGCACTAGAAAATGGGAAAGGGGATGTTGACAAAGGAGGAGGTTGGAAACCTAAACCTACCTTAGACAAGTGTGATGTATATTTTTCATGCACCTCAACAATTTCTTACATAGATCCTAAACAATGTTCATTGTATCTATGTTTAGAAAGGGTTTTGAAACCAACTCCATAATATTTTTCTAAATTGAGCTAGGAGTTGAAATTGTTGGAGTCTAGAGGGGTCACTCTTAGGTTGGATTGGATTGAAGTTTAAAGAGGCCCAATAAATACCTTAACATGTGCTAGGGTAAGAATTTTGAGTCTCATATTTAAGGACTTTTTACTTTCTATGAAATTAGGACTATTTGAAGTCTAATGATCCCTAATGATTCTTTAAAAGTACCTCTTCCGATGAAGGAGTATATTTATTAAGAGATGGGGCATTTGTTTTTATTGGAGAAAGAATTGAAGAAGATTGATATTTTATTTGTATATTCTTATCATCTTCCAAAGTCCACATCTTATTAATTTAGATAAACTTGATTTTTCAATGAAGAGTAGAAGGGACTACTTTCATGCATGAATCTAAAATCTTCCTAAAATAAGGTTATATATTAGAGTATTTGGTATGACATGGATAAGTGTGAATATAATTTTGAAAACTTACGAACATTATCAAAGCTATGAATAGGAATAGAATCTAGTTAAATAAGAGAATTATTTTATACAAAAAGGAAATGCTACCTAGACTATGAGATGAACTGTTATCAACTAGAATACATCTTAAAGAATTATCATTAATAAAGATAACAATCATGAGGGTATCATATTTAATTTGAACTTCCAAAGAAAGTAACTCATGTTGGTGGAACTCAGTATTTTCTTTTGGTTCATGCATACAATCAATAACAGTTTCTACCTCATTTGACCTAGTAAGATGTGATGTAACTACTTTTCTTGTATCATCCCATGGTATGTAGTATATCTTTTAATAAAGTCCCAAATGTATATCTTACCTACACTATCATACTATGTAGGTGTGATCTTGATGATGGAAGATGATAAAAAAATTAGAGTGGGTGACGTACTAATAATAAATTCTCCCTCCAAGAACCACAAAGCCCAAATTGAAAGCCAAAAATAACATCAAAAAAAATTGCGCAACTCCACTAAATTATTCAAGCTCTCTAGTAACATCAAATTACCCATTTGAACATGTGGATACAAACCTATATGGTTACCAAAGACATACTAAGGAACCCAAAAATAGGGAAATTATAATGATATTGAAAGGCTTTGGCATTACAAGAAGGATATAAAGTCTATGAGGTATCTACAGGATGAATAGGGGGGATTAGATTATTTTACTATTAAACAACTATGACATGATGTAATGAAGAGATTAAAAAATCTAGGGAAAATATTGAATCTTTGATCTACAAGGTGAGGGGGGAGAACAAAAGGTGTGACAACTAGATGCTAATTTGGATATTACTATAAGAAGGATTTTTTTAATGAAATTATTGTTTTATCTCTTAAATGATTGGAAAAACAACTTTGTATTGATGAACAAGAGTTTTTGAGGAATAGGCCTCATATTGTATAACCCATAATGGTAATCATGTATATTTATAGACAAATGTGTAAATAAAGGGTATTTCATCAAGATTATATTCTCATGGATGTGAGGCTACAAGTTCCCACTAAAAATTAATTGCACACCAACATTCAAAGGGGATGAGATATTTGAGATAAAAGGGTTTGATAATGCCCTATAAAATATATCACTTTCTCCTTCATCCCTTTCTTCCAATGAACTAAATCAATCAATGAGGCTTAAGGTCTAATGTTGGCTTGAAATTTTGAATAAATTGATTGAAAAGATCTATAAAATAATGAATTTAGCTACTAGGTATAGAGGAAAACCAATCCAAGGTTGTGTCTTTCAATGAACAAAGAAAAAAATTGTAAGAAGAGCATCCTCAAAGATGAGATCACTAAAAAGTGTGAAAAAAGATAATAGATGGCTATTGGGGTCTCCTTTTACATTGGGGCCACCTTTTATATCATACTTCTCAAAATGAGGCATCTCAATGTTGTTGGGTGTGGGATTCTTTGGGATCATACATGACAATGGACTATTGGTGCAATATGACGAAATGTTATGTTGAGATGGGTTTTTGTTTAAATTAATTTGATTGTTGTAGTAGGAATGTGATTGTTGGATTATTTTATGGAATGTTAAGAACTGAGAGGGGAGGGATGAATCCGTACTCCAAATTTTTTTATCTAACTTTCCAACCATTCACTGAATTGATAACTTTGTATATAACAACATAAACATATAAATCAAATCATGAAACACAACTCATAACTCCATGATTTTTGGTCTCGTGGAAATCCTTGGTCAAAAGAAAAAATGCGGTGGGGATGGCACCCACAACAATTCACTACTATAGTATAAAGTTTTCTCGGATAGAGCTACAATGTTTAGCTATTTCTGATAGCTTACCCTGTTAAGAGTATTTACCCTATTAAAGTTATAAAGACTTATTCACTCTACCTTGCTAAAGGATTTTACAACTCTAATCAAAGAGGTGTACCTTGTTAAAGGATTTATAATTTAAGACTGTTAGGTCCTAGTAGGTTAAGAGCTTTTACAATTATGATTACATAATAATCAGTAACATAAACTTGTATGTAATGCTTGCATCAACATATGCCTATCAGACTCAATATGCTCAATATCAATTTACCTCATATTGTATTTCACTCACAATTCCACTTTTGTACTAGGTGGCTTCAATTTTGAATCACATTCATAACTATGTTCTAACTGCTTTGTTACTCAGTGGCTTCTCTGCTCATCGCCTTCACACTTAACTCTACATTATCATCACCTTCTCTCTGCAATTTCTCCTCTACATACACACTCATGGTGATCTTCATACTCTGATCCATTTATACTCGATCGAGAAGTGGTGAAAATGTTTCAGAATATTCTCCTTAAGCAGTGCTAGCAATGATTACATCTCCCATGCATATATTACATTTAATTTTCATTGGTGGATCTTACCTTGTAATCATGAAAAATCATCATATTTAAATCTCCAATGTATTGTCAAACAATCTCCTTGAGATTTGTAAAATATTTTATGCTCGGTGTCTAGATTCAATGTATGTATAGATTCTTTTTATGTCGACATATGTTTCTCGATAACACATTTTATTCTGCTCGGTAACATGTGTACTCTTGGCTCGATAATTTTTGTAACTTGGTATCTTCTCGATGTTTGTTCTTCCTTGCTCGGTGTCTTCTCCTTATTCCTTTTACCAAAATTGTCACTTCCTTTACTGACTAGATTATTTTCTTTATCAACTTGACTATCCTTCTTTACCGAATGACTTTGACAATCATTATGACTTTATCAAAACTAATGACAACAAAATAACTCTATAGGAGTATCAATCTCCCCCTTTGGAATTAGTTTGACATCTTTGTTAAAAACCTTCAAAGTCATCAAAATTATGTGTCCTTAGCAAAATTTGACCATGTACACTTCTCGGTATAACTCCTTATATATCCATTATCCAGTTACTCAATATTCATTACTCCCCATGTAGTAATACTTCTTATATACATATAATCCCCCTTTATATATAACACTCTATATTATCTCCCTTATTTTGCACATAATATATATCATCCTCCTTTTTTTTGACAAAAATTCCAAAAAAAAACTTACTATTTATTCGATGGAGGAATCTTATCAAAAATAGATTTATATCTTTGTTGTACATCTTTTAGTGATAACTTCCATGATTGTTTTATTGTTTGTAACAACATAATGTGTTCACCTATGTCAGTTGCAGGACTTATCATGCTATCCATAGCACTTACATTAGAGGTGTTCACTAGCTCTTTAGCCTTATGAGTATGTTTTTTCAGTGACTCTATCTGGGGTATCAAAACAATTTTCAACTCCATGAATTCCATTTTGATTTTATTCTCATCTTTCCTTAACTCATGTTGCACTCACATTAGATGCTTAAGCCTTTGATAGTAAACTTTGAATGTATCAGGCTCGATTGTGACCTTGGATAGCTACTCAGTCAACTCTTTCTCAGTTGATTCATCTTTTTCTTTTATATCCTTTATAAAATTTGAAATTAAAAAAAATTAATGAAATAATGAAAGAATATATTGCAATTATTTTTCCAATTCGGTAACCCATTCAGAAAGTGTTACCTTGTCAAGTTCCACTAATTGAAGTAACTCTTTAATTATCTTATCTTCTATTTTATTTTTGTGTACTTGCATCAAGTATTTAGTGGCCTCTATACTAGGTTGATTAATTTGTTTTACTAGCTCACCCAATTGGCTAAGTAAATTGTCGTGCTCATTTATATCTGCATCTGGTACAATCTCCTATAGTATCTCCTTAACACTTTCTGGCACATCAATTTTCTATTTCTTTGCTAGTAGCTTATCTTGTGTTGCTTTCCTCTTGAGTAAATCTCCTAATTCTGATAACTCCTTAGGGCTTAGAGTAGAGATGTCAGCCTTAGGAATTACAATTGGTTGGATCAAGTCAAACTTCTCCTTTTCATGTTTCCTGTTCCTTGACTTTTTCATTTCATCTTGAATACTCTCACCAGTAGATAATTTCAGGGAATGTGATGCCTTCTTTGCATCGAATGTTGCAGTAGTTGTATCTTCTATTTTCTCTTCTCTTTCTTCCTTATTCTCTTCTTGTTTCTTTTCCTCATTTTTCTCTTCATGAATTTCTCCTTTCTTTTCTTCTTCTTTATCCTTTTCTTTCTCCTATGGCTTCTGCTTCTTTGGTTCTTATGAATGATGTGGATCTGTAGTCTCGGTAGTAATGACCGGCTCTGAATTTTGATATTTTTTAGTCTCTCTCTCTCTATAGTGTCCTCAATGTCCTTTTGTTCAATCTTTGTCACTCGTTTGGTAGACTCCTCTACATTGGTAGGAATTTCTTTTGTTACCTCTGAGATAACTTCATTTACATTAGGAAAATTAAATATTTTTTCAATAATTGGATCTACATCCATCAATTTTTCTTTTGCTGAATCATCAACATTCAATTCTTCAGTGTCCTTTACCGCAGTTTCCATCACATCTTCAACATTATCTATCTCTTATGTTGGGTCTTTATCAATTATATCTTCATTGATAACCTCATCTTTGTCTAAGGTCAAGTCAATAGGATTTGACTTACCTTGGGGTTCCTTGATTTCTGTCAGTAGGTAAGGAAAGAAAAATTTTCTCCATAAGTCATATGTTTCCTTTTGCACTTCTTCAAGTTTACCGACCATTATCTTTAATGCTCTGCTCTTGACTAGAAACATCTTTGAATATTCCTAAAATGCTTCATTAATCCCTTGTACTGACAATTCAAGTATAGTGATAGCTAGGGATCTCTCCCTCATTTGTTTCTCAGATGCCATAGCATATTTCCATCTTGCATCTATATTTTTGTAAATCTCATATGGTGCTCAATTGGCCATCTCAACTAGAGTAGTTCTAAACTTGTGCAGAGTAAATACAATTTCTTCTTCAATATTTTATTTTTCTTCTTCAGTTCTGGTTGCATATTTAGCATATTTTAATCCAAAAAGACTTACATACTTCTTAATATTTTGAATAAACTCATCCAAGTTTCTCAGATTACAAGGTTTATTTGGTACAACTTTGAATTGGCTAAAATCATCTGTTTTAATTTCACTATCTTTTTGTAGCTTGATCTTTCTCCTCGGTCTACCAGATGTCTTCTTTTCTCTCATGTATGTTTTGGGCTTTGATTGTTCTACCTTTGGTTTCTTATTTTCTCCTGATGTGGAGGAAGACCTTGTTAATGGTCTTATGCTTATAGGACTTAGTGTTTACTTCTTCACTCTTATCTTCTTCCCCTTTATCTCAGAAGGACCAGCTTCATCTTCTTCTGCAGTAACTCCTAAATTCTCTGAAAAACTACTAATCATCATGTTGGTTTTCTTCAATGCCTTAGGTATCAATATACCTAGCTTTATCTTGTTCTTTACTCTGTCATAAGTACCATACCGATTGGCCCTCTTATCTGTTACACATAATTACATTATGAGTTATCATTAGTGTCACACGTACAGTTGGTAAAGGAAGCAAAAAGACTAGTTAGTCAACACACTAAGTATAGTAACCAAGCAAAGCACAAAGAAGAATGATAAGTTAACCAAGCACAGTCTTGAATGGGCACATACACCAAGCCAAAAGATTAACGAGCACCGAGTACCGAGTACAACTATAATCGAGCATTCATAGTTACCGAGAAAAAATGTTTTACCGAGACAAGAATACAATATATACTGAGTAATACATGAATGACGTAGAAGTGTGGAATGACACAAAATACAAGGCAAATGGTTTATACCGAGCTAGAAAATAGTTTACATAAATGTAGGTAAATATTTATTGGAGATGTAACTATTAATTGGTGATGATCCCTATGCAATATTGATTTAGGTGATTCATTTGGATCATAGATCTAATGTTTTCTAGATGATTCCATAACCCTAATTAGGTCAAATCTTTATGATATAAGAATTGTCAAGATGTCAGTTGTATTGTCAGACACATGAGAAGTAGCTACCTACAGGAGACATCTGAAGATTAGATAGGGTTGTGATGTTAAGGTTTTGATAGAGCATTCAAGGATTATATTCAGAAGCACACCAAAGGCTACATAGCAGTATGTAGAGAAGATATCTATCACAACAAGGTGTTATTAGTTAAGCACTAATCATATCTAAAATTCAACAAAGTAAGTTGCTACATCTAGATCAATTTAATGTTACTTTCTAACAACTGTGGAAGACTAAATCTCTTAACAAAGTAGACCTAACAAGTCTTTTGTAAATCTCTTAACCGAGTGCACACTAAAAAATGTTGCTTAAATCATCTAACAAGGTAGATCTTAACAAGTCTCAATTGTTACTCCTAATAGGGTAAGATCATTAGAAGTGATCAATATTGTAAGCCCTAACATGCAAACTTTATTATTGCAGTAGTGAAGCTTTGTGGGTGCCATCCCCACCACAATTTTTACCTTCTAACAAGGGTTTTTGCGATACCAAAATACATGTGTCCAGTGTATGAAGTCTCATGAATGTTTACATGTTAGATAAGAAAGCATTTCTTGTTTTCATTTATGTTAAGAATGGATGGAAATGATAATATGATAGTTGGTTAATGAGATACATTATCTTAAGGACAAAGAACAAAATTATTTAGAGTTATCGATTCACCCCTCCCCTCTCAATAATTCACCTTTCCATAATCCCAACAATTGGTATCAGAGCTAGTTCTCTTATTGAAAAATTTTAATCACTAAAGAGGAAAGATCCATAAAGATGGAAAGGTATAAGCTTGAGAAGGCAATTGAGAATTAGAAATTGGAGTTGTAGATTACCCTGGAACAACTTAAGGATATCAAGGAAAAGCTAAGAGAGTCATTGAACAAAAGAAAGGAATTAGTATTTCATTTCAATGAGACTCAGTATGAGGAAGAAGAGATAGAAGAACTATCTGAAGGATCTGGAAGTATATCTGATGCATCTGAAGGAACTGTCTCAAATCTATCTAAAAAGAATCAACACCTCACCGAACAAGTGAAAGCACTACAAATTGGACAAGAAACTCAAATGGTAAGAATGATTTAAGTCATGAAAAGTAAAAGACAAGATAAACAAGAAAGGAATATGGCTATTGAAGACAAAAAATAAATGATTGAGAAATTGGAAGATAAAAAATCTGAAATACTAAGGCTAACCGAGCATTACTTTGAAATTTCTAATCAGATGGTTGTCATGAGTCAAGAAGTCAACTGGGTAAACAATGGACTTGCTAAGAAATTGGAAGATATTGGTGAATTAAGGGAAGAGAATGAAATACTGAAAAATGAAGTGAAGATGCAACAATAACACAATGAAATAATAAAGAAAACTGAGGAAAGTACGAAAAGGATGAATGAATTATTAAAGAGTTAGAGAAGACTAGATAACACCACTGGATTAGGTTATACCGAGCAAGGAGAATCATCAAATCAAGAAAAAAAAAAGGAATTCTTATGAAAATCATAGACCAAAGAAGCTCTCATACTATCACTTTGGAAAACCAGGTCACACAAAAAATGTCTGCAAAAGTAAAGCTAAAGGTACTCCTTACTCTAGTACTAAATTTGATGGTTATTGCTACAATTGCAACAAGTATGGATATCAAGCATATGAATGTAGATAAAATTTGAACAAGTCACCTAAGAGGCAATATATGGAAACACACTATTGCACTTGCAACAAGCATGGTCACATATCACAAGAGTGCAGGGCAAAGATGAAACAAGTTTGGAAACCAAAGAGACAAAACAATACCTATCAACCGAGAAGACAAGCTAACTCTTTCATTTGGGATTACAACACTTGGGTTAATTGTACAACATGTGGAAGGTATGGCCATATTTCTAAAAATTGTATGAGATTACATCGGAGAGGAAAATCTAGGAATTAGAGAAGTTCTGGAATGGCATGTTTGCATTGTCACAAGGTTGGTCACTTAAGTAAAGATTGTAGAGACCGAGCACCAGAACTGAATGTTGATATGAATGATAATACCATTGATGGAATCAAAAGGTAGATGAGTCAAATGTGGAGAAGATCAATTGAAGA
This sequence comes from Chamaecyparis obtusa, assembly GCA_027943335.1. Classification (NCBI taxonomy): domain Eukaryota; kingdom Viridiplantae; phylum Streptophyta; class Pinopsida; order Cupressales; family Cupressaceae; genus Chamaecyparis; species Chamaecyparis obtusa. Next base: position 355,128 of record BSBK01008493.1, on the reverse strand, counting down.
CAATGCAGGAACAAGCACAAAAGTCGGTGACACCTCATCCTTTAGATTGGGTGATTTTGCCACTTCTACCTGAGCAAATCTAGTATGGGAATTGAATTTTAATGAGTTATATCTTACAATGGCTCCTTATATCTATTGCATGAATACCATATTTGCATGAATAAAGATGCACTAGGTTGTTATATGTTTTGAACCTGGAATGACTATAGTCGGTAAAGCTTGACCGAGTATGAAATTGCTAGTCGGTGAAAATGGTAAGGTTAACCGATTTACGTAGTCAACCGAGCATTGGTAGTGTTCATCGATATGATGTATCTAATGGAGATAATTGAGTGAATGTTTTTTAACCAAGTTGTGGTTCGTGAAGCATGTAATGCAATACATTTATGCTGAGAAAAGTTTTTGGGTATAAATACTCGTCAAGCCAACTCATTTTATCACATTGCAAAACCAAAGTGAAAAGAGAAATCTTTGTGCAATGAGATTCCAATCTATTTACTGTGATTTGAGAATTTCACGAAGTGTTTGGAAGTTATCTAAGTAATTTTGAAGTGAAACCAAGTTATTTGAACACGGTTTTCACCAAGCCCTAATTGTTATCAGTGATGGTTTCCACATTGAAGATTGTTCAATTGAAGCCCGATAAGGAGAAGAAGGTAACACTGACCAAAATGATAAAGTACGAAGAACCAAACTATAAGTTGCATCCTAAGGTCACACACAAGTTGATGATAAGGGTGTGTTCTCATCTATACCGCCTATGGTTTTGTTGGTGAAAGATATCAAGTCTTACATTCACTGCAAGATCAATGAAATTGGTGATTTCGAGGTGATATCTACTTACTAGGACCTATGCACAGATGAGAAATGAAAGGATGAACATAAACATCTAGAAGTTAAAGGTTTAACAAATACCCTTAATTTCTTGAAGGAATTCAAAATCGAGTGGATTAAGATAGTGCTTAGTCAAGTACACGAGGGAAAAATATGTCTGGATGAATCGATAAAGATCACCAAGGACGTTATTCACATGGTCACCAGTTACCCTGTATGTGACAAGGAAAAATCCCTAAGGCATCCTCCAAAGAATGAAATAGAGAAGTTTACTGGAGCCGAGTGGGATGGCATAGGTATGAAGATAAACACAATTGATGATCCAAAGACTAGATTCAAAAAATATGTGATTTCTTACAAGGTATTCTAACCTAGCAAACCGAAGAGTGTTCCTTACAGCGTTGTTGATATAGCATACAAAATTGTGAAGAAAGGACTTCAACTTGTCCTATTTGAGTTGATGTTGAGGCAATTGGAGGAGAACATGCGAATGATCCAAGTTGCAAAATCTAACACCTACAAGTTTGGATCCCTATCAGTATGTCTTTTCTACTTGCATTATTCATTTCCCTCAATCGGAAATGTACAATGGGATGTAAATAAAGAAATTATCATGAAAATCAGTGAATTCATAAAAATTTTAGGTCATAATTTTGAGTGAGTCATGGATGAATATTTTGGAAAATTCAAGGACAGAATGCACAAAAGAAGTAGAATACCTGCATAGTTGGTGGAGAAATATAAAGATGAAATTTGTTTCCTAGTGGACAATGACTCCACATTAATAAAGGCAGTTGAACCGAGGACTGCATGGTTTCCACCAATGGTTTATGAACTTGACATTGACCAAGCTACTAGTTCAATAAAGGCACTTCTAGCAGAACCTAAAAATTAAAAGTGCAAGTAGGTTTGGCACCAATGAGGAAGCAAAAAAAAGAATTAAAATGGATTGGTCGGAGTGAAAATTGGCAGGAAGACAAAGAAAATGATAGGCACACTAGAAAAACAACTTGGAGAAGAAGCAGGGAAGTCGGTTGAAGAGGCAACTAAGGAACAAAAAATTATCGGTAATAGTGAAGATGAGGAAGAGACTGAGTTAGACAATGAGGTACATGTAGAGATAGTAAAGGCAACAAAAGGTAAGAGGAAATAGGAAGAGACACCTACACAAGAAAGGAAAAGGTCCTCTACAGGTGTTTCCCCACCTTTGAAACATGGATTTGCAAAAATAACAAGGCCTACACCAACCAAGACCTATTAGAAGAAAATAGGTACTCAAGTTTCTACCAAGGCACCTAAGAAGAGAAGGAAGTTAATAAGGAATAAGGATGATGTAGATTCTGATGAGGAGGATCTAAGTCATTTTAAAGTAGTAGTAAATAAATCACAATCTACTGATGAGATTGTAAAGGAGATAAAAGAAAAGGGTGGACTGGGTCACCCTAAAATAAATAGATATGTAAACATGAATACTGAGGATCTAGATAAACTGGAAGAGGCAATCATCAGCATGATGATCAAATTCAAGAGATTTCCAGTTGAGTTTGCAAATTATATTCCCAAGGAATTGTATGATAAAATCTCAGCATGGTGAACTTATCCCTTACACATCGAGAAGAAAATGAGAGAGAGATCATTAATTTTTCCAATGCCAAATTTATTTGTTCAAGAGATTGAAGAAATGATGAAAGAATATGCAAACAATTTTTTTATGAAAGGAAGAGCATTGAATAACTTAAAAGGTAAACTTCAAGAAGTTGATGAGGAAAGAAAGGAGAAATGTAGTAAAATCTTAAAGTCCAAAGCTGAAGCAGAGCAAACTACACTTGTAGTTATTACCGAGAAGAGTGAAACATGAAGAGGACAAGGTGTACACACTGATGATGTTGATGTTACAGCACAAAGGCTAGTTGAAGAGCCTATACACATCTTAGACACCGAGCAACCAGAGGACAATTCTTACACTGAATATTTTTATCCTATTGAACAAACCAAGAAAGAAGTTACTCCAAAGATGTTAATATTAACTGAGGATGAAGAAGTCTTGATAGAGGATATCATTGAGTGAGACCCCGATGATTAAGATACGGAAGATGAAGACACCACTACTGCTACCAAGAATAAAGATGAAGAATAGTCTACTGAGGTAGCCAGAGAAAAAATACCTGGTAACTTACCTATTTTGGTTCAAGCTATTGATATTGCTACCATAGAGAAAACCGAGGAGACACCACCCAAGAAACCAATGGATACAACAGAAGACAAGGGTGAAGAAGGAGAAAAAGAGACTAAAAATATAGAGGTAGAAGTAAAAGAAACTCAAAATGAGACAAAAGTAGATGATTCTACTACAAGCACAAGGCTGCAAGCCCTACGACCTCACATCGAGGGAATTGTAAAGGGGAAATAAAAAGAAGAAAGTGCATCAACAGAGAAACAAACACCCATTCCGGAGAAAAAGGCTCTAGTTCCTTATAGCCAATTGCCCACATCAAGCAAACAAGAAAAGAAGAAGAAGAAGAAACACGGTAAAGGTTCGGTCACACTTGAAGAAGTGATAGAAATACTTGCATGTGACCTTAGAACTTTGGACCCTCAAGCTCTCAGAAGGTATGGAGAACTCTACACTAAAAAAGCATCTCAGGAGAAGTTGAGACAAGAAAGTAAACATAAACAGGTGCTATAGGATGTTAGAGAAATATTGATGTAAGTTGTACTTGATGTCAATGTTGATGAGTCTACTCCCATCATTGAACACCTTTCTATCCTTACTGAGAACATAAACTCTCCCACCACAGATGCAGAGAAAAATATTGAAGAAAGAGAAGAATACAAGAGTCAGTACAAAATAACAAAGAAGATCAACCAAGTAGTGGCAATCCACAAGGTATCTGAGACTGTAAGTGAAATTGAAGGTCTTATTCAATATATACTCACTATTTTGATGAAGCTTTGCACAATAGATTCCTTTATAGTAGAGATACATGAAAAATTGAAGAAGCTAGATGAAGATCTACAAAAGAGTGTTGAAAGATTGATCACAAAACCCCATGCATTCAAACTACATTATGCAAAGGTCAAACATATACATGGGTTAAGAAATGAATTGAGAAGAGAAGAGGATAAGATCAAAGATCAAACAATTGAGCTACATGCTGAGTTTTTACCACACATAGAGGTGATGCAACATTATGTAAAGAAGGAAAAGGATTTAGTTGCCACACCTGAGATATCAATGGTAGATCACATTTTTGATATGCATGACTAGGTAGGTCTAGAGAAGATTGCACTAGAGATTCTGAAAGAGGAATGGGAAAACCTCTTGGCCAACCTGAAGAAAACCCATCAAAACATTTTTGACAAGTTGTAAGCATATACATTTTTGGCATTATTACCAAAAAAGGGAGAAAACTATATGTATATAGTATACTTACCGAGGCATATAGACAGGGGGAGTCTACAAACAAATTTTGAAGTATACAAATTTTGGGATTTTGAATATGGCATACATATGTATTTTTCTCACTAATGCCAAAGGGGGAGAATGCTACATATAATTATATTATGAGTTTTCATTAGTGTCACAAATATAGTCATTAAAGGAAGCAAACAAACTAGTCGGTCAACATACTAAGTATAGTAACCGAGCAGAGCACAAGGTAGAATGATAATTTAACCGAGCACATACACCAAGCCAGATGATTACCAAGCATCGAGTACATTTTTAACCGAGAATTCATATTTACTGAGAAATAGTATTTTACTGAGACAAGAATACAATATATACTGAGTAATCCAGGAATGCCATAGAAGTATGGAATGGCACATAATACAAGGCAAATAGTTTATATCGAGCTAGAAAATAGTTTACATAAATCAAGGTAAAGATTTATTGGAGATGTAACTCTTAATTGGTGATGATCCCTATGTAATATTGATTTAGGTTATTCATTTGGATCGTAGATCTAATGTTTTCTAGATGATTCCATAATCCTATTTAGGTAAAATCTTTATGATATAAGAATTTTCAAGACGTGAGTTGTATTGTCAAACACATGAGAAGTAGCCACCTACAAGAGACATCTGAAGATCAGACAAGGTTGTGATGTTAAGGTTTTGACAAAGTATTCAATGATTATATTCAGAAGTAAACCAAAGGCTATGGAGCAGTATACATAGAAGATATCTATCACAACAAGGTGATATTAGTTAAGTACTAAGCAGATCTAAAATTTAGCAAAGCAAGTTGCTACATCCAGATCAATTTACTGTTACTTTCTAACAACTGTGGTAGACTAAATCTCTTAATAGAGTAGACCTAACAAGTCTTTTGTAAATCTCTTAACCGAGTGCACACTAAATAGTGTTTCTTAAATCCTCTAACAAGGTAGATCTTAACAAGTCTCAATTGTTACTCCTAACAGGGTAAGATCATCAAAAGTGACCAACATTGTAAGCCCTAACACACAAACTTTATTATTGCAGTAGTGAAGCTTTGTGGGTGTCATCCCCACTACAGTTTTTACCTTCTAACAAGGGTTTCTACAATACCAAAATACATGTGTCAAGTGTATAAAGTTTCATGAATGTTTACATGTTTTAAATTAAGGATAAAACAAGTTTTGAAGGGGTCTCAAAACCCTGTACATAATGGTCACTGAAGATATTCAAGAAAGACCACTAAATAGAATAAGTCAAGACCAAAGCGAGGGTTTTACAATAGACATCCCACAACCTGGATGATTCAAAACTTGAAACAGCCATCAAGCAGCCCTTAACTAAAGATAAATCCAAAACTAGGATTTTCCTTTAACACCCTTCTGATGGGAACGAAGAGTCATGTCAAACGAAGAGGACTTCTTAAATTTTTTTCCTTTGACAACAATCCAGCCCTCTTCAACTCTAGTCACCTCAACCTGCCAATGCAGAGGATCATCAGCCAAGCTAGAACAATCATGGCTACCAACAGAGGCAGCCACAAAACTAGAACACCAAATAGGAGAAACGACCACAAAATCATTGGCGGCCACCACCCCCGCAACACCAGGTGAAGCCAAAGACACAACTACCCCCATCAAACCAAGTGACGAAGCAACCAGAGAGGCACTAATAGGAGGACTAATAGGAACTAAATCCTCACCAACAAAAGGAGGGACCTGCGCATCCACCTAGGAGAAACATTTTAGTGAAATAGGCTTCTTCTCCACCAAATAGTGATGATTTGAAGTGCCCTTCCAACAAGATGCAAAAATTTTATTTTTCCCCAATCCACACTGAGCATCCATATGCCCAATCTTAAAGCATCTTCAACATCTAAAGGGAATCCCTTCATAATCTAGAGTATGGGTCCATCTTCATTTGGAGGAGTTGATCACTATCTCTATAGGAAGACCCTTAGAAGGATCAATATTAACAATAATGTGAGCATAAGTAGAATGATACAAATCAGAAGAAGCACCATCTACAAGAAACAATTCCCCAAGAGCATTTCCAATCCCCACAAAAACTGAATCAATCCAAAGATGCAGGGGAAGATAAGGAAGACGAACCCAGATATGGAATCGGGTGAAAGATTCTGAAATAGGGTTAAAATAGAAATGCTAAGGCTTAACCATGAGCATAAAATGATCCTCCCAACTAAAGAAATGATCACACAAAAACTTATTCATGTCTAAAGCATCATCAAACTTTGAAATAAAATACCCTTTAGCCAAGGGAAAGATATGCACAGTATCCATAAGGATAGGCTCTCAGTGATGAGAAATCTAATCATGAAGCTTTGGTAGACTAGGCCAAAAACCTCTAAACCTACAAATCAAGGCATGGGAAGAAAAAATAGAGATGTTGTGATCTATATCCTCCTCTACATCCTGGTCCACTATAATGGATAATGGATTAGAGATAGGAACATGCCCATGATCAGTCCCCAGATTTAACATAGCAACATCCCTAGAATCAGAGGAGGGCATTGCAAATACCACCTAAGGGCCCTTCACCCCACCCTCACTCATAGGATCATAGGTCATCACACCAAAGGCCAATAAAAGAGAAGCATCTATGTCCTCAGTAGAAGAAACCTGAATGGCTAAGGAAAAGAAAGAAATAGTGGTAGGAGCCCTAAAAGATGTGCCTTTCGCTGTCACCGCAATATTAGAAAATGGATTCCTAGAGGGAAAAGAATTCCATCTAGAAATAGAGGGGACTGTGACAGAGGGGGCACCTAGAGAAGCAACCTGAGAGGCATCTAGAGCAGGTGACACAACACTAGGATCCCTAGGTGTGCACACAGTTGTAGCAGTAGGAGAAGAGGTGGCTAGAGCAATCGACACAGTACCAGGAGCCTAAGGCGCGCGCACTGCTGCATGGTGCAAGTGCACCTAAGTAGCTTTTCTCCATGGCTTGTACTAACCTTAGCCTGGTTAGGGGTGGATTAGGATGTTTTTCTTTGTGTGAGTTTAGTCTAGGTTAGCCTAACTAACCTAGTGGACCTTGGGGTTCCTAGGCCCTTTTTGGGCTATAATGGCCAAATGTGTTAAATTTTGTGGCAAAGGGTTTTAGATGATCTAAATGATCATTTTATGTCATTTTTTAATGATTTGAGATCTTTGAATTGACCTAGCAATCATTGGGCAAGAAATGCACAAAATTGACCCACTTGTCTTGGTTAAGGTATAAAAGTTAAAATGGACACATTTCCTGAGGTTGAAAAGTCATCAGAAAAGAATAAACAAATCATTTTGGCACCATTTTCTGTGTTTTTAGTGTAACAGTGAAGTGTTTTTTTGTTGATCTTAGGTTTTATGGATTGAATCCATCTCTGTAACATTGGATTCAAGTAACTTGTTGTGTTGGCTTTCATTTGTATCAATTTAGAGTTATGGTATTTTGTTTTAGGTTAGTTTTTAGATTTGTTTTGTGAAAGCACTAGTTACTGGCCTGTCCAGGACTGCAGTATGGAAAAATGGCTCCCACATGAATTCTTACCATGGAATCATCATGGCCTTTTAAAGGATGATGGGGGATCCTATGTACATTTTACATATGGTTGCAAGGGTCCAAGAAGTTCCAAAAGCTAGCAATGCAATCAGGCCCTAGGCAAGCCAGAGAGACCAGTTAGGAGATTGCAGAGATTTAAAAGTGTGAATGTGCAAGGGTACGGATTGCATAGGTGGCTCCAAGGAATTAAAGGAAGTCTTTATGCTTAGATAAAGCATTCTACAAAGAATTGGCTCATTACCAATCCATTTGGGGTCATTAACAAACCAAGTCTGACTGAACCTAGAAGCCTCATTAGCCCTAAAAACCCTTAATTGTAGGAAGCCACTCTACAGATAGAATGGGGATGGGAAACCTCCAAAATATTTACTAACTTCCAAAAGGGTACTAGAATCCCTAATTTTTTTCTAGGGTTGTTTGGAAAGACTTCCCAAGAAAGGGCTAAAACTAGTCAAAGAGACCTACAAGAAGCCAATTAGGCCTAATAGGCTTAGAAGCCAAAATATTGAAATCAAAGTCAAAGAGTTTGTTACTTTGATCAAATTGGATCAAATTTCCATTGTGGAGGTTGGAGAAGAGGTATAGGACCCCTAGAAACATTTGAAGAGTTAGATGGTGTGTGGAATCAATTTGATGGATTCCTAGGAGAAGTGAGAAAAGAAACATTAAACATTGGTGGGAAACCTAGTGAAGGCACTTAGATTTTCATCTGGTAGAATGACATAGGATTGGCCCTAAATCAATTAGAGGAAGGGCTTGGAGGAATCTTGAATAAAAGCTAGAGTCTTGGAAGGTTTTGGGGACAAGGTTCCTAACCTAGCAAGGTGCAAGCAGGCTAGTCTCTTTTCCCATCAGAGTGGTATCAGAGCCCCAAAAATATTTGGGACCAAAGCAAGTGGATGTTTTATTATAAAGAATTAGTTGATTCAACCTGTAAGGTGACTAATGTGGAGTTAGCCAAGAAAATGGCCGATCAGGAGGATGAAAATAGGTACCTCAAAGATAGATTGGCAGAGATGGAATTCAAACTTGGTGAAGTGTAAGCCAAGGTAGATGAAGTAAGTGGTAAAGTGAAGGAATTTGAAGACAAAGGAAAAGGATTAGCCTTTGAAGATGAAGAACCTAAGCCTGACCCTAAAACCAATGAAGAACCAATAATAAAAGCATTGAAAGCTCTTAGTGGCAAATCACTAGATGGTGTACTGGTGTTTAGTGGTAAGATGGAACTAGAAGTGGTTATGGAATGGATAGAAGGGTTGGAGAATCACTTTTAATGTGAAGGAGTGATAGAGGCACAAAAGGTTAAGGTGGAAAAGTCAAGGCTAAGGGGCACTGCACTCACTTGGTGGAAGTTTGTGCAAGATTCAAGACAAAAGGAGGGTAAGAACCCAATCTCTTCATGGAAAGGAATGGTATCCAAGATTAGGAAAAACTTATGTCCTTGATGATTATGAAATACAACTCCATAGGAGGAGACAAAACCATAGACAAAAAGAATCAAATTTGAACACCTATACATAGGAGTTCTACAAGCTTTGCTTGAGATCAAGGGTGGTAGAGGATGAGAGTATCAAGGTAGCTAGGTACCTGAATGGATTAAAATGGATCATAGAAGAAGAGATCAGTTTTCTCACACCTACCACTATCCAAAACTGTTATCAATTGGCACTCAAGGTGTAAGAGATGAGTAGAAGAAATAATGACTCCAATACTAGAAGTAGAGGAAGAGGAAGAGACTCTAGGGGACATAGAGGTGGAAATGGAGGTAGAAGTAGTTACTCAAGATCCCAAGGGGACTCAAGAGGGATTGAGACACAATAAGGCAACCTAAATAGAGGAGGTTCCAATAGAGGAAGAGGCTCAAATAGAAGTGGAAGTGGAATAAATGGTGGACAAGGCAGAAGTTCCTACTTTGCCTCTATGAAGTGTTACCACTATAACCAACTAAGTCGCCCAGCATATAGATGCCTAGAGAAGGGGACTACATCATAATGAGACAGGAGAGTGAATTATGTCCATGAAGAGATAGCAAGTACAAAACATAGTGAAGTACCTTTGGAGTCTGAAGAGGGAGAAAATCTCATGATTAGGAGAACACTAATCAAGAAACTTGTCTCAGAAGAACCTAGTCAAAGAAGGGCACTTTTTAGAATCAAGTGCAAGATTTTGGGAAAAGTATGCAAGGTCATCATAGATTCAAGGTCAACAAACAATATTGTGTTAGAGGAGGTGGACAATAAACTCAAAATAAAAAGGATTCCAGATAGCAACCCTTATAGGGTCACTTGGTTGAACAAAGGACAACATGTTCTTGTCAATGAGAAAGCACGGGTAGATTTTACTATTGGAAGGTATAAGGATAAGGTGTTGTCTGATGTGTTTCCAATGGATGCATGCCATCTATTGTTAGGGAGACCATGGCAATTTGATAGATAATCCATGCATGATGGGGCTAAAAATGCCTACTCATTCAAGAAAGATGGAGTGACATTCAAATTTTAGTCTTTGTTGGAGGAAGGAGAAATTAAGACAACAATACCTAATGTTCTTTTGGTGGGTGAAAAGGAGTACTTATAGGCATACACATTTACTATCAAGCACAAGAAAGGGCTGCAAAACAAAGTTGTTGATGCTTTAAGCTGGAGGCTCTTAATTTTCCAAGAAATCAGATTGCAAAGCATTGGGATTGAAGGCTTCAAGGATTTGTATGCTGATGATGAAGACTTTTCAGAGATTTATAAGGTGTGTAAAGACCACCAAAACCATTTTCATGGTGAATATCTAGACTACACATTACATTAGGAGCTATTGTTTAAAGGAAGCCATTATGTATACCAAGGGGATCAATGAGGGAGAACGTGATCCAAAAAAAGCACAATGGGGCACTTAGTGGTCATTTTGGGATCCATAAGAGACAAGAACTGATTCAGAGGTTTTACTTTTGGCCAAGGATGATAGTTGATATCAAGAAGTATGTTTGCCAAAAAGCCAAGGGCACATCATCTAATGTTGGCCTCTATCAACCTCTTCCCATTCCAAGAAGACCATGAGAGTGGCTTAGCATGGATTTTGTGGTAGTATTACCAAGGACAAAGCAAGGTTTTGACATCATTTATGTGATAGCAGATAGATTTATCAAAATGGCCCATTTTTTACCTTGTAAGATAGTCCATGATGCATCTCAGATTTCCCATTTGTTCTTCAAAGAAGTGGTAAGGATGCATGGTTAACCATTAAGTATAGTTTTAGATAGGGACTCTAAGTTTATGAGTCATTTTTGGAAGACATTATGGCATAAATTTGGTACCAATTTATCTTTTGGATCTTCATATCATCCTCAGACTAATGGTCAAACTGAGGCGGTGAATAGAAGTTTAGGAAACCTTGTCAGATGCCTTACTAAAGAGTATGGGAAAGGTTCAGATATTGGCCCAAGCTAAATATGCTTATAATGATACAGTTAACCAGTCTACTGGCAAGAGCCCATTTGAAGTTGTTTATGGGATGCACCCAAGGGGCATTCTTGAGCTTAGAGATTTGGGAGATGGCCAGCTAAGGAGTGGGTATGCAGAGGACTTTCCTCACTCCATGTTGGAGATTCATGAATCAGTCAAGAAGGCACTTCAAGAGACCAATACCAAGTATAAAATGGATGCAAAGAAGAGGGATCTTCAATTTCATGTTGGAGATCTTGTCATGGTACATTTGAAAAAGTCCAGACTTCAAAAAGGTGTCCCTTCCAGGTTGCAAATGAGAAGGTTGGACGCTTGCACTATTCTAGCCAAGTATGGCACTAATGCCTACGAAGTTGAACTCCTAGAAGAATTAGGATTGTTCCATATCTTCAATGTGGCCAATTTGATTCCTTATAAAGGTCTTGGACCTGATCCAAATCAGATTCTTGCATAGGTATTACATGATGTGGAAGACCTTCAGATCCCTTCTACTTCATCTCCAACAGCTGAGAAGGTATTGGCTTCAAGGGTGAGCAAGAAGACTAGACACAAAACCTATTGGGAACACCTAGTCAAGTGGCATGGAAAAGATAATGTAGAGGCTACATGGGTCAGAGATGAAGACTTGCATAAGTTTGGGATTGATCCTACATTGGTCACTTCAATGGTGACATGAGCTCTTTTGTGTGGGAGCAACCTGGTGTAGGTGCAGGAGCACCTAAGTGTTTTTTTTGAAAGCATGGTGCAGGTGCACCTAAGTAGTTTTTCTCCATGTCTTGTACTTACCTTAGCCTAGTTAGGGGTGGATTAGGATGTTTTTTCTTTGTGTGATTTTATCTAGGTTAGCCTAACTAGCCTAGTGGACCTTGGGGTTCCTAGGTCCTTTTTGGGCCAATCATGGCCAAATGTGTTAAATTTGGTGGCAAAGTGTTTTAGATGATCCAAATGATCATTCTATGTCATTTTTTAATAATTTGAGGTCTTTGAATTGACTTACCAATCATTTTGCAAGAAATGCACAAAATTGATAAAGTTGTCAATTTGTTGTCAAGCAACATTGTCAAAAGATGCCCAAATGTGTTTAGGGCATGGTTGGGCTAGGTAACCTTCCCACTTTTCTTGGTGAAGGTATAAAAGGTAAAATGGACACATTTCCCTAGGTTGAAAAGTCATCAAAAAAGAATAAACAACTTATTTTGGCACTATTTTTTTGTGTTTTTAGTGTAACAGTGAAGTGTTTTTGTGTTGATCTTAGGTTTCATGGATTGAATCCATCTCTATAAAATTGGATTCAAGAAAATTGTTGTGTTTTCTTTCATTTGTATCAATTTAGAGTTCTGGTGTTTTGTTTTAGGTTAGTTTTTAGATTTGTTTTGTGAAAGCACTGGTTACTGGCATGTCCGGGACTGTAGTGTGGAAAAATGGCTCCCACATGAATTATATTGTGGAATCATCACGGCCTTTTGGAGGATGATGGGGGAGCCTATTTATAGTGTACATATGGTTTCAAGGGCTCATGAAGTGCCAATAGCTAGCAATGCAATCAAGTCCTAGGCGAGCCAGAGAGATCGGTTAGGAGATTGTAGAGATTTAAAAGTGTGAATGTGTAGGGGTACGGATTACACAGGTGGCTCCAAGGAATTGAAGGAAGTCTTTATGCTTAGATAAAGCATCCTGCAAAGAATTGTCTCATGAACAATCCATTTGGGGTCATTAACAAACTAGGGAAGTCTAACTGAACCTAGAAGCCTCATTAGCCCTAAAAACCCTTAATTGTAAGAATCCACTGTACGGATAGAGTGGGGATGGGAAACCTCCAAAATATTTACTAACTTCCAAAAGGGTATTTGAATCCCTATTTTTAGTCTAGGGTTGTTTGGAAGTCTTTCCCAAGAAAGGGCTAAAACCAGTCAAAGAGACCTATAAGGAGCCAATTAGGCCTAATAGGCTTAGAAGCCAAAATCTTGAAATTGAAGTCAAAGAGTTTTTTACTTTGATCAAATTGGATCAAATTTACATTATGGAGGTTGAAGAAGAGGTATAGGACCCCTGCAAACATTTGAAGAGTTAGATGGTGTGTGGAATCAATGTGATGGATTCCTAGGAGAAGTGAGAAAAGAACCATTAAACATTGGTGGGAAACCTAGTGAAGGCACTTCGATTGTCATTTGGTAGAATGAAATAGGAGTGGCCCTAAATCAATCAAAGGAAGGGCTTGGAGGACTCTTGGAGAAAAGCTAGAATCTTGGAGGGTTCTGGGGACAAGGTTCCTAACCTAGCAAGGTGCAAGCAAGCTAGTCTCTTTTCCCATCACTGCAGTAATAGGAGAGGTGGCTGGAGCAGATGTCAGAGCACCATGAGCCCTAGGTGCACACACAACTATAATATTAGGAGACATCACAGGAGACAATTCTTGGAGATCGTTATGAATGTTTACATGTTAGATTATAAAGCATTTCTTATTTTTAGTTACATTAAGAATGGATGGAAATGATAATATGACAGTTGGTTAATGAGATACATTATCTTAAGGATAAAGGAAAAAAAAATTTAGAGTTACTGATTCACCCCTCCCCTCTTAGTAATTCACCTTTCTATAATCCCAACATTATCAATCGGCTTAGCTAACATAGCTTCTATTTGTTGAGATGCAGTATCAATGTCCATCTCATATCCCATTGGTGGTAGCTAGATGGTCCTTGGCTCCACTACCTTTACTATACAAGTTTCAATGTCCACTTCAAAATAGATAGTATCATGATATTTTTCCACTAGCTGAGCTGGAATTATAAACTTCTTATGCATTCTAGTTTGAAACTTTGATAAGTAATCATTCATTATCATGTCAAAGTTATCTCCCAAACTTTGAATGAACTCATTTATCTAGTATATAACTAGTTTATTCACACTCCATTATGCATGACTGGTTGATGGAAAAAAGTTTTGAAAGTAGAAAAATACTCATACCAACAATGATCCAAACTTTAGTGCATTGGTCTTTGCTTTCCTGATTGTATTCATGTTGTCATCAAACTGCTTTAGTAAGATCTCACATAGATCTATATTTATATATTTCTTCACAATCTTGTAGGCTATATCATCAGCTCCACAAGGTACACTATCTACTTGAGATGACTGAAATATTTGGTAGGATATCATATTACATGGAAATCTTAACTTAGGATCATCAACGATAGTCAATATTAAACCTCTTACATCCCATTTTGCTTGTGTCAACTCGCATAATTTTTTATTGTCAGTTTGCTTGTGTGCTTTTATTCTATCACCGATTGGATAACCAGTCACAATGTGTAACACATCCTTTGTGATTTTGATTGGTGCATTGAGCCACATGAATTGATCATATACTCGGCTAAGCACAATTTTCATCCATTTTGATTTAAACACACGGTACATGCAGTGCATGCATCAAACCCTTGGTTTCTAGGTGGATATGCTCGTCTTTTAGTTTCCCATTTACACACAGATTTTGGTAAGATGTATTAATGCCATCTTGGAAAATCTTCTCTATCTTGCAATGGATGAAGGCACAAATGTCTTCAATTAGAATTATTCTCTGAGGGAACAAAGATAGGGCTCTCATTTTGTCTGGTTTAGTGGTTATGGCTGGAGGCATATTATACTTCAAATTCACAAGATCAATATTCTCCATGAAAACATGATTTTGTACTTTTGGTGGCATTGCTTCACAAATTAATCACTTGACTGTAGGGTTTTGATTGATTATCGAATCAGTTTCTCTTTCACAACTTGGGAAAATGCCATAAATAACTTGATTACACTCGCATGTGGTTAGATATGCTTGATTGATCACTCGAATTATCTTGGAGGTCTCATTTCTACTAATTACTCAATTGCTCTCGAAAACGTAAGGTGAAAATGAAATGACAAAGGGTCTATTTATACCTTTTCTAATTAGGGTTTCCAATGGCTATAATTTTGGCATTAAATGCTCTTACTGACTTCCTTTTTATTTCACCGATTACTAAATATGGTTTCCTTTTACCGAATAGAAAAAAATAACATATTCTCTTACCGATCAAAACATGAAATGTCAACTTCACAGCATATATCCAAATGCATCTAAATATGCTAATATGGATCTTTGCACAAATGTTAGGAACCAATTTAAGATTGAATTTTAGTTATCAGCTCCTACACATACCTTTGACCAATTAGGTGAAGATAGGTGCACCTGATCCAGAGGATGAGGTGTCATCAGTTGTTCCAAGTTCAGTTCCATCATCTTGAGACTTTCTTCTCCATGTTCTATTCATCTGATCTCTTATCTCATCAAAATTTACTTGAACAATTTCACTCAGTTGTTCCTCGGTTGGGGATTTGCCTTGGTACCTATAGTCTTTGGCTAGGTGACTGACCTTATGACAATGAAAACAAGTCATTCCTAAATTTCTTCATGATCTTCTATTGTTCCTTCTATGCATAAAAATTTATTTTTTTTCTATGTGTCCAAATCTCCCACATGTTGTACATATAATTCTTGTATTGTAGTCCCATGGTATAGTTGATCCTTGTTGATTGTTTGCAGTATTGTATTGGTTAGGTACCCATTTCACATTATTCCTTTGTGACCTTCATTCTTTAGAATTTTGACCCTATCTATTGTAGTTATTGCAGTAACCATCAAATTTTGGCTTCCTTGTATTGTTAACAATCCTTGATCTACACTCAAACTATTTGTGACCATAATTATTGCAATTGTAACAATAGCCATTAAACTTAGGAATGCTTAGTGGATTACCTCTTTTTCTCCTACAGACATTAGTTGTATGACCCAGTTTCCCACAGTGATATAAAGTAGGCTTCTTTGTCTTCGATGGGGTAGCATTATCTCAGTTGGCTTCTTGTTTTGAGGAGTCTCCCTTCTTAGTAGTATTGTTTGCATTAAATCCAAGTCTAGTAGTATCTCTTGGTTGTCTCTGACCTCTAAGTTGTTCATCTAGTATCCTCAATATTTCTTCATTCCATTTCAAAAATTCATTTGCATCCTTTCCAAATTTTAGTTCATCTTCAAATGTTCATTCTTTGATCTCAATCCAACAATCTCTTCAAATTTCCTTGCAAATTCTTGATTAGCACTGATTAGTTGATCTGACATATTGTAGTGATTTTGTGTTAGCCCTTGTATCTCCACATCTTTCTCATTCAGCCTTGCACTCATTTGTCTTCTCTTATCTTCAACCATTCTTTTATTGTCTTCATCTTTTCTCTTTTGTTCTAGGACTTCACACATTCTTACTGATTGAGCTTCTTGTTCTCTTTTTAGTGCTTTTACCTGATCAGTTAGGTTTTTGTTCTTTTCAGACAATTCTGATATGGCAGCTTCAAATTCATCAGATAAACTTCCCTCTTATTGTTCTTCAAGTTCTTCAACCTGATCTTGTGTATCTTTCGATCGATGGGATAGCTCCTTTCTCTTGTTAAGTGAATGCTTCAGTTTCCTCCTTAGTTCATGAATCTGGTCATCTATAATCCTTAGTTCCATGTTCATATTATCATCACCTTTTCATACCCATAACTTTCTATCTCTCCAATTCTTTGCTCTCAAGTGGTTAAACTTATGAATAAGAGACTTTTCTCTGATACCAATTTTTGGATTGATTTATGGAAAGTTAAGTACTAAGAGGGGAGGGGTAAATCAATACTATAAAAACTTTTATCTAACTTTCTATCCATTCACCGAATTGATAAATTTTCATATAACAACATAAATATATAAATCAAATCATGAAACACAACTCATAACACCATGATTTTTGTTCTCGCAGAAATCCTTGGTCAGAGGAAAACAAAGCGGTGGAGATGACACCCACAACACTTTACTATTGCAATATAAAGTTTGCTCAATTAGAGATACAATGTTTAGCTATTTCTGATAGCTTTCTCTGTTAAGAGTATAAGTGCTTATTCATTCTACTTTGCTAAAGGAGTTTACAAGTCTAATCTAAGAGGTGTACCTTGTTAAAGGATTTAGAATTTAAGATTGTTGGGTCCTACTTAGTTAAGAGATTTTACAATTCTGATTACACACTAATCAGTAACATAAAATTGTATGTAATGCTTGCATCAACATATACTTATTAGACTCAATATGCTCAATATCAATTTACCTCATACTGTATTTCACTCACAATTCCACTTCTTTACTCGGTGGCTTCAATTCTGAATCACATTCATAACTCTATTCTAACTGTTATATTACTCGGTGGCTTCTCTGCTCATCACCTTCACACTTAACTCTAAATGATCATCACATCCTCTTTTCAATTTCTCCAATTCGCATACACACTCACTATGATCTTCATACTCCAATCCATTTATACTTGATCTAGAAGTGGTTGAAACATTTTAGAATCTTCTCCTTAAGCGGTGCTACCAATGATTACATCTCCCATACATATATTACATATAATTCTCATTGGTGGATCTTACCTTGTAATCATGAAAAATCATCATACTTAAATCTGCAATGTATTATCAAACAATCTCCTTGAGCTTTGTAAAATGTTTCATGCTCAATGTTCAGATTCAATATATCTGTATATTCTTCTTATGTTGGCATGTGTTGCTCGGTAACACATTTTATTCTGCTCGATAACATGTGTACTCTCAACTCGATAATTGTTGTAACTCAGTATCTTCTCAGTGTTTACTCTACCTTTCTCAGTGTCTGTTACTTATTCCTTTTACTAAAATTGTCTCTTCCTTTACCGACTAGCTTATTTGCTTTATTGACTTGACTATCCTTCTTTACTGAATGACTTTGACAATCATTATGACTTTATTAAAACTAATGATGACAAAATAAATCTATAGGAGTATGAGTGACAATTTTCATAATTTCATTTATGACATGATCACTAGGTGAACTGGTATAGAGTGATTCACTAGGTGAACTAGTATAGAGTGATGGATTGGGACTAACTATAGGTTGATTAACATTATGGAATGTGAAAGATGAGGTTACTAGGTAACAAGGTGTTGTAAAACTAGTGGGTGCATGTTTTGAAAAATAAATGGAAGGGTAGAGGAGGGTGTGATAAACATATATCATTATATATAATTCAGATTTGTAAATGCAAAGCTAGTGCGAGCACATTTATCAAGTTGTGTAGTAGTTGTGATAATAGTTGAAGTGAATGTAGGAATAGAATATTATAATGTGGGTGTTGATACTTTTTTCATATTTGGTTATGAGGAGACACATTGTTGATGATCTTTCAACAACTAGTTATTGACATAAGATTGATACCTACTATGTAAGCAAGGCTACATAGAATTTCACACCATGTGGATCATTGAACAACAAATTGTTAGAAAGTAAAGTCCACCAAGATAACTAAGAGGGGGGGGGGGGTGAATCAGTTATCGGATGATTATAACTTTTATCAACTTCAACAACATTAAACCATGTAAGCAATATAATTACTAACCATAAAAAGATATTCATATACAATAACACAAAGACACAAGATAGGTTGACTAGGGAACCTCTTGATCAAAGAGTAAACCCCGGTGGGAATGATGCCCACAAAAGATGCACTAATATGAATATTCCTTGTGAAAGGATGGACTTTATTAGGAGTCTTATGAAACACATTCAGTACATATGAATCCCTGTTAGGAGATTTTGAATCCCTGTTAAAAGATTCTAACTCTGTTAAGAGTTATGGAAGACAGAAGGACCCACTACCCAAATAGCTTTAGGACAAGATCACTGAACACACTGTCCAAATATTATTTGTATTACTCAAAAGAATAATATGTTACCTCTTCTCTAACTGTGCTAAATTGCACTCACTGTTACACCAGATCTCAATTTCAGATCTATGTACCTCGCATGTCTTCCTTCACAAATTCACTTTCATACTTAGCTCTTTTCTTCACTTCATGAATACAACATCACACTCAACTCTAATACAATAAGGAAATACATTCCTTCCTTTATACCACACTCAAATAATTACAAATGAGTCGGCATACAATTACAACATAAAAATTTCCACACGCTACATCAAAATTACACAAAACTGTCGGCTTCCAGCTACAATAATTCTTCACTCATGCGACCTCAAAGTTTGAACTATCATCCACATCACTATCAATGTGTCTTCAACTTCCTTTTAACTGTACAAAACCAGATTCCATCCTAATTAGGAGATATCATCTAATTTCCACAAACTGCTACTCAGGAACACTGCCTGAATACTGCTTCCACAAAAGTGCTCATAACTTCCATGAATAAATGAATTATTATCTACGCTCTTAACCATAGATATATAACATATCAAGGATTATATCCTAAACATTGCATAGCTCCAACTACAATAACCCATGTGCGCTAATCCAAACTATGTCTACTTCTTTGCAAGTCTCCGGAAGATCACTGTGTTGACATCAATGACAATCATAGTCATGAATGCAACAACAACTGCTACAGAATGACTGCCAAGCATTCATTCCTAACAATCTCCCCCATTGGCATTGATGGCAACATGATGAAAAACACCCAATGTTCCAAAAATCCAATCCTACAACATTGTTGCTTTGAAAATGCTTCAAGTCTTCTGCATCAATCAAATCTTGCTTCGTTATCCTATTCAGTTCTCTCCAACAGATGTTTCAGATGGTTTTTCATGTATACTTATCTCCCGTTGACATCAATGATAGAAATTTCATCATTATGTCAACAACAACTCTAATGTCAAAAGACACTATTCAGAAAATACATTCACTAGAGTCCTCATGACTCAACTCAGATACACATACTCCCCCATAGAGGAAGTACCAACATCCAGTCCAGAAGAAAGATAAGGCTCATATACCACTAGATGGATGCAACCAACTGCATCACTTTTCAAAATTAGGATGGGGCATAACCCCAAGCATACCTCTCAGATACTCAAATGTATCCTTAGGCAAAGGCTTTGTGAATATATCTGCTATCTGCTCCTTTGTACTTATGTACTCAAGTCTGACTTCCTTCTCAACAACTTTCTCTCTTACAACATGATAATTAATCTCTATATGCTTTGTCTTAGAATGTAATACAAGATTCTTAGACATACTAACTGTGCTGGTGTTGTCACAATGTATGACAATAGGTTCAACAAACTTTATTCCAATATCCTTCAACATTTTTTTCATCCAAATTATCTGGTTATAATTGTTTGTTGCTGTTACATATTCTGCTTCTACTGTGCTTTGTGAGATACAATTCTACTTCTTGCTTAACCAAGAAACCAATCTTCCACCAAGGAAAAATGCTCCACCACTGGTGCTTTTCTTATCATCAACACTGCCTCCCCAATCAGCATCTATATAAGCACATAAGGTAAAATCATTATATTTTTCATACCATAATCCATAGTCAATTGTGCCTCTTAAATATCTCAGTATCCTCTTTACTATTGCATAATGTGATTCTCTAGGTTCAGCTTGAAATCTTGCTACAATTCCAACTGAATGTGCTATATTAGGTTTTGTATGAGTCAAATACTGCAATCCTCCAATCATGGATCTGTATTTCTTCTGTTCCACTGCAGGAGTCTCATCTGTGCTAGATAACTTATGTCTAGTCACCATGGGTGTTCCAATTGGTTTACAATTCTCCATTCCAAATATTTTCAACAAGTCATTTAGGTACTTTGTCTGACTTACAAAGATACCATCATTATTTTATGTTATCTGTAATCCCAAAAAGTATTTCATTTCACCAATCATACTCATTTCAAATTCGATCTTCATTTCATCAGCAAATTTGTCACTAGCTTCATCTTCTCCTCCAAAGATAATGTCATCAACAAAAATAACTATAACCAACAAACCATTTTCAATTTCTTTTGTGTACAGATTGCTATCAGTTGTTCTTTTTTTAAATCCCAATTTTAACAAATACTTATCTCATCTTGCATACCAAGTTCTAGGTGCTTGTTTAAGTCCATATAAAGCTTTCTTCAGTTTACATATCATGTCTCCTTCTTGAGTCAAAGGAAGACCTTCAGGCTGCTCAATGTAGACTTCTTCTTCCAATTCTCCATTCAAAAATGCTGACTTCACATCCATCTAATATACTTTGAATTTCTTGTAAGCTGCATAAGCCAAAAATATTCTTACTGCTTCAATTCTTGCAACAGGTGCAAAGGTTTCTTCATAGTCAATTCCTTCTTGCTGTGAGTAACCCTTACATACCAATCTTGCTTTGTTTCTTACTACTTCTCCTTGTTCATTCATCTTGTTTCTGAATACCCATTTAGTTCCAATAACATTCTTGTCTTTAGGTCTAGGGACCAACTCCCATGTCTTGTTATTTTCAATCTGATCTAGTTCTTCTTTCATAGCATTAGTCCAACTTTCATCTTCACAAGCTTCACTAGTAGTCTTAGGTTCAATTTGAGAAATCAAACATAACTGTTCTTGTACCTTATTTCGAGTTAGAACTTCTCTTTTGATGCTTCCAATAATTTGTCCAAAAGGATGATTTCTTAACAAACTCTTGCTAGGTGTCAATGTCTCAGATCTTACTTCAGATGTAGGTTCTTCAATGACTTCAATGTGGCTTTCATTGAATAAATCACTATCAATTTCATAAAATAATTCAATAGATCCAGTGTTAGGTTTAGGATGAGCTTCTTCATCTGATTCATAATCAAGCATTCTTTCCTGAATTTTGAACTTTTTATCAACTTTAACATTTGCGCTTTCAACAATAGTCTTAGTTCTTTTATTGTAACATCTATAGGCTTTTCTTTTCAAAGAATATCCAAGAAATGCACCTTCATCACTTATGATGAAGGGTGCTCCCCTTAATACCAAAAACACATAACATAAATAGAGAAACAACAATAATATGCAAGAACAGAAAATTGGCTTCTTATTATCTCCACAAATGTGGAATTACAAACTTTTAGAATTACAATATGCAAAGCCACATGGGCATTCCCTTACAATGTTCTGTAGGACAAAGCCTCAAATCATTACCCAAATCTACTACCCAGAACTGCCCTAGACAACACTACGGGCCTTCTTTATATAGGCATTTTCCACCACCCGAGAAGGTTCCATAAATTTAGCCCTAAAGGCCGACCAAACTTAGAATTATTTTATTTTTTAATTTATTACATCAAAGTTGGCTCAAAATAACTTTTGAAACCCGAACATAAATTTTGAAGAAAAATTATTTTTCACCATTTTAGGTGGCCCAACTTTCAGAGACCATAAGTCATCACTAGTTGACCCGATTGACTATTATAACCCCATTTTAGAAATGCCACGAAGCACTCTATAGGCTGGACCAACTTAAGCACCCGTCACCCAAATTTTCAACCTCATCTGGGGCCTCTAAAGCCTTCAAAAATGAGTTCAAAGTTTCTATACCCTGCTACCAATACCGAAAATCTTCAATATCTTCAAAACTAGACCTGATCTAGCCATGAAACTTTGATGGCAGGCTGATGTGACTGAGATGAACCTCCACATGTAAAAATGAGAACATTCCAAGATCGTAAGGCCAACTTACTAAAAATAGAAAGTTTCCATAAATAGCAGCTCTGCACAAGATAGCCCTTATTGAATAAAAAAATAGAAATATTTTTGGGTGATGCAAGATTGCTCTTACACCCAGGATGCTCCTACATCAGACACCCGAGGTAATTTGAGAAGTGACCCCATCACGACTTAGGTGTGCAGAGGAAAACCAAGATGGTTAACCTCCTCCTTTGTTAGCCACAATGAATCTTCAATAGGTCATCCTTTCCATTTGACCAAACACTCTTCATATGTCATGTTCCTTGTGCTTCTGCCAACACGACTATCCAGTATGTCTTCAATCTCCTTGATATCGGAACTGGTTGCTGGAATACTCCACTGTGTTGTTGTAACCTCATCTTCAACACCTCCTTCATGATACTCTATCAAATCTGAAATGTTAAACACTAGTGAAATATTCAGCTCAGTAGGCAATTCTACCTCATATGCATTTCCTGAATCATGCTTCTTCAGTATCTTACATGGCCCAAACTTCTTCATTTTCAACTTGTTATATGTACCAACCAGAAATTGCTCCTTCCACAAATGAACCATGATTTCATCTCCAACCTGAAATTCTTTATGCCTCCTTTTCTCATCTTCCTTAGCCTTATACTGTGCATTCATCTTGGTAATATGCTTCCTCACCTCCTCATGAATGTTCTTCAAATATTCTGCAAAATCCTCAGCTTCAGCACTACTTATTTCTCCTTTATCTATCTTTCTCAACTTAGACGCATTTCTGGGACTACTCCCATGTACAATCTGGAATGGTGATTTACCAGTGCTCTTATTGACAGAATTATTATATGCAAATTCTGCCTGTGTAAAATCAAATCCCACCCTGTTGACTTATCTCCAACCAAACATCTCAGCAAATTTCTCAAACTCCTATTCACCACCTCTGTCTGTCCATCAATCTATGGATGTTGTGATGAACTGAACTTCAAATCTATCTTCAACTTCTTCCACAATGTACGCTAGAAATATCCAACAAAATTAGTGTCTCTATCTGAAACTATGGTCTTTGGCAAACCATGTAGTCTCACTACTTCTCTAAAAAAATAATTCTGCTATATGAACAACATCATTAATCTTCTTGCAGGGAATGAAATGTGCCATCTTAGAAAATCTATCAACTACTACAAAAATTGAATCATGTCCCCGCTATGTCCTTGGTAAACCAAGAACAAAGTTCATACTGATATCCTCCCAAGGCTTCTCTGGTACAGGTAATGGCTGATACAACCCTGTATTTTGCTTCACTCATTTTGGCATCTGACATACTCTGCAACTTTGTACAAACTTTCTGACATCTTGCTACAACTGTGGCCAATAATAATTTTCACTAACCAAAGCTAGGGTTTTATCTCGACCAAACTGTCCAGCCAATCCTCCGCTATGCTTCTCCTTGATGAGATTCTCCCTCATAGAACTTTGTGGAATGCACAACTGACTCCCTCTGTATAGCATATCATCCTGGATGATAAAATTCAGCCATTTTGTCTTGTTTAGAGTAACAGGTTCTTTACAAGTTTTCCAAGCTTCACCAAAATCAGGATCCTCTGGATACAAATTCTTGAGTTCCTTGAACCCAACCACCTCAATCTGCATCTCTGTCAGCAATAGTTGCCTTCTGCTAAGCACATCTGCAACCCTGTTAGACTTTCCACTTCTATGTTTCAAAACAAATGTATAACTCTGCAAAAACTCAACCCATTTCAAATGTCTTTGATTCAACTTTCCTTGACTATTCAAATATTGCAAAGCTTGATGATCAGTATACAAAACAAACTCCTTAGGAAGCAGATAGTGTCCCCACTTCTTCAATGTCTGAACTATAGCTTAAAATTCCTGATCATAAACAGAATATTTTCTCTTGGCATCATTTAACTTCTCACTAAAATAAGCAACAGGTTTACCCTCTTGGCTCATAACAGCTCCTATTGCAGTACCACTTGCATCACAGTCTACTTGAAACACCTTATTAAAATCTGGAAGTGCTAAAATAGGTTGTTCTATAACTTTTTGTTTCAATAATTGAAAACTCTTTTCTGCCCCATTAGTCCACTTAAACTCTTTTCTATCCCCTCTCATTGTTTCAGTCAAGGGACCACAAATATTGCTAAAATTTCTAATAAAATTTCTATTAAAACTAGCTAGACCATGAAAAGATCTTACCTCAGTAGCACTCCTTGGAGTAGGGCATTCAAGAATAGCCTGTACCTTCTTTGGGTCCATTTTTAGACCTTCTGTTCAAACTACAAATCCCAAATACACTAACTCTTTCTTCACAAAACTGCACTTCTTCAAATTAATCAACAAGTTCTCATCTCTCAGCTTCTCAAACACCATACGAATATGCATCATATACTCTTCCAATGTCTTACTAAAGATCAAAATATCATCTAGGTACACAATGACAAACTTACCCAAAAATTCTTTCAAAACCTCATTCATGAGCCGCATGAAAGTGCTCGGTGCATTGGTTAGCCCAAAAGGCATGACTAACCACTCATACAGTCCTTCCTTTGTCTTGAAAGAAATTTTCTATTCATCTCCTTCTCTGATCTGAATATGGTGATATCCACTTTTTAGATGTATCTTTGAGAAATACACAGCTCCAGTCAAACAATCCATAATATCATCCATTCGTGGCAATGGAAACCTATACTTGATTATGATCTTGTTTATTGCTCTAGAATCTATACACATCCTCCATTCTCCATTCTTCTTTGGTGCTAATATCACTGGTATAGCACAGGGACTCAGACTCTCTCGAATCAACCCCTTCTACAATAACTCATGTACTTGTCTGTTCAACTCTTCACTTTCTGCTGGTGTCATTCTGTGTGCTGCCTTGTTTGAAAAACTAGCTCCTGGAATCAAATTCATCCGATGACTGATCTTCCTTACTGGTGGTAATCCATCAGGTACATTATCAAATACAATATCCTAAAACTCATTCAACAAATCTGCAACCTCTACAGGTACATCCTCTACTTCTTCTTTACCAGCTTTTGGAATTAAAGCAAAACACACATGCTCATGCCTCATACCATCTAGGAATTTTCTTCCATCAACAAATGTTATTCTTGCATTACCACATACCTTTTCTTCGGTCTCCTTCAATGGCTTTAGCTTATGTCTAACTGCATCCTTTGTCAAGGAATAGGTATTCGCACGACCATCATGTACAACACATCTGTCAAACTGCCACGGTCTACCCAACAACATATGACATGCATCCATAGATATGATATCACATAGTACCTCATCTTGGTACCCACCGATCTTGAACTTTACCAGGCACTGTTCACTGACCATGACCTTGTGGTCATCTTGCACCCAGGCAATCTGATATGGATGTGGGTGTTTTTGTCTTTTGAGCTTCAAGTTTGTCACCATCTCTTCTGACACCAAATTGTCAGTGCTTCCACTATCAATAATCACATCACAGCATTTACCCTCACACTTGCATCTAGTGCGAAAGAGGCTCTTCTTTTGTTCAGGTTCATTCTCACCACTTAGTAGGACTCTTCTGTTAATCAACGTTTCTCCTCTTTTAGCATCTTCAGAATTTGAGGATCTGGCATCTTCATCTACATGTGCCACTCTGGCCTAGCCTTCATTTCTCCTATCCATCCTTCCTTGGCATTGAGGACATTCAAATGCCCTATGACCTTCTTCTCCATGGTGAAAACATGTTCCATGAAAACCTCCTCTTCCTGAACCTTGTCCTCTTCCTCTTCCTCTCTGATCTCTATTGTTCTGATCTTGGAAACGATTGGAGTTATTTCCTCTCTGATTTTGACTACTACTAGCCTCATCCTTCTTTTTCAGATCTTCATTTCGGCCTCCATATGACCGTCCACCAGATCGTCCATCGCGACCTCTTCCATTTTGTCTACTCTCAAACTTCTTGTTCAGCTTTTCCTCCACTCTTAGGGAAAACTGGTATGCCTCTTCAATACTGTTCATTCAAACCAAATTCAACTCCTTCTGAATGTTGGGCCTCAACCCATTAAGGTAACGAGCAACTTTCTCCTTATCAACTTCCGCATGGCCTGTTCTGATGAGGATTCGATAGAACTCCTCTGTATACTCTGAACAGATCATCCCGCTTGCTTCAAACTTTACATTTTCTTCAGTAGGTCAAGCTCATAATCAACATGGATGAACTGTCACTTCAATTTATCTACCATCCAATCCCATCTTGTGATTTTATCTTTCCCTCTTCTATTTCGCTCCAATTGAATTTCTTGCTACTAGATTTTTGCATG
The DNA here is from genome assembly GCA_027943335.1 of Chamaecyparis obtusa. Taxonomy (NCBI): domain Eukaryota; kingdom Viridiplantae; phylum Streptophyta; class Pinopsida; order Cupressales; family Cupressaceae; genus Chamaecyparis; species Chamaecyparis obtusa. The sequence continues at coordinate 327,992 of BSBK01008493.1, read as the reverse complement.
ACCCTTCAGTCTGGCCTTTGCGAATTTGACCCTATCAGGATCCTCAATATCTTCATACTCAAAATATTCTTCACATTCATTGATCCAGTTGATCAACTCCTCTGGGTTAAGATTTCCAAAAAATGCAGGAACCTCAATCTTGGGTCTTTTTTCGATCTTGGAAATGGCCCGAAAAAGTCTTTCTTCCTCCTGGTTTACAACTTCGACTTCTCCTTCTTGATCTTCTTCTTCAGCTTCATCCTCGCTTTCATCTTTGACATTAAGATTCATTCCTCTATGAATCTCTTCTTGCAATGCTTGCACTTGTCTCTAGAGCACTTTAACCTCAGGTGTTACAACACCAGCTCTTCCGCCACATTCCCTTCGTGGAGGCATTTTTGTGATGCATGTTGAAACCCTAACCACGGTCTTGGTGCAAACTACCTCATAGTCAGCGGTCTGTTTACACACTCAAGAACTCCTTCTCTAATACCACTTGATGAAGGGTGCTCCCCTTAATACCACAAACACATAACAAAAATAGAGAAACAACAACAACAATATGCAAAAATAGAAAATTGGCTTCTTATTATCTCCACAAATGTGGAATTACAAACTTTCAGAATTACAATATGCAAAGCCGCATGGGCATTCCCTTACAATGTTCTGTAGGACAAATCCTTGAATCATTACCCAAATCTACTACCCAGAACTGCCCTAGACAACACTACGGGCCTTCTTTATATAGGCATTTTCCACCGCCCGAGAGGTTCTAGAAATTTAGCCCTAAGGGCTGACCAAACTTAGAATTATTTTATTTTTCAATTTATTACATCAAAGTCGACTCAAAATAACTTTTGAAACCCAAACATAAATTTTGAAAGAAAATTATTTTTCACCATTTCAGGTGGCCCGACTTCCGGAGACCATAAGTCATCACCAGTTGACCTGGTTGACTATTATAACCCCATTTCAAAAATGCCACGAAGTTCTCTACAAGCTTAATCCATGCAAGCATCCATCACCCAAATTTTTGACCTCATCCGAGGCCTCTAAAGCCTTCAAAACTGATTTCAAAGTTTCTATACCCTGCTGCCAACACCGAAAATCTTCAATATCTTCAAAACTAGACCTGATCTAGCCATGAAACTTTGTTCGTAGGCTGATGTGACTGAGATGAACCTCTACATGTAAAAATCAGAACATTCTGAGATTGTAAGACCAATTTACTAAAAAGAGCAAGTTTCCATAAATAGTAGCTCTGCACAAGATAGCTCTTATTGAATACAAAAATAGAAATATTTTTGGGTGATGCAAGATTGCTCTTACACCCAAGATGCTCCTGCATCAACTTCTAGGATCAAACTTTCCAATATCATCATCTCTCTTTATATAACATTTGCTTCCAAAAATTCTAAAATACTTAACTAAGGGTGCATGTCCAAACCATAATTCATAAGGTGTCTTGTCTATGTCTGCTCTGATTTGTACTCTGTTCATTCTATACACTATTATGTTCACTACTTCTCTCTAGAATATCTTCACCAAATCATTCTCAAATAATATAGCTCTTGCTACTTCAGTCATTGATCTATTTCTTCTTTCTCCAATTCCATTTTGTTCAGGTGTTCTAGGGGTTGAATACTGTCTATTAATGTCATTTTCTTCACAAAAGGTGTTAAACTCTCTAGAAGTAAATTCTCCACCTCTATCAGATCTCAAACATTTGATCTTCATTCCAGATTCATTCTCAACTTTATTCTTAACAATCTTAAACTTATCAAATGCTTCAGATTTTTCTTTAAGAAATGCAATCCACATCATTCTTGTAAAATCATCAACAAAAATCATAAAATATCTTTCTCCATAGAATCCTCTAGTCCTGGTAGGACTGCTCAAATCTATATGAACAATCTCCATCTTTTCTGTAGATGTAAACTTCTTACTGGGAAAAGAACTTCTCTTCTATTTAGCCATTACACATTCTTTGCAAATCATGTTAGTAGGCTTCATAATTTTAGGCAAATCTCTTACTACAAGTGTAGTACTTACTTTCACAATGTTGTCAAAGTTTATATGACAAAACCTTCTATGCCATAACCAACTGTCATCAATCTTAGTAATCAAACATGTCATCTCAGTAGGATTCAACTGAAATATATTACCTCTGGTTCTAGATCCAGTTCCAATCAGATTTCCATCTTTATCCTTTATCACACAAGTTTTCTCAGTAAACTAAACTTGATATCCCTTATCAACTAACTATCCAACACTCAAAAGATTATGTTTCAATCCATCCACAAAATAAACATCATTAGTATTAGTCTTTCCATCAAGAGTAATAGATCCTATACCTTTAATCAAACAAAGTGCATTGTTTCCAACTCTAACAACTCCTCCATCATATTCATTAAAATTTATGAACTTTTTCATGTCTCCAAACATATGATGTGAACAACCACTATCTATAATCCAATCAGCTTTCTTTTCAACTTGAGAAACTAAGGCTTTTTCTTCCTTAACATCAGTTTCAGGATTCTCTTCTTTAATTGCTACAAATCCTATGTCATCATTATTCTTAGTATCACTTTCACTTAAAGTTCTTTCTATACTAGCTTCAAGATCTTCATCATTAGAATAATAACATTCCTTAGATCTTCTAGATTTGAAATTGTTTATGTACTTTTTAACTCTCTTAGGACATTTAGATGCAAAATGATCATATTCTTGACAAGTCCAACATTTAAATATTTTCTTACCGTCTGGTTCTCTTTTCACAAGAAAGGCAATACCTTCTTCAATCTTCTTGTCTTCTTCATTTCTAGATCTGTTGCTGCCAGCATAATCTCTTCTCACACTGATGCTTCTTGACAAAGTAGGGCGAACACTAAGAGCACTAAATGTTGTGTCCATTCTAGGTAAGTCTCCTGATAATCTCAGGTTCATTTTTTTTGCTTCCAATCTTCCAAGAAGAGTCTCTCTTGTAAAGTTTTTAGTACAAGGTATAACTTGTTCAATCATTTGTGTTGTCTACTTAAATACTGGGGTCAATGTCCTCATAATTTTCCATATCACTTCATTCTTTGTCTTTGTTCCTCCACAAGATTTTATACCTGTAATAATTTCTGACATTCTACCAATATAGCTTCTAATAGATTCATCTTCCAACATTCTTACATCTTTAAATGCACATATCCAATTATGTAATCTAACCCTTTTGCATGTTCATCACCTTCAAAAGTAGAGTGTAAAGCATTCCAAATTTCATGATATTTTTTCAAACATTTTACCTAACTATACTCATTCTCCGAAAGGACTAAAAAAATTGCTTCTCTTGCAAGTATGTTACACATGAATAGATCTCTCTCATCAACAGTACATGTTTCAAGATTGTCCTCTTTAATGACAGTCTTATCATTCTTTGTAATTGACCAATAACTTGGTCCTAAACATAGTAGGTGTGTCTTCATCTTTTCTTTCCAGCTATCAAAATTTACTCCATCAAACTTAGGGTTTTCTTTTTTGAAATTCACCATGGATCTCCTTGAGCTGTTAAACTTCTTTTTCAAGGACTTGTCGCTCTGATACCAATTGTTAGAAATTAAAGTCCACCAAGATAATTGAGAGGGGGGGGTGAATCATTTATCAGATGATTATAACTTTTATCAACTTCAACAGCATTAAACCATGTAAGCAATATAATTACTAACCATAAAAAGATATTCATACACAATGACACAATGACACAAGATATGTTAACTAGGGAACCTCTTGATCAAAGAGTAAACCCCAGTGGGAATGATGCCCACAAAAGATGCACTAATATGAATATTCCTTATGAAAGGATAGACTCTGTTAAGAGTTTTATGAAACACATTCAGTACATATGAATCCATGTTAGGAGATTTTGAATCCCTGTTAAAAGATTCTAACTTTGTTAAGAGTTATGGAAGACAGAAGGATCCACTACCCAAATAGCTTCAGGGTAAGATCACTGAACACAGTATCCAAATAATCTTTGTATTAATCAAAAGAATAATATGTTACCTCTTCTCTAACTATGCCAAACCACACTCACTGTTACACCAAATCTAAATTTCAGATCTCTGTACCTCACATGTCTTCCTTCACAAATTCGCTTTCATACTTAGCCCTTTTCTTCACTTCATGCATAAAACATCACACTCAACTCTACTACAACAAGAAAATACATTCCTTCCTTTATACCACACTAAAATAATTACAAATGAGTCAGCATACAATTACAACATAAAAATTTCCACACGCTACATCAAAATTACACAAAACTGTCAGCTTCTAGCTACAATAATTCTTCACTCATGTGACCTCGAAGTTTGTGCTATCATCCACATCACTATCAATGTGTCTTCAATTTCTCTTTAACTGCACAAAACCAGATTCCATCTTAATTAGGAAATATCATCCAATTTCCACAAACCGCTACTCAGGAACACTACCTGAATACTGCTTCCACAAAAGTGCTCATAACTTCCATGAATAAATGAATTACTGTCTGCGCTCTTAACCATAGACATATAACATATCAAGGAGTATATCCTAAAGATCACATAGCTCCAACTATAATAACCCATGTGCGCTAATCCAAACTCTATCTACTTCTTTGCAAGTCTCTGAAAGATCACTATGTTGACATTAATGACAATCATAGTCATGAATGAAACAACTGCTACAGAATGACTACCAAGCATTCATTCCTAACACAAATTTATCAAATTATCTATAAGAGGGATCACCTCCTCAACCAAGGAATATGAGCTTAAGAAATTCTAAAATCCAGCCAATACATTATCTATTTTTTTAATATGATCTTTTGGCAAGGTACTATTATTATCACATAAGGATTTCTTAAAGCCCCTAAAGAAAAAGAGCTATTGAGCTCAGTCTCATCACCTAAACCATTCATGGCCCAAGAGTCTATTACTTGGTAACTGTTAATACAAAGGTTCACACCCATGCTTGAGGTATGACCCCCAAGCAACCTTGTGTAACATGAAAAAACCTCCAAGTGTGGGACTTGTGCTTTGACACTGAATCTTCAGAGAAGGCTGGCTTCCTTACAATTAGGGTGCACCTAAACTACAACTTTTGAGGGGAAAGAGGAAGAAGGAATGCATGAAATTAAAGGGGGGTGATGCACCAAATTGAAATTGGTGTTGATCTCTACCTATGACTACACATAACAACAATAAAATACTCAAATACACAAATTATAAGTCTAATCTATATTCTAAGGACATATGAAGGTTAAAAATTACCAGATGTTGCAGAGAAAATGAGTTTTACAATACAACAACCATAAATAGATCTAACACAAAATACAAACTAGGAAAATTGAAGAGAAATATTCACTACAAGGCACATGAAGTGTGCATGTAGTAGAATGGAAAGAAAAGCTAAAACTAAGAATTTTATTATTGTTAGGCAAAAGGAAATACAGTTTCAAAGCATAATGCTACTACAAATGAATCAAAGAAGAACCCAAAAATTATCTACTAGATTATTTTTTATAGAGTCATCATAACTCAAATTACAACTTGAAGTTAAAACCCCAACTTATTGGATTTAAGCTACCGCAGACAAAAATAAAAGAATATCAAAGAAAATCTGATTGTTTTTACAACTTGATCATGAAGTGACATGGAAGGTCCAAATTAATGCATCTAGAAGATGGAAAGAGATAAAATATATTTGCAATTAAATAAATAAGCATGGGATGCACAGGTGTTGTGTTTGAAAAGCCAAAGAAGTTGTTCTGCATTTAAGAATAGTCCTAGTAACGTTCCTGAGCCACAAATAGTCAAATCGGGCTGCTAGAAAAAAATTGTCAAGATGGGATAACATGAAATGTTAACCCACCCCGCACACCTGTAAGTAACACCACCACGCATAAAAAAAGACACTGACCACCAGTAGAAACATGAGCCTTGATGAAGATTTAGATTTGAAATGGACAACAAAAATATCATGCAAAGTCTCCCAATGAAGGATTAAAACATCACTGTTAATGGATAAAAGCTTTTAAATCGAATGGATAACATGACTCTGCAACAACCAGTAGAAGAAACTGTGAGATTTTTCCATTTGGAAATCTTTCATTGCTCCTTGCAAAATTGAAATGGGATAACATGAAGTGTTAACTCTACCACATGGAGTTGATCTATTGACCCTTGCCATCCCACAATCTGTCATATTGCTCCTTGAAGAAAATCGCACCATGGTAGATTAAACCATGACCGTTGATGAAGAATGAAGATGCACAAGATTTAAAACTTGGGAAAACATTGGCCCACATCGTCGAACATAATAGAGCCATGTGGTAGAGCCTAAGTCATTTTCCCATTTTGCAAGAGGCAAAAAATAAAACCTGCAAAACCATGAAACAAAGATAATATAACCTGTTATCCCACCTTGATGATAACATGATGTGTTAACCCACTTGAAGAAGAGTTTAGCCCATGATGAAATATCTCATATCATTTATTTGTGATGGGCTTAATGGTGACAAAAATTACCAACATTTTTGGCAACTTAGAGGGGATGCTTGCTTGCTAAGCATGCGATTAGTGGCTTTTAGCAATCCATTGGGCATTGATTCACTAGTGCTAGAACAAGGTGTTAGCCCACCTGTGACTTCATGAAAAATCTGCAACCTTTGTAACCAGAAAAAAAGAAAAACTTTTTATCTCTAGAAGGGAAACAACGTGTGCTCATGCACTTCTTGGAAAGCTGAAAATGCCTATTCTACTCTATACAAGTATTTACAAAGAAAGAAATCAAAAAAAGCCATTAAATGGCTTGTTGAAATAGTTGCACTTCCTTACAAGTTGTGTTTTCCTTTCATGCATATGGACAACCATCCAGGTTAGCAATAATGATAGGCATTCAACATATTTTTGGACTGCCCTCCCAATACTGAGAACAAGGAAGCTCTCTAGCACCGAAACATTTTCTTCTTGAGAAAGATATACTTTCTCCTTATTGTATTTTTCACACTCATGCTCTAATGAAATCATGACTAGGGGATACTTGCTACTTTTTTACATAGATAGATACCTCATGGGGCATCCTAGTGATGGTAGTGGGTCAAAGAATTCAGCCTAGACCTCATTTTTTATTCTCTACAAAACTTGTATCCTGCTGGCTCAAAAGTGACCCTGGACGTATGGTTGGTAGTGTGTGTTCTTCTACTTCTTGCTGTTAAAACTCATGATCTTCAATTGGAGGAGATGATGGCTCAAAATTAATGGATGAGAAGATAGCATCAAACTCTCCAGAAGGTCATCGTCATCCTCAATCTTCTCTAAAACAACCGCAATGATATACATAGGCTGAGGGGAAACCTCATGCATATTAACATTTTCTTCCTCGAGGATAAAGATATCCTTGGGAAGCCCTTTCTCATCCTCCATATTGTAGAGGATTTCTTGTTGCAATAACTGATTTTGTTCTTCTTTTTCTTGTAGAAGGTCCTCTAGTTCTGATAAAGGATCTTTAGCTAGCATTCGTTCCTCAAGGGAAGGATCAACTTCAATGTTCTTTTCTTCTTCCACAAAAGAGGAAAGCTCTTCAAATAAGAGGACTAGATCCTCTTCCTTTTGTACATTTTTTTTTTCCTGTAGAGAGGTTTTAATGGGTACAACCTTTTGTATATCCTCATGTAGCAGCTCCTCATTTGTCTCCTCCTGTGGTTTCTCTAGTTATGACCCATGTGAAAACTCACAAACAACAGGTTGCAACTCGTGATCACATAGACTATTTACCTATATCGTCTCCTCATGCACTTATTGAGGAGTTATAGCAATATGAGGCTCCTTCACATGAAAACTTAGCACACTAATTTCTTGTCAAAAAAAATAATTTCGAAAGAAACTAGAAGAATGAACCTTATGTCCTTGAACAAGATCATATGATGGAGGGGGTTGTTTGAAACTGGGAATGATAAGTTTGGGAGAAGAGGACTTAGGCTCTTGTGCAAATTCTTGTAGTGGGGAAGGCTTGTTTAGTCCAAAGCTGGCAGATTTATGCCTAGAAGCCTCTTGTGCTTCAAATGCTTGCATTTGACCAAGTTTGAGCCTCTTTTGTTCTTATTTTTCTATATCTAACTTTGTTTCAATATCCTCCTCAAACTACCATTTTTGTTGGGCCTCCATTCGCTTCTCATAAAGGTAGGCCTGATAAGCCTCCTCCTCTTGTTGCATGTCAATCTTATGTTGCCTCTTGATTTCATCAACCTGCTTGTTGAGGCCCTGCAACTATTCTTGGGTCTCATGAAATTTCAAGTCCATCTTCCTTTGGAAGTTCAACATCATGTCTTGCATTCTATCTCTGAAATTATCATTTGAAGATATCAGAACTGCCAAAGTAGGGGCCAGAGGATGGTATATATTTGAGCATAGTGGCCATTTGGTGTTGCAAATAAATTTGGGCCATAACCAGGTTGAGGTTGAGATTGATCATAGTAGGGGTGAGGGGTAGGATTTTCATGATATGGGGGAGAATAGTATGTTTTTCTATGAAAAGGGTCCATGTTAGAGCTTCTTAAATTTTTTAAATTATAGAAACTTGAAGAAACATAAAATATCAGAGTTGATCCTTACACATACCAACATTGTTTCTACTTGAAACTAGTAGATTTTTCACTCAGAGTCACCATGGTTTTTTATTGAATACCTCAAAAGGTTGTTGGCACTGAGAAAACACCCAAATTCTCAGTGAATGAAGTTTAGAATGCTCCACCAGGGGATTTTCTTGAAATTGATCTGATCTTGGTCCCATTAGGCATGCCAAAAATTGTTAACATAAAAGTTCACACCCATGCTTGAGGTGTGACCCCCAAGAAACTTTGTGTAATATTGAAACAACCTCCAAGTGTGGGACTTGTGCTCTAAGGCTGAATCTCAAGAGAAGGATGGCTTCCTTACAATTAGGGTGCACCTAAACTACAACTTTTAAGGGGAAAGGGGAAGAAGGAATGCATGAAATTAAAGAGGGATGATGCACCAGATTGAAATTGTGGTTGATCTCTACCTATGACTACAAATAACAATAATAAAATACACAAATACACAAATCCTAACTCTAATCTATTTTCCAGGGGTATTTGAAGGTTACATACTACCAGATGTTGTAGAGAAAATAATTTTTACAATACAACAACTATAAATAGATCTAACACGACATGTGAACTAGCCAGAAAATTGAAGAGAAACATTCACTAAAAGGCACATGAAATGCATAAATAGTAGAATGGAAAGAAGAGGTAAAACAAAGAATTTTATTACCATTAGGCAAAAGGAAATACAGTTGCAAAGCATAATGTTGTTGCAAATGAATCAAAGACGAACCCAGAAATTATCTACAAGATTTATTTTATAGAGTCAACATAACTCAAATTACAACTTGAATTTCAAACCCCAACCTAGTGGAGTTAAGCTACCGAAGGAAGAAATAAAAGAATATTAGAAAAAATATAATCTTTGTTACAACTTGATCATGAAGTGATAGGGAAGGCCCAAATGAATACATTTGACAGATGCAAAGAGATAAGATATCTATGCATTTCAATAAAAAAGCATGGGATGCACAATCGTCATGTTCGTAGAGTTAAATAATTTTCTCGACATTGAAGAATAGTCCTGGTAACATGTTTGAGCTGCAAACAATCAAATCAGGCCACTAGCCAAAAATTGTAAGGATGGGATAACATGAAATATTAACCCACCTCGCGCACCTGTAAGTAACACCACCATGTATAAAAAAAGACCCATGCTACCAGTAAAAATATGATTCATTCATGAATATTTAGATTTAAAATTGATGGCCCAAATGCGATGCAAAGTCTCCCAATGAAGGATTAAAATACCACCGTCGATGGAGAAAATCTTTTAAATTGGACCAGCTGGTGTGATTCTACAACAACCAATAGAAGAAACCATGGGATTTTCCTATTTGGCAAGCTATCATTTATCCCTATGAAACTAAAATGGAATAACACAAAATGTTAACCCTGTCACATGGCGTTGTCTCATTGACCCTCACCATCCTATGATTCTTTCATATTTCTCCCTGAAGAGAATCGTGTCATGACAGAGTTAACCATGATTATTAATGAAGAACAAAGATGTGTGGGCTTTAAAATTTGGGAAAATTCTAGCCCATATCACCAAACATAATGGAGCCACGTGGCAGATCCTGACTAGTTTCTCCATTTTTCAAAAGGCAAAAAAAGAAACCAATGAGACCGTGAAATAGGGATAAAATAATGTGTTATCCCACATTGATGATAACATGACGTGTTAACACACCTAAAGAAAAATTTATCCCACGATGAAATATCTCAGATTGGTTATTTGTGATGGGCTTATTGGTGGAAAAAATTGCTAACAATAACTTCTAAAATGGATTTCACAATTAGAGCACAAGGTCATAAAATTCATAAGAAAGAACAATTTTCACAAATATTCTTTTATAAAGAAATATAAAATAAAATAAAGTGATGATAACAAGGATGCTTATATGATGTTAAAAGAAAGTAGTTTAATTTATTTCTTTATGTACTAAGTTACACAATGCTTGCACAAATAGAAATGTTAACCAAGAGACTCAAAGAAAGCATGTAGGGATTTAAGTGTTAGCTTATAACTTGTCATTAGTGTCACACATACAATCGGTAAAGGAAGAAAATAGGCTAGTTGTTCAACACACTAAGTGTAATAATCGAGCTAAGCACAATGCAAAATGACATAGTAACTAAACACAGTCTTGACCGAACATACACACCGAGCCAGATGATTACCTAGCATCAAGTATAGTTATAACTGAGCATTCATATTTACCGAGCAACAATAATTTACCAAGTCATGAATGCAGTATATACCGAAAAATACAGGAAAGACATAAAAGTTTATAATGGCATAGAATACAAGGTAAACAGTTTACACCGAGCTGGAAAATGGTTTACATAGATCAAGGTGAAGATTAAATGCAGATGTAATCACTAAATAATTTATGATCCCTATGTAATAATGTTTTAGGTTATTCATTTCGATCATAGATCTTAGGTTTTCTAGGTTATACTATAACCCTAATTAAGTCAAAATCTTTTGACACAAGAATTGTCAAGATGTCATTTTTACTAGTGAGATACATGAAGTAGCCACCTATATAGACATCTAAAGATCAGACATGGTTGTGAAGTTAGAGTTTTCACAAATCATTCAAGGATTATAATTTAGAAGCACATCAGAAGGCTATCGAGCAGAATTCAAAGATGAAATCTATCACAACAAGGTGATAACAGTTAAGTACTTATCAAATCTAAAATCAGGCAAAGTAAGTTACTACATACAGGTAAAATCTATTGTTACTTTATAACAATTGTGGCATACTTAAATCTCTTAACAAAGTAGACCTAACAAGTCTTTTATAAATCTCTTAATCGAGTGCACACTTAATAGTGTTTCTTAAATCCTTTAACCAGGTATTTCCTAATAGGTTTTTATTGTTACTCCTAACAGGGTAAGATCATCAGAAGTGATCAAACATTGTAGCCTTAACCGACAAACTTTATTACTGCAGTTAGTGAAGCTTTGTGGGTGTCATCCCCACCATAGTTTTTACCTTCTTACAAGGGTGTCTATGATACCAAAATACTTGTGTATTGTGTATGAAGTTTCATGGATGTTTACATGTTAGATTAGAAAGCATTTCTTATTTTCAGTAATATTATCAATGGATTGAAAAGATAACATGTCATTTGATTAATTAAATACATTGTCTTAAGGAATCAATTCAAAATTATTTTAGGTTTACTAATTCACCCCTCCCCTCTTAGTAAATCACCTTTCCATAATCCCAACAATTGTTACCATAGCTAGTTCTCTTGTTGAAGAAGTTTAATCACTGAAGAGGAAAGGTCTTAAAGATAGAAAGGTATAAGCTTGATAAGACAACTGAAAATCAGAAATTGGAGATGTAGATTCTCATGGAATAGCTTAAGGATACCATAGAAAAAATGAGAGAGTCACTGATCAAAAGAAAGGAATCAACATTTCAAAATAATGAGATCGAGTATCAGGAAGAAGAGATAGAGGAATTATCTGAAGTATCCAAAAGTATATTTGATGCACTGAAGGAACGATATCAGATATGTCTAAAAAGAATCAACACCTTACTGAACAAGTGAAAGCACTGCAAATTGGACAAGAGACTCAAATGGTAAGAATGATTGATGTCATGAACAATGCAAGACAAGTTGAACAAGAAAGGAATATGGCTATTGAATACAGAAGACAAATGACTGAAAATTTGGTAGAGAAAGAATCTAAAATACTAAGGCTAACTGAGCATCACTTTGAAATTTTTAATCAGATGGTTGTCATGAGTCAAGAAGTCAACCGAGTAAACAATGAGCTTGCTAGGAGATTGGAAGATATTGGTGAATAAAGGGAAGAGAATGAAATACTGAAAAATGAATTGAAGATGCAACAACAACATAATGAGATGATTAAGAAAAATGAGGAAAGTACCAAAAAGATGGATGAATTCCTAAATAATCAGAGAAGACTGGACAACACCACTAGTTTAGGTTATACGGAGTAGGGACAATCATCAAAAAAAGTTGAACAAAAGAATTCCTATACAAATCCAATGCCAAAGAAGCTCTCATGCTATCACTATGGAAAACTGTTCCACACATCAAAAATTTGTAGAAGTAAAGCTAAAGGTATTCCTAACTCTACTCCTAAATTTGATGGTTATTGTTACAATTGAAAAAATTATGGACATCAAGAATATGTAGATCTAAGTTGAATAAGTCACCTAAGAGGCACTATATGGAAAATAACTATCACACTTGCAACAAGAATGGACATATATCACAGGAATGCAGGATAAAAATGAAACAAGTTTGGAAACCAAAAATACAAAACAACACCTATCAACCAAGAAGGCAAGGTAACTCTTGCACTTGGGATTACAACACTTGGGTTAATTGTACAGCATGTGGTAGGTATGGTCATATTGCAAAAAATTCTATGAGATTACACTGGAGAGGAAAAACTAGAAACTGGACAAATTTTGGAATGGCATGTCTACACTGTCACAAGGTCGATCATTTAAGTAAAGATTGCAAAGACCAAGCATCAGAACTGAATGATGATATAAATATATATGAATACCATTAATGAAATCAAAAGGAAAATGAGTCAAAATGTGGAGAATATCAACTAAAGATAATGCAGGAACAAGCACAACAGTCTGTGACACCTCATCCTTCGGGTTAGGTGATTTCACCACCTCCACCTAAGCAAATCAAGTAAGTATGGGAACTAAATTTTAATCACTTTTATTTTACAATAGTTCCTTATATCTATTGTATGAATACCAAATCAACATGAAATAAGATGCACTAGGTTATTATATGTTGTGAACTCGAAATGAGTATATTCACTAAAAGCATGACTGAGTTGAATTTTGTTAGTTGGTGAAAGTAAAAAGGTTAACCGATTTGCGTAGTCAACCGAGCGTTGTTAGTGTTAACCAAGCTGAAGTACCAAAAGGAGATAACTAAATATTTTATTATTAATCGATTTGTGGTTGGTGAAGCATTTAATACAAAACTTTTGAGAGGGAAAGATTTTTAGGTATAAATACACGACGAGACAACTCATTTTTCACATTGCAAAACTAGAGTGAAACCAGAGTGAAAAAAGCAAGATTTGTGCAAAGATATTCCAAGCTATCTACAACAATTTGAGCATTTCACGAGCTGTTTGGAAGTGATTCAAGTAAGTTTGAAGCAAACAGAGCTATTTAAATATAGTTTTTGCGAAGCCCTAAATTATTATCAGCGATGACATCCTCATCAAAGATCATTCAATCTAAGGTCGATAAGGAGACGAAGGTTACATTGATCAAGAATGCAACATATGAAGAACCAAACTATAAGTTACACCTTGAGGTCACATCAAAAGTTGATGAGAAAGGTGTGTTCTCATGCATATCACCTAGGGTTTTGTAGGTAAAGGACATTTGGTCCTGCATACATTGTAAGATTAGTGAGATCGGTGATTTTGAGTTGCAATCCACTTACCAAGAGCTATGCAAGGATGAAAAGTTAAAGGATGAGCATACACATCTAGAAATCAAAGGTTTAACCAATGCCCTTCACTTCCCAAAGGTATTTAAGACCAAGTGGATCAGGATAGTACTCAACCGAGTATACGAGGGTAAAATGTGGCTAGATGAACCGGTTAAAATCTCAAAGGGCATCATTCATATGGTCACCGATTATCCTATGAATGATAAAGATAAAGCCCTAAGGCACCCATCGAAGAGCGAGATTGAGAAGTTGACTGGAGCCAAATGAGATGGAAAAGGTATGAGGATTAACACAATCAACAATCCCGAGACTAGATTTGGAGCATATGTGATTGCTTATAAGGTATTCCAATCTAACAGACCGAACAGTGTTCCTTACGGTGTTGTTGACATTGCATATAAGATTGTAAAGAAAGGACTACATCTAGACATCAACGAGTTGATGCTGAGGCAACTTAAAGAAAACATGAGGACAATCTAAGTTGGTAAGTCAACACATGCAAGTTTGGATCATTACTAGATATGTATATTTTTCTACTTGAAAAATTCATTCCCCTCAATTGTTGATGTGAATTGGGATGCAAATAAATCGGTTATCATGCAAATCGGTGATTACATAAAAATCTTAGGTTAGAATTTTGTAGTCATGGATAATTATTTTGGAAAATTCAACGAAAGAATGCACAAAATAAGCAGGATACTAACAGAATTGGTAGAAAAGTACAAGGATGAAATATGTTTCCTAGTGGACACTGACTCCACTCTTATTAAGGTAGTTGAACTGAGGACTATATGGTTTCCACCTATGGATTATGAACTTGACATTGACTAAGAAACTAGGTCAACAAAGGCACTATTGAATGAGCCTAACGACAAGAATGAAAAAAGATTTGGAACCTATGCAAAGGCGAAATAGAGAATAAAAATGGATTTGGTCAAAGAAAACATGGGGAGAAAATCAAAGAAAATGATGGACACTTTGGAGAAAAAATTCAGTGAATAAGAAGTAGAGATTTTGATTGAAGAGGCAACTAAGGAACAATTATTGATTGGTAATAGTGAACATGATGAAGAGACCGAGTCGGACAAGGAAATACAAGTTGAACCAGTGAAGCCAGCAGAAGGAAAGAGGAAATAGGCCAAAACCCCCACACGAGTGAGGATAAGATCCTCTATAGGTGTTTCCCCACCTTTGAAATGTGGAATTAGAAATATTACAAGGCCAACACCGAAAAAAATATATCAGAAAAAGAGAGGTACTCAAGCCTCTACTGAGTTACCCAAGAAAAGAAGGAAGTTAATAAGAAATAAAGATGGCATAGATTCAGATGAGGAGGATACTAGAAAATTCAAAGTAGTTGTAAATAAGTCGCAATCTATTGATGAAATTGTCAAGGAAATAAAGGACGAGGGAGGACTTGCTCACCCTAAGATAAACAGGTATGTACATATGTCTACCGAGGATCGAGATAAATTGGAAGAAGTAATCATCGACATGATGATTAAATTTAAAAGATTACCAATTGAGTTTGCTAATTATATTCCAAAGGAGCTATATGATAAGGTATCATCAAGATGGACTTATGCCTTGCATACCGAGAAGAAAATGAGGGAAAGATCACTAATTTTGGCAATGCCAAATTTATCTATTACAGAGATTGATGATATGATGAAACAATATGCTAATAAGTTTTTGAAGAAATGGCATGCAATGATTATCCTACAAGGGAAACTCAAAGAATTCAATGAGGAGAGTAAAAAAATGGACTAAAATTCTCAAGTCCAAAACCGAAGTAGAACAAACTGCACTTGCAGTTATTCCCAAGCAAGGTGTCACAGAAAAAATGGAAATGTGTACATTATGATGATGTAGATATTACTGTACAAAGGCCACTTGAAAAGCCAATTCACTTATCAGACACCAAGAAGATAGAGGATGATACATATGTAGAATATTTTTATCCTATTGGCTACACCGAGAAAGATGATACACCAGAGCATATAGTAATTATTGGGAATGATGAAGTCTTAATTGAAGATATCACTAAAGGTGATCCCGATGATAATGCAAAGGAAGATAAAGATATTACTGCTACTACTAAGATTATAGAGGAAGACAAGACTACTGAGGCAACCACAACACAAATACCAGGTAACTTACTGATTTTAGTACAAGCCATAGATATTAATACACAAGAGAAACCCAAGGACAATACACCCGAGAAACTGATGGATACTATAAAAGATAAGGGTGAAGAAGGAGACAAAGAGAATACTGAGCCTGAAACTAAAGAGGTAGATGACAAAGGGATTGAAGATGAAACTAAAGTAGAAGATTCTACTACCGATACTAGGCCAGAAGCCCAAGGACCTCAGATTGAGGGAATAGTAAAGGAGCAAGAAAAAGAGGAAAGTGTCTCCACTGAGCCACCAAAGTCAAATCCAAAGTAGAAGGCTCTAGTTCCATATGGGAAATCCCCTACATCCAAAAAAGAGGAGAAGAAAAAGAAGAAGAAACATGGAAAAGGTTTGGTCACCCTAGATGAAGTAGTAGAGATACCTTCATGTGACCCAAGAACCTTAGACCCCGAATCTCTCAGAAGGTATGGAGAATTATACACTAGAAAAGAAGCTCAGGAGAAGCTGAGGTGGGAGAGTAAACATAAATAGGTGCTTGAGGATGTGAGAGAAATATTAATGCACATTGTACCTGATGTCAATGGTGATGAGACAACTCCCATCATTGACCAATTGGAAACACTTACCGGGCACATCAATTCTCCTAATACCGATGTTGAAAAGAAAATAGAAGAGAGAGCAGAGTCCAAAATACAGTTCAAAATAACAGAGAAAATCAGCCAAGTTGTGGCCATTCACAAGGTGAAGTTATCTGGGACCATAACTGAAATTGAAAGTCTTATTGAATAGATGCTCACAACTTTGAAGAAGCTTTGCACTTCAAGTCTTTTATTGCAGAAATAAAAGACAAGCTTAAAAAGCTAGATGATGATCTGCAAAAGAGTGCAAAAATATTAATTACAGAACCCCATGCATTCAAATTACACTATGCAAAAGTCAAGCATATTCATGGGTTGAGAAATGAGCTAAGGAGAGAAGAAGACAAGATAAAGGATCAAACAACTGAGCTACAAGAAGAGTTGTTACCACACATTGAGGTGATGCAGAGGCATGTCAAGAAAGCAAAGGATCTAGTAGCCACTCCCAAGCTATCATTAGTAGATCACATTTTCGACATGCATGCACAAGTTGGTTTAGAAAAGATTGCATTAGAAAGCTTGGAAGAGGAATGGGAAAACCTCTTAACCAATTTGAAGAAAACCCATCAAAACATTTTTGATAAGATGTATGTGTTTTGGCATTATTACCAAAAAAGGGGGAAAATATATGTATACTTACAAAGGGGCAAATATGTATAGTATGTATACTTACCGAGGCATATAGACAGGGGGAGTCTACAATTTTGAAGTTTTAAAATTTTTGATTATGGCATACATATGTGTTTTTGTCACTAATGCCAAAGGGGGAGAATGTTAGTTTATAAGTTGTTATCAATGTCACACATACAGTCGATCAAGGAAGAAAATAGGTTAGTCAGTCAACACACTAAGTATAGTAACCGAGCAGAGCACTAGGCAGAATGGTATAGTAACTGAACATAGTCTTGACCGAACATACACACCGAACCAGATGATTATCGAGCATCGAGTACATTTATAACCGAGCATTCATATTTATCGAGAAATAGTAATTTACCGAGTTATGAATGCAGTATATACCAAGAAATACATGAAAGACATAAAAGTTTGTAATGGCACAGAATATAAGGTAAACGGTTTACATGGAGCTAAAAAATGGTTTACATAGATCAAGGTGAAGATTAAATGCAGATGTAATCATTAAATGATTGATGATCCCTATGTAATGATGTTTTAGGTTTTTCATTTGGATCATAGATCTTAGGTTTTCTATATGATACTATAACCCTAATTAGGTCAAAATCTTTAGATATAAGAACTATCAAAATGTCATTTTTACCAGTGAGATACATGAAGTAGCCGCCTATATAGACATCTAAAGATCAGACAGGGTTGTGAAGTTAGAGTTTTGACAAAGCATTCAAGGATTATAATTCAAAAACACATCAGAAGGCTACCGAGTAGAATTTGGAGAAGAAATCTATCACAACAAGGTGATAAGGTTTAAGTACTTAACATATATGAAATCAGGCAAAGTAAGTTGCTACATACAGGTCAAATCTACTGTTACTTTCTAACAATTGTGGTAGACTTAAATCTCTTAACAGAGTAGACCTAACAAGTCTTTTGTAAATCTCTTAACCGAGTGCGCCACACTTAACAGTGTTTCTTAAATCCTTTAACCAGGTAGATCCTAATAGGTCTTTATTATTACTCCTAACCGGGTAAGATCATCAGAAGTGATCAAACATTGTAGCCTTAATAGGCAAACTTTATTACTGCAATTAGTGAAGCTTTGTGGCTGTCATCCCCACCACAGTTTTTACCTTCTTACAAGGGTTTCTGCAATACCAAAATACTTGTGTATTGTGTATGAAGTTTCATGGATGTTTACATGTTAGATTAGAAAGCATTTCTTATTTTCAATAATGTTATGAATGGATTGAAAAGATAACATGTCAGTCGGTTAATGAAATACATTGTCTTAAAGAATCAGTTCAAAAGTATTTTAGGGTTACTAATTCACCCCTCCCATCTCAGTAACTCACCTTTCCATAATCCCAACATTAATTAACTAATTAATGAGTGCAAAAATGTTCACAAGATAAATCAAATTTCATGCTTTAGAAATCAAAAGATATAGAAGTATAAAATCTAACAAGTTCACCAAAATGAAATTTTTAAAAAAGTGATCCTAGGCTAACATGTACATCAACCTAGAATCAGTATTTTATTTGACCATATATTATTAGATTATATAAAAATGGGTTTGACTCCCATCCACAAGGGAGAGCTAAATAGGCCTAAATCCACACTTAATCTTTATGATGGATTGTGATTCAAAATTGATAAAATTTATGTAACAAACTACTGTAAAGAAGGAAATTATGAACTAAAATGATAGAAAGCCTAAAATAGAAAATAGATATTTTTTTTAAAAGTAAAGATTTGAAAATGGTATACATAGGGGGACTTCCATATAGAAAGTAAAGCCAACCAAACAAGACATGGGTGTTGGATTCTTGAAGTGCTCAAATGTAGAGGGAACAATTTATGATGAATATTGTCAAATTTCTATTATTTTATCAAGATATTACATCATATCTAATCAAATTAAAATAACAAAACGGGAACAATTTATCAAAGTGTACATCTCTCCTTTAGGACTAAAGTTGAACCTTGTTGATTATTCCATCAATGAATATTGGATGTAGTGAATGAATAATATCTTAGTTTACATTCCTAAGCTAAGGCGTCTAGTTCCAACATTACAAAATTTAACTATAAATCACATTTTTAATGAAATTTTTATTTCACATACACCATGTGGCTTCCTAAAGCCAACTAAGGAGAGGAGAGAAATAGTGCTCTCAAACCACATAATATATCGACATATCATAATATAAATTTCATTTTTTAATTTCACAAATATAGGTCTCGTATAACTTAGGACATGATAAGCAATGGATCCATGATTCCATATAATTGAACTATCAATGTGTTAATACCATTGTTTCATTATGTTCCATATTCAACTATTATATATAATTATGAAAGAGTATGTTTACAATATGAAACAAATGAGTGTGGCTCTAATGTGTGCAGGCGTAGGCTAGGGACTTTGTCATTGTGAAGTCATCAATCCCAATGGAGGTCATCTTCTATCTCAAACCTTGATTACGATGGCACACACTCATCTAGTGGAAGAGTGTTGCTATGAAATAACAACAACAACACAACACACCATGATGCAAGACATGACCGATGAAATCCATTACCAAACTTCTGCACTTAAACTAATCTATCATAAATTTACGAACACATTCATAACTTTTATTTACACATACACGAATTTCACATAGTACACACTAAGGTGGATCATTTGTAACATTCAACTCACCCTTACCAAGCTGAATGAACAATGTACCTACTTGAGACATGAATTATGATGTCTCTCGTGTTTGTATTATAATGTGTATATTTTAAGACATGTTCCATATAGAAAATACCTACTTATTTCATTGAGGTAACTTTGTATCACCATTCTTTTTGTATTGGCAATAGTATTGGATGTAATGACATAGTGCAAGAACTAGGGTTTTGTAACGTGAGTGATAAAGAAGATGCAAAATAATTTTATGATAAGGGGATGAGTGATTCTAAGAAGCATCACTACTAGTAGTTGGTGATTTTGGATAATAGGGGTCAATCCTGGATGATAAATAAAATTATCTAAAATGTCTTAATGGTAACATCCTTTTATGATAGTTCTAAGTACATACTTAAAAAAGTTTAACCTAAGAAATAATGAACAACTAATTAAGAATTAGTAACTAAGATTTACGTAATCGTAACTTCAAACCTCATAAAAAAATACAAGATAACATTTTTCACCCTTACAATAATTTAATCATATGTTAAAATAAAATAATTTAATATTTTGCATCCATTGAACCTTGGAGTGTACTTGGAATAAATACAAGAGATTGCTCCATAGGATAAATTTAGCAGTCTTGTGCATATCTTAGAAATCCTTTTCCCCTCGTGACAATCAAAGCATAAGCCAAAAGGAAAGCCCACATAATAAGAATTAAAATTGGAAAAATTGTCTGCAAGATTTATTTGATTCACTAGACAAACAGACGGTGCCTATTCAATGAGAAAAGAAGGTTTGATTTTTACTTAAACAAATGGGTGAGTTCTGGTTTAATACGTCCCATACATGATACAACTAATAATTGGTTAAAGATCATTTTCAATATGTTATTTAAAACATTTAGTTATGACCCACCGTCGGCAAATAAGACAGTTAACCTGTGATTAAGAAATATTACATGGCTTCCCAAATGGAAGATTTTATTGAGCTTTTTCTTCTCTGAGACGGGCTAAATTATGCTTCTTGTCGTATAAGTTGCTCTGGTAGCGATGCTGCTAATGTGATCTTGATTCTATCTCTATCTTATGATTTAGATTTCATTATTTTTGTTGGATTGTTTTTGTAGTCATGTGGAGAAATAAGAGAAGAGAATTTAGGACAGTAAGACCAATTTATGAATGACAATTGGCATTTTTTTATCATTTATTTCTATTTGTTGGTGGAGTGTTTTAATAATCGAGTTATTGGATCTTTGTTGATCAATCTATTGGGTTCTCATGTGATTTATTTTCAATTTTTATTTATTTATTAGAGTGTTCTAACAATTGATCTATTAGGTCTTCATTGATCAATACATCGTCAGCTTGGTTGTGGCTTGTCTCCAATATCTTCCTTATGTTCATCGTCCATTTGGGTGTGGTTTGTCTCCAATATCTTCTTTATGTCCATCGTCCATTTGGGTGTGATTTATTTCCCGTATATTGTACAATAAGACCAATCTAATCTATGAATGACGATTGGCATTTTTCTATCAGTTATCATGAACTCTTTGGGTGTGGCTTATCTCCAATATTTTACTTATGTCCATCGTCAGTTCAAGCATGGCTTATTTCCAATATCTTACACAATAAGACCAATCTAATCTATGAATGACAATTGGTATTTTTCTATAAGTCGTCATGATCTCTTTTTATTTGTTGTTGGAGTGTTCTAACAACTGAATTATTGGGTCTTCGTTGATCGGTCCATCATGGGTTCCTAAGTGACTTATTTCCAACATCCTTTTATTTATTGGAATGTTCTAATAACTGAGTTATTGGGTCTTTGTTGATCAAACCATTGTGGGTTCAGTTGTGACTTATGTCTAACATCCTTTTATTCATTGGAATGTTCTAACAATTGACCTATTGGGTCTTTGTTGATCAATACATCATCAGATTGCGTGTGTGGCTTATTTCCAATATCTTCCACAAGTCCATCCATTTGGGTGTAGTTTATTTCTCATATCTTCTTTATCTCTATCATCCATTTGTGTGTGACTTATTTCCAACATACTTTTTATGTTCATCATCCGTTTGTGTGTGACTTATTTCCAATACCTTCTCAAGTCTATTGTTAATTTGACTCTGGCTTATTTCCAACATCACTCTTAAATTGCATTGTAGGTGCTTGAAGCTCCTAATCTAGTAGCCTGATTCTATTAACCATATATTAAACTATAACTCATGTGAACTAGCTAAGACTTAATTTGAAGACCTTCTAGAATGCTCTAAACTACTGGCCCCTTTTTGACCAATCTATCTAACTATGACTTATTTCCAGCAGCTGTGAGATTGATGAGGCAAAGCAGTGGGAAACTGCAGGGAGAGATTGAGGAAGTGGATGATGAGGACATTAACATCAGCAGGGAAATTGTGAAAGAGAAGATTTTTAAGATTATAAGATACCAGAAAGAGCAATACATGCTTAATAGCAATAAGATGTGCAGAGATAGAGTTGCCAAGGAAAATGGGTCTCATAGGCGTGGAAAGCTTTTGCAGCTGATGAAAGATGGGGATTCTTCTCTTGAAAATCTGTTCCATTTGGAGCATACATCTCCTCATGACTACAGCAGTGTTCCCACAGAGATATGGCCTTGTTTTGTTGACAGCACAGGCATTATTGGTCACTTGGATTTAGGTGATTGGGAATATGTGAGAAAAGCAGTGCAAAAGGAAAGTGGGCCGCGTGACATTAGTATAGATTCCACAAAGCAAACAAATTTAACCAGTTTAACACAGTTTAGAACAATGAAATGTTTAGTGATCAGAAGAAAAAGAAAAAAGAAAGAAAGAGTGTTGCGTAGGATAAGGGCTTACCGCACATTACCTTACCCTGAGAAGTCCAGAACAGGTTTCAGATTGAAGAGACCATTGAAAATGTTGATATGCTGTGGACGAGTAAAGCATTAGAGTTGCATTGTAACTGATAAAAATAGGGTAATTATGCGAATTTTTGTGTATGGATGTATGGTAAATTGTATGAATTGTAAAAGATTTATAATTTTATAAATGAATAAATTGTAAAATAGTTATTGATTATTTGACTGTTAAATTTTATATATTGTTCTCTGTAAATGCTACAGAT
Source organism: Chamaecyparis obtusa (assembly GCA_027943335.1). Taxonomy (NCBI): domain Eukaryota; kingdom Viridiplantae; phylum Streptophyta; class Pinopsida; order Cupressales; family Cupressaceae; genus Chamaecyparis; species Chamaecyparis obtusa. The sequence continues at coordinate 304,652 of BSBK01008493.1, read as the reverse complement.
CATTTGTTTCTACCTTTTACTGGATTTAGTTTTTTGAAAGCACCTTTTTATCATTAATAATTTCCATTTCCACTTCATTCTCATAACTTTTCATACAAATAATCGCCATTTGTCTCATCACAAAGCTGAAAGATTTGTCACACGAGGAAAATGATTCGTTTTAAGCATTTTGATTAAGAGGAATCTTAGAAATACTGAGAGGACTGTATCCACAACAAGCATTAAAAGAAAGTTGCCTGAATATTTTCCAGCGGAGACAAAGATGTGAACAACAAAGAAAGGAAATAGGATCCATGGAGGAGAGCTTCTGTTACTGCATTCCTTAAGGAAAGAATGGAATAGTTAAAGCATTCAGCAAATAGAAAACAAAATCTGATTTTTAAAAATTGGGCTGTTTTCAGATGTCAAATTAAATGATCAAAGATAAATTTGGTCATAAAAATTAGATATTTATTTATTTTTATTTTTTGGGGGTAAGGATGAGCTAGAAAAATTACTATTGACTTTTTAACTAATAGTGTACCATCATAAATTGTTAGCACCTAATAGGTGTGTACAATTTCGCGATTGTTTAGCACCTACTTTAGTGTGTTTTCATTGTAGCATGCATAATAGGACTTATTGTTGCACTAATGAATACCTAAATTCAAATATAGGTCTTCTATCAATTTAATTTTGTTTTAAATCGAGGTGAACCCTTATTTCTAAGTGTGCTCCTCTATTATTTCTCCAATCCAATAATTCATTTCAACACTTAGGCCCTATTTCACCATTTGCAGCCTTAATGTTTTGTCTTGACCTTGGAATTAGCTATATCTCGTAATTTGACATCCCTCAATCATCTAGTGCCCATGGTCCTAATTTGGGCTCTGATTGTGTGGAACATAACACCCAAGGTGTTGTGTTCCCCAAGAATGGGGTTGAAATTTGTTGGAAATCTTCTATGGGAAAGTGAGATTCTGAGAGGGGGGGTGAATCAGTTATCCACAAACTTTTATACTTTGAAACTAATTCCACATGCATGTCATAATCATAGAATTTAATACTGAAATGAATCTAACATTCTAATAACATCCATAAAATATAACTCATAACACAAAGATTTGGTAACCCAGAAACCCTTGAAAGGTAAAACTGGGGTGGGGATAACACCCACAAATCTTCACTACTGCAGCAATAAAGTGTGCATGTTAGGGCTACAAAGTTTTGATCACTTCAGATGATCTACCCTGTGAGGGGTCTGCCATGTTAAGAGCTTACAAACTTATATAATCTACCTTGATTAAAGGATTTAAAACTTACAGCTAAGTAAGCACTCGGTTAAGAGATTTACAAAGGCATGTTAGGACCATTTTGTTAAGAGATTTACTCTGAATCACTTGCTAGAATGTATCAGTACCTGGTCCTTCAGTTTTCACTACAAATGTTGATTACAAATCTCCTCTTTCCAATACTTATTTAATCTCAAAATCAAATATTGTTTTGTTTTGTCTTTCACTGCTCTGCTTGGTCACTATGTCTGATCTTTGCATCTAACCATCAAAATATTGCTTCCATCTACATACAAGAGATCTCCTATGTTACTATGTTTAGGGTTTTGAATATATCACCTTATATAAATAACTGATCAAGCTTCTAGATCAAAATCAACAATCTAGATTCATCACTTATGTCACTTAAGCATTCCCTTTCTCTGATAGGTTACATGGCTTGCATAGGGATTAATGATTGGAAATACAAAGCGTAATCAAGTCCTTAATTCTCTCAACAATCATTAAATCACACATAGAAGTCGGCCAAAATGGTTTACCTAGGTGTTTGTGCCATTACAAATACATATGTCAAAACTGTCTTGCTCGGCATATGAAGTCTATGATGCTTGGTCAAAACTATTCTCCATATACTGGTTTTCGGCATTGACTCTTTGATACAACTTGCCATATACTACTTGGTAACTACTGAAGTACTCGGCGACCTTTGACTTGCTCGGTAGTAACTACCGCTCGGTAACTATACAGAATACAAGTCTATACATAACTCAACCTTAATAAGATGGCTTGGTCGCAGTGATGACCGACCAACATTGCCTTGATAATGACTAAGTGTTGGACACTAATAGACAACATGACATAGGGATCAATAGAAATTGAGACTGGAGTTTGGTCTTAGTGTTTTAGTGGGGATTTAGGATTTATGGTAGGCTCTCCTGAGTTTATCCTCTGATTTGGTATAAAAGTGAGCCTTACACTCATTTTGGCAAGGTTAAACCAATTGCAAGCTCAAAAGCTAATTTGAAGACATCCCATGAAGTAAGAGCTTGCACATCAAAGCTACATCAAGCAATTATCAAGCATTCTCTTACATCAACATCAACATGAAGCTTCAAAAGAATTATGATGATGACTAGGAGATCACCAACTGATGATTGGCTTGTACTCTACTTCTTAGGTTGGGTATGGTTTCTTGTTATTCTCATATCTATACATTTTAGCTTCATATATATGTTTGTTACATGTTTTCAATCATACATTGATTGCATTTTCATATAGGATTTACTCTATCACACTAGGGTAGATTCTTTACATTACATGTATGCACTTAGGCTCATAGCAATTTAGACCTCTAGATTTACGAGCACAACACTCTTTATCTTTGTTATATTTTCTATTCATGGAGGAGGGAATCACTAAAATGGGGGGTGAACCAAGGCAAACCCCTATATAGACACCTACACATACATTTCTCATATTTGCAAGTGCGTAAGACTTCAGAAATAGTTGTCAAAAGAAAATCATACTCTCTTCATTTTCAAAGTCACTATGATATTTGTCATGGCTCCAGAAGTAGGGTACATAATGCCTCAGGTGTTCTATTCCTAAGAGTAGAATGCTCTGGACATTTTATTCCTCCCAGGTCAGGCTTAGATTCAACCTACAGTCAAGTGTGAACTCAGAGACTCTATATTTGTGATTACAAGTGTGTTTGGGATCCCCATTATTGGAAATTCAAATCTATTTCAACATCCTTCATATTTTGATTCTAGGTCCACACAAGTCTATCATAACTTCCTCTTGTACCTCATTTTTAGTTAAGCAAGATTAGTTCTTATATCTTTTATTCATTTGCATAATTGCATTATCTACCTCCTTCCTGATTTTAAGAAACAAAGAAATAGAAACTCCAAGAGCATAAATATTATATTGATATCCATTCAATCAATTGGTGTCAATCATATTTTTCTTGAGGTGGTTTCGTATGCCAATATGCTTTAGGATTAGGAAATTGGACTCTAGAATTGATCTTTCTTTTCTTACTGCACATTATGGTGAACGTGACTATTTCATTCATTTTTACCTTTTGATTCAATTAGATTTTGCATGCGTGTGTTTTTAAATAATAATAAAAACAAAATTATATTACTTTGATTTTTTTCATTGCATTTACATATTCACTTAAGAAGGAAGAAACAAAAAATAGCATGGTGTGTATTAAATCGCCTAATTTACCTTTTGTTACAATATCTAATTTCTTTGAACATGACTTTAGAGCATTTGATGAGTCATTTAATAGTGATGACTTTGATATGTTAAATCAAGCCCTTGTTGACTTCATCTCTATTTAGTCTTCCTCTGTGTGTCCTAAACCACCCTTCTGCCAAAGGTTTATTAACATGATTCATATGAATGGGTATAATAGCAATGTTGACTAGACTAAGTTGTTCACCTGTCATGAGATAATCCTCAACCAATGAATAAACCTTTCAATACTGTTAAATCTTTCATTGATCAAACTTCCCTTCAAACTCCTAATAAACACATCATAACTGTGAGAGGAAAACCTAGAAGTCCTTTGGAGTTTGTTAAGAATTATCAAGCATTTTTCCATACATACCACACGAGGAACAATAGGCATCCCACTAACCCAGTTGCATCTAATCCTCTTCCTGCTTCTAAACCTATGCTTCCTCAAACACATCATTTACCTTAACATCTTGGAAATTAATATGACACTAGAAAATTTATGTGTCACCCCTGCCAAGATATCTCTTTGGGAACTTCTTCAAACTTCCCCTATCTATCAAAAAGCCCTAAAACAAGCATTGGCCAACTTATCTATTCCATCTCCTAAGCAAACCAATATTGATTCTTTATTGGTTTGTATGAACACAATTAATAATCAAGCTAAAATTATATTTTCTCAAGATGAGTTTCCTTTTACGAAGATTCAAGATCAACACGATTCTCTTATGGTTGTTGTCCTTATCAATGGAAATCTCATTCGCAAAACCTTAATGATAATGGATTTGATCTCAATATTTGTAGTATTGACATGTTGCATAAGATAAAAGTGGATACTTCTTTAATCAAACCTAATTCTATTCCTATTTGTGGCTTTGACATCATGGCTAAGAAGACTATGGGTATTATTACCTTACCTATCAAAGTAGGTCCTACCATGCTTCCTACTATTCATGTCATGTCTAATTCTCTAACTTATAATCTCCTCTTGGGTAGACCATGGTTACATGCCATGCAAACTGTACCTTCAACACTTCACTATAAATTGAGTTTATCTATAATAACATTACGTATATCCTGGTTGTTGATGATAAGTTGCAAAACTGCTTATGTGCTGAGTCTAATTCCAAATCTTTTCCTACTCTAATTCAACAAGAGAAAATCCTTCTAAAAATTCATCTTCTCCTGATAGTATCCTTTTGGATCAAGATTGGGGATATTTAGATTTTACACCTTCTTTTATAGGATAATAGAAGATTCCTTCAACTAAATCTAAGAAAAGTGAGTCCCTTTCTAAATCTAAGAAACCTTCATCTCTTCCTAATTAACTTATTAATAACTTTTTTGTTACTTCAAATTCTAATGGATCTCTTGAGACCCTGGCTAAACCAATTTTTTATAACATAGTGACCTATGAGGTTCAATTATCTCTTTTTGATATGGATTCTCATTATGGTGTTGGTTATCATCTATTGGTTAAACATGGATTTAGTAGTAATGGATGTAGTGTCTGTGAACAAGGAATTCAAATGCCTTTAATAAATGATGGAAATGAACATTCATTTGGCCTTGGATGTAATATTTTCAAACCATCTAAGAAGTCTCAAAAACCTTCTCTTAATGTGAATGTTATATTTTCTCCCGAACCTCTTTATCTTGTTAATCCTTATCTTATAGATGTTTTCTCCTTCTACCATACTTCCTCTCGATACTTTCAGTATGGATGAATCCTTGGCTGAGTTCTTAGAGCCTATGATCATATTCATCACTATCATCATAATCATGGTTCTCCCTATTATTTAAATGCAGAAGCTTACTTTGGGGAAGAAACTACTATAGAATAGATGCATGAGTTCCCTTTGCCTATGGATGTTCCTCATAAAATTAATCTCTTGATAAAAGAAACCATCGATGTGCAAATGGATTCATATGTTAAAGACAAGGTTATAAAAATTAGAAAATGTTTAGATAGGGAGGAACAACAAGATCTTTCTACTCTCCTTGAATTTTTAGATATATTTGCCTAGAAATATTATGATATGCCTGGAACATATTCTAAAATTGTCACTCATAACATTGTCTTAAAGACTAAGGCTAAACCAGTGAAGCAAAAGATTCAAAACATTAATTCTAAGATCATTTTGCTTGTTAAGATTGAAATTGAAAAACTTCTTGGTGTTGTCTTTATTCGTCCTATTGATTATTCTCCTTGAATTTCAAACATCGTGGTTGTCTCTAAGGGTGATAATAAGATCTAAATGTGTACAAATTTTTAAGATCTCAATAAAGATTCTCTTAAGGATGATTTTCCTCTTCCAAACATTGATATGATAGTTGACCCTATAGTAGGAAATGATTTATTATCCTTCATGGATGATTTGTTTAGATACAATCAAGTCTTCATTCCTCCTCAAGATCAATATAAAACTACCTTCATAGCACCTTGGGGAAATTTTTGTTGGGTTTTTATGTCTTTCAGATTAAAGAATGTCGGCACTACGTACCAATGTGTTATGACACTTATCTTTCATGATCACATACATAAGATCTTAGAAGACTATGTCGTTGATATTCTAGCTAATTCTATTTCTTGCAAGGACCATGTTAATATTCTTAGACAAATCTTTGAACGAATCCATAAGTACATGCATTTGAATCCTTGAAAGTGTATTTTTGGAGTATATAGTGGGAGACTCTTCGAACTCATTGTCTCAAATGGAGGTATTGAAATGGATAAAATCAAGATTGATGCTATTGTTAACATTCCACTACCCTGAAACATCTCACAACTTAGAACTTTATAACGAAGAATTCAAGCTATTCATAGGTTTATGTCACTCGTTGTTACACCAAAATATTGACATATTAATGCCTGATACAACCACTAGACTTATAGAAGACATAGGAGGTTTTCAAACCATGTCACGAGTCCCAAAGGGGAACATTGATGGTTAGTCCAACAATCCCTCCCTCAACATCACCCAAGGGGATTTGAACCTATGACCAAGCTCTGATACCACTTGTTACAACTAGTAGTTGTCATTGCACCAAAAGAAGGATATGTTAATACCCGATACAACCACTATAATTATAGAAGACACAGCAGGTTGTTAAACCATGTCATGAATCACAAAGGGGGGCGTTGGTGGTTAGTCAAACACTTGTATATTGGAAAAGTCCTTTCACTTTATTGTTAAAGGAGAATACTAGCTATCAATGGAATGATGATTATCAAAAATCTTTTAAGGAATTAAAATAATATCTCATCAATCCTCCTATTATACAACCATCTATACCTAATAAACCATTTCTCCTCACTACTACATTTGATCTCATTTTTCTACCAAAATTTTCTACCATCAATTAAAAAGGTTTAGGTTGGTCGAATTATAGAAGGAAAACTTTTTTTTTTTTATTCCATGCCCAAGTTAGTCAAAATTTTGACCAATACCATGTAGATCAAAATTTTGATCAACACAGGCATAACTTTAAAAAGAAAAAAGATTTTGTATCTCATTTCATTGTTTGGTTTTAACTTGGAGCGTGCGAAGGAGCTAGAGCCTGTGATTGTTTGAACTGTTATTTGGTGAGAGTAAAAGGAGGACCGCCCGCCTGTGAGGGTTGCCACTGTGATTTGGTGTAAAAGGAGGACCACCTGCCTACGAGAGTTTTCACTGTGATTTGGTGTAAAAGGAGGACCGCCTGTAAGGATTTCCTTACTCTGTATTTGTCTGGCATTTTTTTATTGGTTACCTACTTAGGCCTCATGAGAAATGTGTTAGGGCATCATGTATTTGGTATTTGCTGGCACATTTTTTATCATTGTTTATATACATTTGATTCAGAGATGAACTTGCAAAACCCTAAATTTATGAATCACCACATCATGTCACACTGTAAATGTACTAGTGTTAGGTTTATGATTGTAAGGTTGGAAGAGGAAATATTGCAAACAAGATTGAGAAAATTATGTTTTTAACATTTTTTTTACTGGTATTTATTTTATGCCGACTTTGTGTGGATTAGAATGTCAAATCTAACTCCATAGGAAGTCTACTTGGAGTCATAGCTTTCAATTGTGACCGGTCTGAGATCATTTGGTGGATAAATCCAAAAGAAATCATGTGACATTCATCTATAGACCATTTTTGACATAAAACTAGGGCAGTCAGCTTTCTATGGACTCTTTTAGACCAGGTGTGACTGTCTACACACTATGGCTTTAGAAGTGCTTAAAAAGACCCCTAATAACAAATCAACCATAGAATCCTTGCACTCCCAAGACTCCAAACCTTCATAAATCTTTAATAATGTCTAAAAATGAACAAACTTCAAAGGAATAGGGCCTAGTCCACTGAGAACCCCAAAATCCCCAAATTTAGCACTTCTAAACCCTTAATCCAAGGGTTTCTTAAATCTCCTATCTCTGATCACTTCTAGGTCCAATAGGTAGTTGTTTCACCATTAGATAATCATTATAAGATGATCCAAATCATAATCTATGTTCCTCCTTCAGACCAAATGGCTACCGTTGTAGCATACCAAGCAAATTCATTAAGTTTCCTCTATAAATTATGGTGATCACCCAAACATTCTTCCTTCTCATTACATTAATGGATTAGGGAACTATAGTACATGTTAATACTCAGTCATTCCATGTGTTACAGTGGTCAGAGGTCATGGAATGACCATATTCAATTGGAAACTCACAAAACTATCAAAGGAATGGTTGAAACTACTCTGCCAGTCAAAATTAATTGAGTAAAAATACAAATACAAACCTCACAAATGCATAGATGTGGTCTAGGATCAATATATAACTATTCCAAATGCATTGAAATGTAATACAATGACAAAATGAATCCAAAATCACTCTAAGAACTCAAGGAAATTGCATTTGAAAGAAGTTTATTTATCAAAAACTCAGTACAGTCCGTACACCAGGTCTCTTCTGTCATACAATGAAACTTTGGCATATTTGATGGACTCCTAGAAAATACCTCAACCAATCCCAATCGGTTGGATGGATTAGTTTGCACTAAAACATAACAAAATCCAATTCCCTCCATTTTCTAATAACCGTTGCATTTCAAATTTTTGAATTTGCAACATTACAAATTTGGAGTTTTTGAAACTTTTAAAGATAATGAAGCCTTAAGACTTTGAAATGTGACCCAAATGAACTTATTAAGCATTATTAAAATCAAATATAAACTATTATAAACTTGTAACACCAAATACCATCCTAGGCTCTTATTTTGGTCCTAAGGCCTATTAGTCCTTTTAAGACTTATTACATATTTGTCATTTGCATTGCATGGAATGACCTTATAGGCCATTATAGGTTCCAATACATTCCAATTGATGTCTTTAGATGTCATTAGGTGCATGGTTGTCATTATGGACTCTTGGTAGTCTTTGGATGTTCTAGGTGCCTCCGCACCATGTTCACCACCTTTGAAAAAAAATTTGTCCCAAGAATCAGGATGTCTGAGTCTGAACCAAAAATTTTAAAAAAACATTAGCCAACTCGAGATATGAAAACATGTCTAAATTCATTAAAAAAAATCATATTACATCTCATTAAATAATGTTGAAGTCAGATTGGGCAATAAAAGTGAAAATATTACACCTTCCAAACGTGCACAAAACTATTCAAAACTCCAATGAAATGTAAAATCATATCCTAGCAATCATTTCAATCCATATCAACCATAAAAATAAATCTTTGTCAACAATATAGTCAGACTATACCCTCACGAGCAGTGACTGGCAAATTTCAAATGAATTTACATTTTCATTGCTTAAACATAGTTTACATTCACTGTTATGATTTGGAATCGATCATTAACTTGGTCCATTCACAATACTCTTTAACTTAGTTTACATTCACTATTATGATCTCTATAATTTGGAACAATGAAGTTTTTAATTTCTAGTTTCTAGAGTGTATTTATTTTGATGTTATGTAAATTTAATTTAAAAATCAATACTATCAATACAAGTATAAGCATTGTTAAGTGGATTTGTATTCTCAATTCAATTTGTGCAAGAATATGATGTACTTTACGTACTATTAAATTTTTGACAAACTTTCACATATTAACTTTTGAAGTAGAACTAAAGGCAATGCATTATTGTTAACTTGTTATTAATAAAAAAAATTATTGGCAAATCAGAAATCAGTTATTGCTCATGTTGTAAAACTAAACTATTTAACTAAAGTATACATGCAATTTTTACGGGAAGAGGTTGAACAAACTAAGCGAAATATGTAAACATTTGCTACACTATCTCTTTTCTCTATGATTGATTATAAATATCATGGTGTTTTATGACACTTTCATTAATTGTATCATAGTTGTGCTCTACTATTGTACTTAACCTTTAACATATCTCCACTTATTATTATAGACACCTAAAATTCATTAAAAAATAAAATATTTTTATTTTTTGAAAACCTTTGATGACATCATCATTTATTAATTAATTTATTTATTTATTTATTTATTTATTTTTATGTCATTAAATTCTCATATTTTAATTAAACATTTTTAATTAAAAAATCTCTCTCCAAAATCATTTAAATCAAGTTTGAATGAATTTTCTCTATTAATTAATTATTAATTGATAAATAATGCCAAAAATCTTTTTAATAAATAAAATATTTATTAAAATCTTAAAACCTTGGAAATCTTCTACAAATCCTTAACCTCTTCTAAAATTTCTTAATCTCACTCTAATCCTGATTAAAAGTTGATTCTTACCTTTTTTTAGTCAAAACCCCTGATGACATCATCACTTATTAATTAATTATTTATTTATTTTTATGCCATTAAATCTTTTTATCTTAATTAAAAATATTAAATTAAGAAATCTCTTACAGAAATGTTTAAATCTCATTTAAACATTATTTTTTTATTTATTAATTATTTAATAAATAAATTGACCAAAAAACTAAAAAATAAATAATTTACTTATTTTTACCCAAAACTTTAGAAATATCCTAAAGATCATCAACCTCTTCTAGAATCTCATAATCTCACTTTAATTTTAATTAAAGAGTGATTCTCCCATTTACTAAGCCTAATTCCAACTCAAAAATATTTAATTAAGTTTAAATGATAAATCTTCTTATTTATTAAATTTATTTAATAAATAAAATCCTCAACCAAAAATTTATTTGAAATAAATAAATGTTTATTTATTTCTTAAACTCGTAAATATTCTAGAAAGCTCTAAACTCTTCTAGAAAGTCTTCAATCCTTATCCTAAGCCTTGGTCCATTCAACTCTTTTGAAAGTCAATCCTTATCATTGACTCAACCTCTAACTTTACCTCTAATCTTGACTCATCTTCCTAATCCAAGCCCTTCCCAAATTCTATAAACACTCTCCTCTTCCAAGAGCAATTCACCAATTCACCTTTCATTTCTAAGTAAAGTTATAATACTAGAATAATCTTAGATCATAAAGCTTTCAATTATATTTGTTAGAATAGCTCTATTTCATGTTTTTTAATACATCTAAAATAACTTTTAATGGATTGAACTAGTTTATTTCAAGTTTTTCTTAGCATTCATGCATCATTTTCAATCTCTTAGAATGCATTAGAAGCAAGCTCCTTGTGCTTAAAGAGCACACACATACCTTTCATTGAAGCAAATCAAACAGTGCTTTATAACACTTGTTTTTAGCAACAATTTTGAGGTGGTTTGGTTTATATTTGTGTATGTCTTGAACTGATAAATGCTAAATTAGTCTAATATTTGAATGTTTCAGCCTTTCAAAATAGATAATAGGTTAAAATCATAGTCTACATTCTGGCACGCCCGATGGGACCCACTTCACGGGTTTTTTACAAACATTCTGATGGGTTTTGGAGTGTTTTCAGATTTTTCAAGCTTATAGTTGGAGGGAGCGCTTTGAATTCTTCTTCCTCTTCTTGTCTTTATTCTTCTTCCATTCCGTCTACTTCTTCTTCTTCTTCTTCTTGAGAGATTGTGGCATATCTTCCTCAATAGAATTCGTGAGGAGGCTATTTTTTACGAACGCCCTTGTAAATTTTCAAAAAAAGAAAAAACACTTAAATTTGGGTTTAAAAATGAACAAAGAAAATCTCACAAATTAAATCTGATGTTTAAAAATGAACCATTTTTTAAATTGATCAAACACACTTCTAAAATTTTTTAGTTGGTTAAAAAAAACAGTCTTTCAAACAAAATCTAAAAGTTGTAAGGTGCATTCAAGCAAAATTAAGAATATTTCAAGTTTTGGGTACTTAAAAAAAATAATTCAAATTTACATCTCATTTCTAAAAATATTCAAAATCAATCCTAAAAGTGCATGCAAAAATTCTTAAAATCAATCTTAAAAATTTTGTTTTTATTGAAAACTAATTTCATTTTGCAAAAATCTTGAATACTTTTTTTTTTTCAAATTTCATGCATCAAAGCTAAATTAGAAATTTGTCTTTTGGAACTAAAAAATCAAATCAAAGGTCAAAATAAATCTTGAGTAAAAATAAGGAAATGGATCTAAATCCTAAAGAGTCATTGTCAATTTGAAAAACACACTAATGACATCATCATTAATTTATTTATTTATTTATTTTTATGTCATTAAAATTTTTTATCTTAATTTAAAATATTTAATTAAAAAATTCTTTCAAAAAATATTTAAATCTCATTTAAACATTATTTTTCTATTTATTAATTATTTAATTAATAAATTGATGAAATAATTAAAAAATAAATTATTTATTTATTTTTATTTAAAACTTTAGAAATATCTTAAAGATCATTAACCTCTTCTAGAATCTCCTAATATCACTTTAATTTTAATTAAAGAGTGATTCCCTCATTTCTTAAGCCTAATCTCAACTCAAAAATATTTAATTAAGTTTAAATGATAAATCTTCTTATTTATTAAATTTATTTAATAAATAAAATTCTTAACCAAAAAAGCCTTTGAAATAAATAAATATTTATTTATTTCTTAAACTTCTAAATATCCTACAAAGCTCTAGACTCTTCTCGAAAGTCTTCAATCTTTATCTTAAGTCTTGGTCCATTCAACCTTTTTGAAAGTCAATTCTTATCTTTGACTCAAGGTTATAGGTAAGGTTAGAGGTTGAGTCAAGGATAAGAATTGATTTTCAAAAGAGTTGAATGGACCAAGGCTTAGAATAAGGATTGAAGACTTTTTAGAAGAGTCTAAGGCATTTTAAGATATTTAAGAGTTAAGGAAATAAATAAACATTTATTTATTTTAAAAACTTTTTTGGTTGAGAATTTTATTTATTAAATAAATTTAATAAATAAGAAGATTTATCATTTAAACTTAATTAAATATTTTTGAGTTGGGATTAGGCTTAAGAAATAGGAGAATCACTTTTCAATTAAAATTAAATTGAAATTAGGAGATTCTAGAAGAAGTTAATTATCTTTAAAATATTTTTAAAGTTTTGGGTAAAAATAAATAAATTATTTATTTTTTAATTTTTTAGTTAATTTATTAATTAAATAATTAATAAATAGGAAAATAATGTCTAAATGAGATTTAAACATTTCTAGAAAGAACTTTTTAGTTAAATATTTTTAATTAAGATAAAGAGATTTAATGACATATTAATTAATTAATTAATGATGATGTCATCAGTGTGTTTTTTAAATTGACAATGACTCTTTAGGACTTAGATCAATTTTTTTATTTTCACTCAAGATTTGTTTTGACCTTTGCTTTGATTTTTTAGCTCCAAAAAACAAATTCATAGTTTAGCTTTGATGCGTGAAATTTGAAAAAAAAAAAAGGCATTCAAGATTTTTGCAAAATGAAGTTAATTTTCAATAAAAATAAAATTTTTAAGATTGATTTTAGGAACTTTTGCATGCATTTTTAGGATTGATTTTGAATGTTTTTAGAAATGAGATGCAAATTTGAGGTTCTTTTTTTTTAAGTACCCAAAATTTGAAATATTCTTAATTTTGCTTGAATGCACCCTACAACTTTTAGATTTTGTTTGAAAGATTGTTCTTTTTAACCAACTGAAAAATCTTAGAAGTGTGTTTGATCAATTTTTAAAATGGTTCATTTTTAAACATCAGATTTAGTTTGTGAGATTTTCTTTGTTCATTTTTAAACCCAAATTTAAGTTTATTTTTTTAAAAAAAATTTACAAGGGCCTTCATAAAAAATAGCTTCCTTGCAGATTCTATTGAGGAAGATATGCCACAATCTCTCAAGAAGAAGTAGATGGAATAGAAGAAAAATAAAGACAAGAAGAAGAAGAAGAATTCGAAGTGCTCCCTCCACCTATAAGCTTGAAAAATCTAAAAACACTCCAAAATCTATCAAAATATTTGTAAAGAATCCGTGAAGTGAGTCCCACCACACATGCCAGAATGTAGACTATGATTTTAATCTGTTATTTATTTTGAAAGACTAAAATATTCAAACATTAGACTAATCTAGCATTTATCAGTTCAAAACATACAAATATAAACCAAACCACCTCAAAATTATTGCTAAAAATAAGTGTTATAAAGCACTGTTTGATTTACTTCAATGAGAGATATGTGAGTGTGCTCTCTAAGCACAAAGAGTTTGCTTCTAATGCATTCTAAGGGATTGAAAATGATGCATGAATGCTAAGAAAAGCTTGAAATAAATTAGTTCAATCCATTAAAAGTTGTTCTAGATGTGTTAAAAAATATGAAATAGAGCTACTCTAACAAATATAATTGAAAGTTTTATGATCTAAGATTATTGTAGCATTATAACTTTATTTATAAATGAAAGGTGAATTGGTGAATTGCTCTTGGAAGAGGAGAGTATTTATAAGATTTGGGAAGGACTTGGGTTAGGAGGATGAGTCAAAGTTAGAGGTAAGGTTAGAAGTTGAGTCAAGGATAAGGATTGACTTTCAAAGGGGTTGAATAAACCAAAGTTTAAAATAACGATTGAAGACTTTCTATAAGAGTCTAGGACTTTGTAGGATATTTGGGAGTTTAAGAAATAAATAAACATTTATTTATTTCAAAAAAAAATTTGGTTGAAAATTTTATTTATTAAATAAATTTAATAAATAAGACGATCTATCATTTAAACTTAATTAAATATTTTGAGTTGGGATTAAGTTTAGAAAATGGGAGAATCACTTTTTAATTAAAATTAAAGTGAGATTAGAAGATTCTAGAAGAGGTTAATAATCTTTAGGATATTTTTAAAGTTTTGGGTAAAAATAAATAAATAATTTATTTTTTAATTTTTTGGTCAATTTATTAAATAAAATATTAATAAATAGAGAAATAATGTCTAAATGAGATTTAAACATTTTTTAAAAAGATTTCTTAATTAAATATTTTTAATTAAGATAAAGGGATTCAATGGCATAAAAATGAATTAATTAATTAATAAATGATGATGTCATCAGGGGTTTGGACTAAAAAATGTAGGAATCATCTTTTAATCAAGATTAGAGTGAAATTAGAAAATTTTAGAAAAGGTTAAGGATTTCTAGAAGATTTCTAAAATTTTAAGATTTTAATAAATATTGTATTTATTAAAAAGATTTTTGGCATTATTTATCAATTAATAATTAATAAATAGAGGAAATTCATTCAAACTTGATTTAAATGATTTTGGGGAGGGATTTTTTAATTAAAAATGTTTAATTAAAATAAGAGAATTTAATGACATAAAAATAAATTAATTAATTAATAAATGATGATATCATCAAAGGTTTGGACTAAAAAATGTAAGAATCGCCTTTTAATCAAGATTAGAATGAGATTAAGAAATTTTATAAAAGGTTAAAGATTTCTAGAAGATTTCCAAAGTTTTAGATTTTTAATAAATATTTTATTTATTAAAAAAAAATTTTGCATTATTTATCAATTAATAATTAATAAATAGAAGAAATTCATTCAAATTTGATTTAAATGATTTTGGGGAGGGATTATTTAATTAAAGATGTTTAATTAAAATAGGAAGATTTAATGGCATAAAAATAAATAAATTAATTAATTAATAAATAATGATATCATCAAGATTTTTAAAAAATAAAAATATTTTATTTTCTAATAGATTTTAGGTGTCTACAATTATAATGACTTGCACATGCTTGTACCTTGTGGTTGTTCCATCTTCTTATTGTGATTGTTGTCGATTTAAGGCATGATATGTCAATGTCTTCTTATTGTATTTATTCTATTAGGACTTCAAACTGAGTGACATTTCATTTTTACATGAGCATAAAAACTAAAATAAGGACCTATAGAAGAAATTGTTCATTAATAGTAGATAGATGTGTTTTGCCTTATGATCTCATGATAATGGCCATATTCAATAACTTTATAACATGATGGTTGTTCCTTTTAAAAGAGATGGTTGTTCCATTGTTCTAAAAACTACACTTTGTTGTCCTTTTGACATGATAGCATTATATGTCAGAAACTGAGGTTCTCTTACCTTTTGTATGTCATGGCTTCACCTTTATATAGCTAAATCTCACTCTGAAAATGATCTTCTTTTAGGAAACAATGAAAATCCTCTATGGGTTCATACTTATTGTGACTTCCCCATGGCGCACTATCATTGTTTGTACACTGTATTTTTCCAATTCTTTTAAATTGTCATTGTCTTTGAAAATTAATGCCATATGTTGCTTACATTTGATTCAATTTTCATATTAATTACTCTTTTTAGTTGTCTTAGGAACTTTTGCCTTAAGCATGTGTGATGCAAACCTAGATATAGATGGGCATTAATGCATTAATGCTCAATTGAATGCCTTAATGCAACTCTCAGAAAAAGGTCATCTGAAAGCTTTAGAGGAAATAATTTGTACTAGGTATGGAATCACCTCCACTACAATGCCAAATTCTGATGTGTTATTATCTTCAATTGCAAGTTTCTTTTGCAAAAATAAATTGTCTATCTTTATAGACTAGACAATGCGACTGTACAACTCTAGAATATATTCTCTATAATCTCTAATTACAAACTGAAGTGTAAATTGAAGTAAAGTCTTCCTTGGATAAAATTCCAACCCTTGTCTCCTAATTAAAATACTTACCTTTATAGTTCACGTGACTTCCCTAGGGATCTGTTAGAACTAAAATAAATTTGTTATATGCTAGTGAGCATGATTTGTGTGTGTCTTTGTAAATCTTGTATAATCTTATAATATTTTATTTTATTTTATTATATACAAGATACTACTAATGTTTGTATATTTATAGCCTGTGAAGAAAGTCCACACCTGGCAATATGAACCCAGAATAAAATAACAAGACAATTGCTAGATTGTGGTCTCAGTTCCAAAGAAAAAATGTTGAAAAATGTTATTGTCCTTGTAAAAAGTGTAAGGGCTTAAAGAATCGAAGAATTCTAATCAAAACATCCCAGAGTCATTGTAGGCAATATGGTCACATTGAAGGGGGGCATGATTTTCGTCAATTGGTGAATGTGGATTTCCAATTGGAGGAACATGGAGGTGTGAATATCCAAGCCAATGATAATGCTCCCATGGAAGAAGATGATCATATGGCAGAGAACACAATTGAAGATGATTGTATTGACATAGCTGATAATGTGCTAGAGGACATGATTGAAGAAGATGGTATTGGCGTAGCTGATCAAGATGATCATGATGATGGTACTAGCGCATCTGATAATGATGATGAAGATGGTCTTGATATAGCTATAATTGAGAAGGCATACGAGCCCCTATACCAAGGCTCCCAAATAACTCTTCTCTTCGCTATAGTGTTGTTGGTGAACTTCAAGGTTATGAATGGTTTATCCAATGTAGCAATGTCACATATGCTAAGGTATGCCATTTTTGTCATCTTCAATGTTAGCATACCATTACGATTCATTATATTAACAATTCATATTTGTTGTTGTAGGTTGATAGGTGAGTTTTTCTTACCACCATCAAATATTTTATCTTGTTCGTACCGAGAATTATCTACCATTATGAATCAAATTGGAATGCAGTATCAGACAATAAATGCATGTCTCAATGATCACATTCTATATCATAAACATCATGAATTTGCA
The DNA here is from genome assembly GCA_027943335.1 of Chamaecyparis obtusa. Lineage (NCBI taxonomy): Eukaryota > Viridiplantae > Streptophyta > Pinopsida > Cupressales > Cupressaceae > Chamaecyparis > Chamaecyparis obtusa. The sequence goes on along the minus strand of BSBK01008493.1, from coordinate 287,068 downwards.
ATAGAATGCCCTGTTTGTCATACTAGTAGATATCGGTCAGATCAAATAACAAAAAAGGTGTCTCACAAGAGTCTCTAGTACAGTCCCTTTATTTCATGTCTTCAACGATTATTTAGGTGCACTAGCTTGGCACAATTTATGGATTACCATGCATGCAATAGAATTCAAGATGACATTATGCGAATACCTGTGGATGGTTCTACATTTAAAGACATAGAAACAATATGGCCACACTTTAAAAAAGAACCTCATAATCTCAAGATTTCAGTGGTAGTAGACGGTGTCAATCCATTTGGAGATATGAGATCTACTTACTCAGCGTGTTCTATTTTTGTTATTAACAATAACATTCATCATTAGATGTCGATAAAGAGGGAGCACATAATGTTGTCAATGATTGTACCAGGTATTTTTTCATTTAATAGTTATGTAAATTAATTTATGAACACCGCATCAAGATGGTCATAATAATTATATAATGTGTTTGTTCATCCAACTAGATAAGTACCAAATTAAAGATATGAACATGTATATTGAGCCCCTTATTGACGAGTTGTTAATTTTATGGAATGGGATCACTATGTATGACATCTCTAGACCAATAAAACAAAAAAAATTCAATTTTATGCAATGCTTGTATGGACAATACATGATGCTCCTAGGCTAACTCATTTTTGCGGTATGTTATATATTCATGTTAAGGTCACGTATTTTTGGTATGTTATAGTGCAGCTTACACATTATTGTTGTATGTTTAAGTTGCACATGATAATTGTACATGATCTAATTGTACGATATCTTTTAGGTCTTCAGACAAAGGGTAAATTTGCATGTCTAATTTGTGGTCTAAAGATGAAATCTCATCATTTAAGAAGTTTAGGAAAGTATGTGTTCGATGAGTTTAGGCACTTTCTCCACAATAATCATAAGTATCGAACTATCAAAAAATATATTTTTAATGGGAAAGAAGAGATGACATCAAGGCCACGAAAAATGACACCTCGTCTATGAAAGTTGGAATATAATAGACTAAATCATCGAGGTAATGTCATGTTGGAAACTACAATTGAAATAATTGTTGTATTGTCATTGATGTCAAACCTTAATTGGTAAGACTATTGCTACTTAGGAAAGTACTATATCTATTTGAGTGTTGTTAAGGGGATAGGCAAGGTTGGTAACAATAACACCTAGGGAAAAGTTGAGTTATTTTGATACTACAAAGTGTATTTAACTATGTTGTACAATGATGAGACAATGTATTGTTTATCTTAGTAAGACTGAAGACTAAACTGGTAGGCTTGACCTAGCAAAGAATGGAGAAATCATGTTCAAGCCGAGTAATGTTAGTGTCGACCAAGTCAGTGTATGCTAAGAAAAATTTTAGTATCGACCGAACAATAATTAATTTCTGAGAAAGACGGTATAAGCTGAGGAAATATTTTTAGTAATGACCGAGCTTTCTACATGAAGACTGAGTAGTTGATCATAGTATTGACTGAGCATCAACATTTTTATATTTGAAGATAATTTAGTTTTGGAGCTGACATTGTTGAATTCTTGACTTATGTAAAACGTGTTGACTTTATTTATTGATTGTTTTAAAACATTAAATGCACTATAAAATATTTTATTGTAAATCTTTAAGAGATTTGAGATGATTCTAGAAAATGAGCCGAAGAACATAAAGTGGGTAGATTCAATGAATCTGACCTAACCCTAAGATCTACGAATAAGATTGAGCAACATAAGATGAGTTAACCTAATTAAGGAAAGTATAAAGGGAACCTGAGCATTTAGATATGAAGGTGCATGGGTGAAAAAGAGAATGCTAGAAGATCAATAAAGTTTTACTGATTGTTTAAGCAAGAAAGGCTGAAGGAGAATTGTGGTGGTTGCTTGAAGAAAATTTTCAAGCAGATCAGAGATGGAGATGGCAAAGTTTCAAAGTCAGTAAACTAGCATTAATATACAGAATCAAATCTGATATTTGCAAAGTGAGTTGTATATTTTTCAGATAAATATTGTTGCTACTTTCTAACCATTGTAATAGTCAAAATCATTTTAACAAAGGTTGACCTAACAGTCATATGTTAAATCTTTTGAACAAGGTTGCATTCTAATGGAGTGTATGTAAGTCCTATAACAAGGCTCACTTTTAATAGGGTGATTGAAATCTTTTAACCGGGTCACACCTAACAGTGTGTATTGTAACTTTTGACAGGGTTGGCTTTTAACCGAGCTCACTTCAGAAAAGTGAAAATAATAGTAACATGTTACAAAATAATTTTTTTCACATTGGGTTTCCACTATAAATCCTAGTGTTAATACTTGTGTAAATGTTTTAGTTTGAACATTTCTGTGTTTTACAAGTTAAGTTACAGCTGGATAGTGGAGTGCATTGTTATATGTTTCTATTATTGAATCAGTGATGACCAAGTTTGTTTTGGTTATTAGATCTGATTTAAGGAAAAAAATTTAAGTTTGTTTTATACATCAAAACCTGAGAACAACCGATTCCCCCCCTTTCTTTCTAAATCATATTAACATATCATTCCATCTAATGATTTTTGTTTGAAATTTAGATTTTGATATTGTCTTTTATTTACTAATGATGTTATTGATGATTGTGAAGGTTGTCGAGGCATCAATGACCAACTTTCTAGAGGAATAAAAAGTTATCCTAGTCAATTTAGTAGGTTGTCGTACTACAAAAATCTCTCAATTATGCATTTGTTTGATGTTATGCATATTAGAAAGAACGTAACAGAGCCACTATGGAAAATATTAGATGGAAGGCATGACAAAGAAAAAATGACTAAAATTTGTAATGACATTCATAAATCCAATCATGCATTGAAAACTTTTATTGAATCAAATAGCAATGGAGACCGCATAAATATGAGTGTCCTTCCTTAGTTATTAACTAAGCTGCAAAGTGGTGCATTAAAAGAAGTCATAAAAAAAAATAAAAAAAATTCAACAAGATTTGTTGCAAATATAAACAATCTTGTATCAAAGAAAGGTGATTTTGGGTCAGGGTTGAAAACACATGATTGGCATACCTTTGTCAAGGTAAGTCATGTTCTTTATTTACAATATATTTGTAAAATTGCATGTACTTTTTATTGTATTATTTTACAATATATTGAAAAGATCATTTTTTAATCATTGCAGTACATCCTACCTCTATCCCTCCCAGACTAGTTTGTCAACAGTGTTAAACAAGTTATATACGATCTTAGAGAATTCATGAGGTTAGAAGTGTTATTATATTTATGACTTGCTTTACTTTTTATGTAATTTATTATATATTTTTATCTAAAATCTTGTTTATATGTTCTTGCGAGTTGAATCTCTTTTAGGTGGTTATCATCTAAAAAAATTGATAAAAAGATATAAAATATTGGAAGAGAAAAATTCTTCACCTTATGTGTGAAATGCAAAAGTGTCTACCTCTAACTTTTTTCAATGCTCAACAACACTACCTCATACATCTAGTTGAGGAGATTGAATTGTGTGGACCTGTACAAACTAGGTCAATGTGGATGATTGAGAGGCACTTAAAATTTATGAAGGGATTGCTTCGATAAAGAGCACATCCTAAGGGTTCTATGGTGGAGGGATATATGGTATACCAGACCATGGTGTATATTAGTGAATATCTTCTCAAATTTGCAACAAATATCTATGTAGATCACATTTGGGATCCCAACTCTATTAACAAATTTGAAGGGGAGTACTTGATGGGGAAAGGTAGATTGAAGAAAGTAAGAGGTAATTATATGATGTTATTGTAGTTTATTAATTCTTATAAATTTTCAATATAAGTTGTTTCTAAGCGGTCTATTTGTTTTCTTTACAGTTGATCGTGAGTGGGATGTACTACATTTGTATATTGCAAACAATCTTGATTAGATGATGGTATAGATTCAACAATCTCAAGAAAATGGTTGTTCATTAACATGGGATGGTGTTGCATCATTGGTTAAAGAAGCTCATTGTAATGGAGATCTCAATATTATGCCAATGGTACTTGATCTAATATATGGTTTAAGAGATAGAAAGGTATGTATAAGTTTACTAACCATGACCCATAAGTTTAATATCAACTCATGGACCGATGCAAATAATTTTGACATGTTTGAATAATTGTAGATCAAACACCACAAAGCTATGTACTACCATGGCCGTAAATTTTGCATAAAAAGCTAGACGACACGAAGAAAACTTATGATTCTAGGATAAGTGCAGTCTTCGAGGTCACTAATATTTCATCTAGAAATGACATACATCTTCAAAAATCTGAAAATCAATACTATGGAATTTTGGATGATATACTTGAGTGCAACTTTAATTCATTTAAATTAGTTATATATGTTGTCAAATGGTACAGGCTACGGCTGAATCAAAATGATCCTAATAGGACTGTTATTGAACGTGATAGTAGATTTACAATGATTAATACAAGGTCATTTGAGCCAGTTTGAGATGAGCCCTATGTTCTTCCAAGCTAATGTGAGAAATTATTTTACTTTTCTGTTCTACATAAATCGGGTTGGTCATTTATTGTTAGACATGATCCAAAAAGAAGGCCAGTACAGTATAATGCGATGGAAGAAGAAGATACTAAAGAATCAGAAGATGAAGTAAGTAATGATCATGGATGATTGTTACACAATGAAGAAGAAGAAGAAAAAAATGATGATGATTTTGGTGATACTGACGATGGTCATGATGATGATAGTCATGGATGAGGAGGATGATCAATAACATGATCAATGAAATGTAGGTCAAGGTATGATCAATGCCACGTATGAGGTATTGATTTATTCATAGAAATTTGAATTAAGTTATTATGTGTTGAACTCTATAGTCATGGAGTATATTTTGCATCATGTAAATTTTGTCTTCTATGTAATTTGTAGCTTACATATCATGTAATTTTTAGCTAACTTAAGATAAATGATTTACATATGCAAAAAATTTAATGCCTTTGACATAGATCGACAGGTATAATGTTTTATTTAATTTTCTTCTCTTTACTTAGCAAAATATATAGATCCTACCGTATACACTTAAAAATGGTCATCTAGACTATTAGCCCCTTGCTAGCATTATTTGCTAAAATCATGAATTGTTTATTCTTAATCAAATCCTAGTTCTATCATTTATTCGATTATTTTCTATGGGCTAACCATCTTATCTTAAGTCTTTATTTAATTAAAAGGAATTTCCTCCTTTTTTATTGAATAAAAATCTCTCACTTTTCCTCTTATCCTAAGTTGCACAAATAAAGCATTATTCTTATTTTATAAAAAGGGAAAAAGCACTTTTTGTCTCATATGGACACAAAAGTCAACTCTTATTTTCTCATTGGAGGATACTTGTGCACATGGATTTCTCCTCTTGAATGCTCCACCGTTGATTAAATCTTTTACCTCTTAATCTCCATGGTCCAATCCTTCTCATTTCTTATAAAAAGAGAGCTTTCTTCTTCATTCTAGATCTTCAACTTTTAATGCTAATGTTATGTTGCAGGTTTTCTAGGTCACTTTAAAGCTTTTGAAGATTTGGAGCATTTTTGGCTTTTGCATGTACATGCTATCATAGTTTCATTTCTTGCATTATCATAGCATTCATAGCTTCATATTTAGGTTAGTTTCTTTTATGTTTTAGATTACTTCATCTAGCTTAATTAGGAGGCTTTGTAATACTTGCATATTTCCTTTCATAGCATAGCTCGCATTTTCATTTCTAGCATACTTACATTGCATTTACATTTTCATTTGATTCTTGAGGATATTGGAATTCTTGCCCTTGTCTTCATTTGAATCTCCCATTGCATGTTTTACTAGCAAGGTTATTGGCTTAATAGCTCTAGCTGAGAGCACTCTTAAAACCCTTTCACTCCATGCCTAGGGAGCTATGGATCAATTTTTGAGACCTCATTCTTGAGTGTTCTTGATTGTAATGATTCATAGAAGTGCACTATTTAGAGTACATATTTTTGGTGCCCACCGTGGGGCAAAACATTAACGTTTTGTCCTTTAATTTTTGCAATTTCGTCAATTTTTTTGGAAAGTTTTTAGCTCATTTGTGGTCTCTGGTTTTTTGGCTCAGAGTATCATGTGATACTTTCAGAAGTATCGCGCGATAGTTCTTTGTATATTGGCGCGACACTTTACCAGTTCAAAGTATCACTTAGATATTACAGGAACTATTGCCTGGTGTAAGGAGAAGTATCGCCTGGTGTAAGACGAAGTATCGCCCAGAAATATATTATCACCCTGTTATACTGTAAAGTATCGCACAATATTTTTGGTGTCTGTACTATCACCTGTACCTGACAGTGAGCTATTTCTTGCATCTTTTTGGCCGAGTTTAGATTTAATTAGTTTGTTGGTTTAGTTTGCTTTAGTTAGATAGATTTCATTTGCAAATTTCATTTGGATTTTGGATTTTGCTAACCTTATGGGCTAACAAGTTGTTCTTGTAAGTGCTTTTGCTTGAAATATTTTGCCAAAAGAACACAAGTCAAAGCTTCAAATGCACAAGGGCTACTAATGGTTTTTGTAGGGCTACCCAAAGCATAAAAACCTAATCAAATTGCTTGTTGTTTATTTTTCATTTTAAGTGTGGCAATTACTAGTTATTTCATTTCATAGGAACATAATATCTTGTTGTAGGAATTCTTGGGTGGTAGGAGAAGTATGCTCTTCACCCTTGTGGTGAACCAAAAAATCTTGACCCATCTTTGAATTTTGAAAGCAAGAGGGTAATTGAACATTTTCTTGGTGTGTTTGGGAGAAAGCTTTGGGATAAGGGAGTATGCTCTTCACCCTTGTGGTGAAACAAAATCTTTGAACTTCACAAGTTGATCCACTTTTTGTTTAGATCTTTAGAATCCTTTAGCGGGTCTACTCTTGAGCAATCAAGAGGAACGACCCAAGTAGGGACAAGCTAATACTGAGCTATTCCAACCCACTATAATCTCAAGGCTATCAAGGACACAAAACCTTGGTAGACATAGTGCTTATCTTCACTTGATGTGAGTACTTGTGAGATTGTGATCATGAGGAAAGTATTGAGCAAGAATGCTTAAGGTACTCTTGAGGCCGTGAGGTCTGTTACTTGCCGCAAGGTAAGGAGTTCTTTTGGGGAGCAAGAAGGGTGCTATGAATAGAAGCCCTTACTAAGAACCATAGGTAAAAGCCACTTTATTTTTCTGCTTAGCTTCTTGGTGCAAGGATTGATCCAAGTAGAATAACCTAGATCACCTCAAGATTACTCACCATATGTGTTCCTTTGGTTATGTCTTTGGCAGTTCCATGACAAAGCCAATATCTATTATGGGCAACCACTTTGTGTGAGGTAATGAAGCATCAAGTTGTGGGCCAAGTTGTTAAGTATTGAGCCTTGTCTTTTTAGGATAGTAAGTGCTTGAAGTGTTCTTGTTGTGCTATACTCGTGTAAACATTCTTCCATACTCAACATCATGGTAGCATTCATAGGATTTTATTGCTTTGATATCACAAATTGTTTGTCTTGGCAAGGTTGCTTTTGCCCTTGTGCAAGTGTTTTATGACATGTTTGATCACCTACTATTTGCAAACCTGTCAAATTACTATTTTCATTGTGATTGAAATCAAAAAAATCAACCCTCAAACTAAAAATTGTGAGCAAACATTCCCAAAAATTGAGTTTTTTATGTTCACTGGTCAAAGAATCGTACAATTCCACAACAGTATCACGCCTTGTGGAGAGAAATATCACGCGATAGTTCACCCCTGCTAGACTATTGCCCCACCCACCTGGAAAGTATCACCTGGGATTATTGAAAACTATCACCTGGTTTAAGGCAAAGTATCGCCTCACTATAAACTATTGCCCCACCTGCCTGGAAAGTATCACCCTGATTCATTTTGTTGTCCTGTTGTTGTTTCAATCTGAAGCTGCTAAACTTGTATTTTAACCTATTGTAGAGTGTCTTTTCTTGTTCTTATTTGAAGCTAGATTTTTGTCTACATGCTTAGGATTGTTCTAGACTGAAACAAATGAGCTAAAACTATTGGATTTGAGCCTATCAAATGTCACTTTTGATCACTTGTCAAAACACGGTTACCTATCTAGCTACTTGCTAATCAAGCTTCTTGCTCACATATAGGCTTGTGTCAATTGACTGTTGTAAGTTCTTGAGCACTTTGACTAGCCATCTCTATTGTTCTATCTCGATAAGTGATCATCATTGGCTTTTGCTTATCTCAACATCTAAGAAACTTTATCTCATTTAATTTGTTAAACAACATTCTTTTTCATGTCGGTTACAACTCGGTCTCAATTTGAACAAGGGAGTCACCCTCCGTTCAATTATATGCAGTTACCTTCTCCTACTAGACACTCATGAGTGCCTGTTAGCAACGCTAGTTCTAGTTATAAGGATTCTAAGGCCACCCCGTTGTACAAAGGAGGTTTCCTCTTTTCAGCATTTAAGTCCTCCAAAAACATAGACAGTGTCTCACTCACTCTCATTGAACAAGAAAAGTTATGTCGTTTGCAAGAACACTTTGAGCATAAGGACAACCAAGCTCATTTAGACAAAATGGATGCTGCCAAACACATGGCTATGAGAGGAGTATCTCATGAGGAACCCAAGATTAGTGGTTATGAGCATAGACCACTTTTTGGTACTAATGGAAACTATGGCAACAACATGACACCTAGATCTCCTCTGAGATGAACTTTTTTTGTACCTTCTTCACCTCCTAGACCACCTCCCTCTCACCATGAGGAAGAGGTTGTTGATGAGATTTCTAGTGAGGATCTTATTGCATTTGAACAAGATGAGGAATCCCAACGAAAGATGCTTAAGCTTTTAGAGCACAATGGAGACCAATATTTCCAATACATGACTTCTAGAGGATACAAGCTCCCTCCCGGCTATGATGTCAGATAAATTGTCCAACAAAGAGTACCAACTGAATTGGAAGTCCTTTAGGAAGAACTACGTCAGACAAATCAATGCCTTACCCAAATGGCAATAGAAAGAGAGCCTCCAAAGGTCTCTTTTGTAGAATCAATTTGTGCTCTTCCTTTTGATAAAAGTCTATACATGGTCCCATTTCCTAGGGATATTAAGGTTCCTAAGTATGACAAGTATGATGGAAATGGTGATCCCCATGACCATGTGTGTCACTTTTACGCTCTTAGCATGGACTTCCTTCACGAAGACACATTTTTGCTATGATTATTCCCTCGAAGCTTAAGAGGGTAAGCTTTAGAATGGTTTGCAAAGTTGACACCTCCTTTGAAGACTTTTGATGAGTTAGCTATGTGCTTCACACAACACTATTCATACAATATCCAACAACCTATCACCATGATAGATCTTGGTGCTTTGAGACAAAACCAAGGAGAGTTATTTGCTACTTACTTGCAATGTTGGAGGTCATTGTATTCTCGATATCCTTGTCAGCTACCCGAAAGGGAAAAGATTGATATTTTTGTCAACACTCTTGTGCCTGAGCTGTATTATGATCTAAGGAAGCAAATTTTCTCCTCTTTCAATGACATGGTTGAAAGTGCATATCGGATCGAAGATTTGGCCATCAGAAAGGGGGATATTGTTATTAATAAAGATACTAGAGGCAATGGCAAGGACAAGAACAAACCCTAGAATAGGAATAAGTATGTTGTCAATGATGGGGTTGTAGATGTCCCTAAAGCTAAAGAGTCTACTTTCAACCTCTCTAATGCCATCTACGCAGCAAAACAACAAGAAGCTACCAACACTCAAAATACTCCTAAGCCTCAGAATGCAAACAAACCTAAGAGGCAATTCCGACGATGAGTCTATACCCCATTGGTTGAACCATATGATGTTATTCTTAAGACTTTGGTTGCCAATAATTATCTTACGCTTCCTGAGAAAACTCATCCCTATGATCCGCTAGTTAAGCCTAATTGGTGGAGAGAGGATCATTACTACCACTATCACAGAAACAAGGGACACAAGACTGACAATTGTTTCATGCTTAAAGATGCTATACAAGATCTCATTGATGGAGGCACAATTCTCATAGATGGCTTAGCTAAAAAATTTGATCACCAGGCTTTCAAAGATCCTCTACCTAAGTATGACAAAGGTGAAACCTCTCAAGAACATAAGAAGAATCATGATGCTAAGATCAACTATACATATACTTCTGATTTGCCTATGATCAACATGATAGAGCCCGTTGAGAGTGTTCTTATGATGAGACCTCAAGATGATAATAGCCAATCATGGTATGCCAAAGTTGGTCTTGCAAACATGAGGTAGTTCAGCTTCCCGAAGTGAGACACTAAATGTTGTTACTAGGGGGCAAGCTAAACTAGTCCTTAAAACTGCGCCTAATCCTAAACAAGCCTCATCTTCCAAACCAGTAGTTCCTTTAGCTTTGTCTAGCTATGATCTTGTCCATCAGTTGCAATAGACACCAGCACAGATATCTATTTTTGAGTTACTTGAGCTATCCCCTTTGCACAAGGAGATCCTTGAAAAGGCTTTGCGTAGAGCTAATGTCCCTAATGACATTGACCCAGATAGGTTCCAGGCTATGGTCAACCACATCTCATCACCTCATTATCTATCCTTTTCTGTAGAAGATGACGTATCTATTAGTCACCCTCACAATCTTGCCTTACATATTGAAGTTATGGTCTACCATACCCGAGTATGTCGAGTCTTGATAGGTAATGGTGCTGGGTTAAATATTATTTCTTTCAATGTCATACAAAAAATGGGTTTGTTATAATTTGTTGTCGATACTAAATGGAAAATTACTATAAAAGAATATGATGAAATTGAAAGATCTTCCAAAGGTCTTGTCATGCTACTTGTCCGAGTGAGCCCTATCATGAAAGATATTATGTTCCAAGTATTAGACATCCCACTTGCTTATAACATCCTTTTGGGTCATCCTTGGATCCATGACATGCAAGTTGTGCCTTCTACATACCATTAGTGTGTCAAATTCCCACATAACAGAGCTAAAATTGTTATTCCAGGGGATCATTCTATTGCTATTAATGCTCTTGTTGCTACTGAAACATTTGTTCCTCATAACAAACCTTCTAATGATCCTACTATGTCCCTGGTTGCTATTGAGAAAACATTTAAGATGATGAGCCTTGGTATGGGTGAATACACACTAGATTCCCTTGCTGCTATGCCTACTTCTCCTAGATCATATGGGAGACCTTCTGATAAGACAAAGCCTTCTGCTTCTGCCATGACAATTTTTGGTAATTTTGTTCAAGCGTCCATACCCCTAGAGGTAGAAAGAGAAGAACAAGCTATTAGAGAATGGATCTAAAGAGACAAAGAAGATAGTACCACTATTTCTACTCCTATTTCTCCTAAGCGCTATGGTAAAGGCTATAATTTTTTGCAAAAAATGGGCTATCAAGGTCACGGACCTATAAATGATAATGGACATGCCCTAGTCAAGCCTTTGAGTCATACTAATGGCTGACCCTCTAAGATTACAATAGGTCTAGGATATGGTGCCGATGATGACCTCCCTACATGTTCCATAAATGCTCCCATGATTAGTGATTCAAACACAGATATAGATGAGTCACCACTACACACTATGGCTCAAATGGGAGACAATCTGCCTTCTACTTCACTCCTTTGGGAAGGAGAATGTATGCCTAACAATGATTTAGTTGAAGCTTCTATGTGTAGAGATAATGAATTTAATCCCAAAGCTCAACAACGTAGGAATATTTTGTGGTTAATGAAAAGAGGAGATCTCACAAATAATGACCCCAAAGACTATACTTCTAAAGGTCCTAAACCTTCTTGGTGCAAGCATCCCAGTAGAAGCGTAACAATAGATTCAAATGAATATGAATGGGATACTCTCTCCGATGGATCTTCCACAGTGGATATGGAAGTGGATGTGGTTCATACTTATGGTGACCAACCTAACATAGTTGATGAGTTTCACATAGGGTTTGATGAGTTTAATCCACGTATTGCTTTAGTGGACCACGCTAGTCCTTCTATGACAAGTCTAGATCTTAACCCTTTCGAAGCTTACCCTATAGGCTCGACCTCTCTTGTCACCAGAGATGACATCCCTCACATAAATGCTATTGAACCAGTCACTTCATTTCATCTCACAAAATCAGATCTCATAGCTTGGTCCACCCAGGATCAACATGCCATTGAACCTGTTACTTCTTCCACCAATGAACCAGCAACAAAAAGGACTGAATCAAAAATCAAGTATCTCAATCATCAAATCAAAAGAAAAGAGCAATGGTCAGATGGTAAAAACCACATTGTGGTGGTATCTAAACCTAAAAAAAGTAAAAATAAAGACCTGCTCAAAAATGATGATTATCAAATAGAAGATGACAAGCTGATTCTCTACAAAAAAATGAACTTTTTCAAGAATTATTTCACATATGTCATATTTTAGCACATTCCTAGAGCTCAGATCAAAGCTGCTAATGCCTTGGTTCCTTCGACATCCATTTTACAATTGAAAAAGCATAAATCCTGCTTCTAGTTCTTGGTGGAAGAATTACACTATCTTGCTCATAGTCCTTACACTGCCATCATATTTTCCTATCTCCAAGATCATGTTATTCCTAAAAATCTAACATGCAATATGAAGCACCATCTCATCCATCACGCCTCACACTTTACCCTCGTCTCTGGTGACTTGTATAGGAAGGGTCTAGATGAAACTCTCCTTAAGTGTCTAGAAATAGAGGAGTCAGACAAAGTGCTAGCTGAAGTTCACGATGGTATATGTAGATCACACTTTAATGACCTCGTGCTAGCTTGTAAATTGCTTAGGGTTGGTTCCTATTGGTCAGGTCCTTGTATCACAACAGCATTTGGGTTTGAGGCCTATCAGCTATCTATGCCAGAGGAAATAGAGCTTACTGAGCCTACCAACTATCTACATCTGAAGAAGTATTATGTCTGAAGTTCTGGGGCTCTTTGTACATATTTTTATTGATCCTGAAAAAATCTCAAAACAATTCATATATGATGCTGGAAAAAATCTTAAAAATCATAAAAAGTACTGAAAAAATGAGCATCCTAGTGAAAACCTAGCAATAGGTGCTTTGATGTCTCACCAAAAAAAATCAAAAATGCAAAAAATTCAAAAAAATAGAAAAAGTGCCTCGGTGAAAACCTGGAAACAGGCGCCTTGGTAGCAAAAATTGAAAAAAGTCCTAAAAAAAAAATCTATCAAGTGGTGAAAACCTAGAAACAGACGTTGCTTGAGATCCTTGCATCTATGTCTATCAATCTTGCATGGTGCTCCTTCGCTCCACTTCTCGCTTTACCTCTCCTAGCCTGGAATTGACTCTTGTCTTAGTCTAGGGGGCATCTGTTGATCTAGCTTATCTTGGGTCTCTTTGTGTGTCTGGGTTTCTTAGGCACCTTGCAAATGGTGTTTTTCAACACCTCCCCAATTGTGTTTTTCAACACTTTCCTAGCATCGAGTGTTTCTCAACACTTATCAGATATCCTATCCGCAGTCCCGAATGATGCAATATTTCTCACTAGCAAATGCAATACTCAAAGTTTGACTCTATGCCCTACACACATGCACTTAAACACTTGACTTGCTGAAATTTTCTTGACTTTATTTCTTTGTGTGTTGTCTATCATGATTTCTTTGCTGAGTGTTCTCTCCCTAATAGTTTTCGATGATGCCGAGCTAGAAGACTGGGGCATGAGGACATGTTTTATTTTCTTTCTGCCTATGGGTATATTTTGTTGATCTTGGTTGTCATGAGCATTTATGCTTGTTCCACTTGACTCTAGGATTTACAACATATTATCCTTGACTATTTTTGCAAGTGCATGCTTATAGTCATCTTGACTTTCCTTGTGTCTCGATTCGAGTATAATCTTTCTATATTAAATTTAGGTAATCTCACTGCACTAGTCATCTTGACCTATATGTCTTTGATGCCTAGGTGGGATTTCCACATTCCTATCCGATATAGATCATATTCAGATCCACATAGTTATACTAGTGTGTATTGTATGATCTTGCGATGCTACCAACACTCGATGATGAATATTAGAGTCTAATAGCTTTGTGACCTTGCAAGTAAATCACTTTTCATAGTAGCCTGCATTCTTAAGTTCATGATAGATAGTTTTGCATCTTGCATATGGAGAGAGCTCTCCTTTCATCTTTCATGAACTTATTAGTCAAACTGTGCTCACCTTTCGCTTCTTCCTAATCATGTCTTTCACTTCTTGTCTTTCATATCACATCATTTTCTCTTCATTTCAGGATCAAAACCAAAATCCGAGTTCACCTTGATTGTCAAAATTGCATTTCACCCTCTTCTGCGCAGTTGGCTGACCTTTTGAGGCCTGATCCTTCAATCTTCACTGGGGTGTCTTCTTTTCTTCATCTCCATCTTTCTCATCCTTCTAGTCTTTCATTCATTTCTTTCATCTCTCTCTGAGGTCTTGACTAGGGAATATCTTCACTGATTGATGGTTATCCTATCATCTTTCATCTTCAATTATGATTTCTGGTGATTTGATCATGTTGCTCTTGCTTCTACATTCCCTCTACCTGATTTCACTTTCGATCTCGAGGGGGCAGACACATCATATCCTATTGGTTATTCTCCAAAGCATATGCTTGACCATTCCATTTGCTCTGATCGATCTATCTTTGTGCTTGACATGTTAGTTCTCGTCTCGAGTTCTAATACTATCCATCTCTTTCCTAAGTGATCAGTACTGTCACTACCAGGCTGACCATGTAGGATTTTCTATTTCTCTGCACTTCATTCTTTGGAGTCAGACCACTATCTATTGTCTTCTTGGCTGATCTATTCTTTAACGTAATGTGTTCCCAAATTGATCACACATTAGTCAAAGAGGGGAAAATGTATACACCTAAAAATGGTCATCTAGACTATTAGCCCCTTGCTAGCATTATTTGCTAAAATCATGAATTGCTTATTCTTGATCAAATCCTAGTTCTATCATTTATTCGATTATTTTCTATGGGCTAACCATCTTATCCTAAGTCTTTATTTAATTAAAAGGAATTTCCTCCTCTTTTATTAAATAAAAATCTCTCACTTTTCCTCTTATCCTAAGTTGCACAAATAAAGCATTATTCTTATTTTATAAAAAGGGAAAAAGCATTTTTTGTCTCATATGGACACAAAAGTCAACTCTTATTTTCTCATTGGAGGATACTTATGCACATGAATTTCTCCTCTTGGATGCTCCACCATTGATTAAATCTTTTGCCTCTTAATCTCCATGGTCCATTCCTTCTCATTTCTTATAAAAGGAGAGCTCTTTTCTTCATTCTAGATCTCCAACATTTTATGCTAATGTTATGCTGCAGGTTTTCTAGGTCACTTTGGAGCTTTTGAAGATTTGGAGCATTTTTGGCTTTTGCATCTACATGCTATCATAGTTTCATTTCTTGCATTATCATAGCATTCATAGCTTCATATTTAGCTTAGTTTCCTTTATGCTTTAGATTACTTCATCTAGCTTAATTAGGAGGCTTTGTAATACTTGCATATTTCCTTTCATAGCATAGCTTGCATTTCCATTTTTAGCATAGTTGTATTGCATTTGCATTTCCATTTGATTCTTGGGGATAGTAGCATTCTTGCCCTTGTCTTCATTTGAATCTCCCATAGCATGGTTTACTATCAAGGTTATTGGCTTAATAGCTCTAGCTGAGAGCACTCTTAAAACCCTTGCACTCCATGCCTAGGGAGCTATGGATCAATTTTTGAGACCTTATTCTTGAGTGTTCTTGATTGTAATGATTCATAGAAGTGCACTATTTAGAGTACACACCTACTATGTCTCTCATTTGATGGATTGCAAGTATCACCAAATAGGTATTTGTCCGATATGTCTTCTTCAAGTGAGGAAAATGTGGGAATAGAAGACAAAAGTGAGACATCTAGTAGGTCTAAAATAGGGAGATCATATAGAGGTTAAAAGATTAGAAGAAAATTTGATAAATGAATGTAATTTTTCCTTTCTGAGGGGGGGTCATGTTCTTATGATAATGAGACCAAAGGCGACATGAAGGTTCCCTTAAGTTACACACATCTTCAGAAAGAATGGGTACCCAAGGAACTACCTCCAGTTAATACTGATTTTTCTATTAACAAAATGATATATCGCATAGCTCCATCTTCATTACATAGTTTGGGCTTATTTTTCATGGATAGCATAAAGGTTAGTTATAATCAAGTTGTTGAATTGATGGAGTATGTAAGACCTTGTTACAATTACAAGAATTGGATGTGGATTGTGCAATATAAAAAAAGTATGCGTAGGTATGCATTGTCAGCAAATTATATACAATGCAAAGCAAATGATCAAACTAAAAGGTGTTGGAAACTGCAATTAAAGAAATTGTTGTATTGTCATTGATGTCAAACCTTAACTAGTAAGACTATGTCTATTTAAGAAAGTACTATATCTATTTGAGTGTTGCTAAGGGGATAGGCAAGGTTGGTAACAACAGCACCTAAGGAAAGGTTGAGTTATCTTGATACTTCAATGAGTACTTGATTATGTGGCACAATGATAAGACAATGTATTATTTATCTTAGTAAGAATGAAGACTAAACTGGTAGGCTTAACCAAGCATAAGTGAAGAAATCTAGTTTAAGTCGGGTGTTGTTTGTGTCAACTGAGCTAGTGAATGTCGAATAAAATAGTGTTGACTGAACACCAGTTAATTGCCGAGGAAGACAGTGTTAGCCAAGGAAATAGTTTATGTGGTGACCGAGCTTTCCAGAGAAGACCGAGAAGTTGGACACAATATTGACCGAGAAGTTGGACACAGTATTGATCGAGCATCATTATTTTGCATTTGTTGAAGAATTCAGATTTCCATCTGACATTGTTGAATTCTTGAATTATGTAAAACGTGTTGACTTTATTTATTGATTGTATGAAAGCATTTAATGCACTGTAAAATGTTTTATTGTAAATCTTTAAGAGATTCAAGATATTTCAAAGATAAGCTGAAGAACATAATGTAGGACAGATTTAATGAATCTAACCTAACCCTAAGATCTATAAAGGAGATTAAACGGCAAAAGATGTATTGACCTAATTGAGGTAGTATTAAGGAAACCTAAGCAAGAGGTTGAATGTGGGTAGAGGGAAAGAAGTGAAGGTTGGGAGTGTTGTTATTGACTGTCTAAGTAGAAAAGGCTAAAGGTGAAGTGTTGTGATCGCTTGAAGGGTTCTGAGCAGATCAGTGATGGAGATGGAAAAGGTTCACAATCAGTAAGCCAGCATATGTGTACGGAATTGGATCTAATATTTGCAAAGTGAGTTGTATGTTTCTCAGATCAATATTACTGCTACTTTCTAACCGTTGTAACAGTCAAATTTTTTTTAACAGAGGTTGACCTAACAATCATAGGTATAAATCCTTTGAACAAGGTTGCATTCTAATGGAGTGTATGTAAGTCTTATAACAATGCACACTTTTAATAGA
This sequence comes from Chamaecyparis obtusa, assembly GCA_027943335.1. Taxonomy (NCBI): domain Eukaryota; kingdom Viridiplantae; phylum Streptophyta; class Pinopsida; order Cupressales; family Cupressaceae; genus Chamaecyparis; species Chamaecyparis obtusa. Next base: position 269,528 of record BSBK01008493.1, on the reverse strand, counting down.
GTGGTTGAAATTCTTTAACCGGGTCACACCTGACAGTGTGTTTGTAACATTTGATAGGGTTGGCTTTTCACCAAGCTCACTTCAGAAGAGTGAACATAATAGTAACATGTTAAAAAGTGGTTTTTCCTGAATTGGGTTTCCACTATAAGTCCTGGTGTTGATACTTGTGTGAATGTTTTGGTTTGAACATTTCTATGTTTTACAAGTTAGATGCTATTGGATAAGTGGACTACACTGTTATATGTTTATGTTATGCAATCAGTAATGATCGAATAGGTGTTGTTATTAGATCTGATTTGTTGAAGAGTTTAAAAGTGTGTTTTATACATCTAGACCTTAGAACAACTGATTCACCCCCCCCCCTCTCTATTGTTCTAAATCATATTAACAATTGGTATCAGAGCTGTTGGTGCTTACAAAGAACAAGTTTGAAGGTACTTGAAGAAAATGATCAAGATGTATAAGGAGGTACCTAAGCTAAATAAAGAAAACTTTCCTACATGGCAAAGTTTGATGAAGCTGCATTTGGCCAGTATTGGTGATTCTGATAAGTATTACATTGAAAATAACTATGTCACACATGCTACACCTCTGATTGCGGAGGAAATGAAAGATAAACAAGAGCACAACCAAGCAATGTTGGAGATTGTGTCTGCCTTAAGTTATCCAGAATTTGAAGACATTAAAGACTGCAGTACTGCAAAGAAAATGTGGGACACCCTTGCAAGCATTTATGGTGGTGATGTGAATGTGCTGAGAGCAAAAGCTGAGAGCCTAAGAGGTAAATTTGATGAAATGAGAATGCAAGAAGGTGAGAATATTGCACAATATTGTGGTAGAATAAAAGAAGTTGTAAATGCTATTAGAGGAGAAAATGGAATTATTGAGGATGAAATTGTTATAGGAAAAGTATTGAGAACTCTGTGTCCTATCTATGCAATAAAAATTTTTGCAATCCAAGAATCTAGATGTAACTCTCCTAATGCCCTTACTTTAGAAAGTTTGGTCGGTAAGCTTACTGCTTTTGAACTTTTTAACTATGATAACTTCATTGTTGGTAGTATTGAATCTTCTTTTAAGTCACAGATGGTTTTGAATAAGTCAAAGAAGGAAAAAGAAAGATGCATCAATGAAAGTGAAAGTGATAGTGACAGTGGCACATCTGATGAAGAACTTGAGGATCTAGAAGCTCTTATGGCTAGAAAACTAAAAAGGGGAAAAGGAAGGTACAAAGGTAAACTACCTATTATATGTTTTTCATGTAATAAAGTTGGTCATATAGTTGCTAGATGTCCTTACAGGGACAATAAGGATGAAGAAAGAGAAAGAAAGCATAAAGACAAAAGAGAAGATAGAGGTTACCAAAGATACAAAGACTACAAAGGGAAAGGTAAGAAATCCTGCTACATTGCTGAAGAAGAGACTGACACTGATAGTGATGAGTTTGAAATTGAAGTTTTCTATGTTGCAATGAAAGTTGAATTTGATGAGGATGAGAAAACTGTATTAATATCTTATGTGAACAAAAATGATAAATAGATTATTGATAGTGGTTGTTCACATCATATGACCGGAGATAAGAGTAAGTTTGATACCTTAAACCATTATAAAGGTAGGAGTGTAAAGTTTAGAAATGATGCACCATGTCCTATTAGAGGAAAAGGATTGATTAAGCTTATTGATAATATCTCTTTTGAAAATGCTTATTGGGTTGAGGGTCTTAACTATAATCTATTGAGTGTTGCACAGCTTAATAGCACTGGCTACCGAGTGGAATTTCATCACAAGAAGGCCAAAATATTTGATGCCACAGGTGAACTGATTGGCAGTGGAGAATAGACAAGAGGTAATTTGTTCTATCTAGACCTATCTGAAGAAACATGTATGATTTCACAACTTGATGATATTTGGTTATGGCATAAGTGGCTATGTCATGTTAACTTTAATAATCTGGTAGAAATTAGCAAGAAAAAGAAAGTGAGAGGTCTACCTAGATTGAAGAAACCTGAGAATGTAATGTGCAAAGAATGTTAGTTGGGTAAGATGACAAAGTCTAGTTTCAAGAGCAAAACCTTTACTTCTGAGAATATCTTAGATTTGGTTCATACTAACCTTTGTGGACCGATGGGTGTACAAAGCTATTGTGGTGCTAGATATTTTATCCTGTTTGTTGATGATTATACCAGAATGATGCATGTAATGTTCTTGAAAGAAAAATATAATGCTTTTCAATTTTTTAAGTGGTATGTGGCTAAGGTTGAAAAAGAGACAGGTAAAAACTTGAAGTGTCTAAGATCTGACCAAGGTGGAGAATTCACATCAAATGAGTTCAATCTATTTTGCAATGATAGAGTGATCAAAAGACAGATGTCTACACCTAGAACTCCTCCATAGAATGGTATAGCTGAGAGAAGGAACAAATCTATCTTCAACTATGCACGAACATTAATGATTGAAAAGAATATTGCACAGAAGTATTGGAAAGAAGTTGTAAGCACAGCTATTTATACTCTTAATCGAGTACAGATCAAAAAAGGTACAAATCTGACACCTTATGAATTATGGCATGGGTATGCACTGAATGTAAAGTATTTTAAAATCTTTGGAAGTAAGTGCTACATATTGAAGGATAGTAGGAATGGAAAATTTGATGCTAAAAGTGATGAGGGTATATTCCTAGGCTATTCCACAAAAATTAAAGCTTATAAGTGTCTGAATTCTAACACTAATAAAATTGTGGAAAGTGTAAATGTCAAAGTTGATGAGTATGCAGAGAAAAATCAAGCTAACAGTAACAAAGTACCATAAGATTATAGATCTTTTGTGTATATAGAGGAAGAAGAGGTAAGTGACAGACCTACACCTGATGCTGAGTCTCAGGTAAGAAATTTTGAGCATCAGGATGACAATGCCAGGAGAGAAGAAGAACATGCCAAGCAACAGGAAGAAGCTGTCGAGTATCAAGAAGAGGTTGTCGAGCATTTAGAAGCTAAATCTAACAATCTTGTTGGAGAACCTGATGAGCCAAATGAAAGAAGATCAGAACCTATTCTAGCACAATATGTAAGGAGACATCACAAGCCTGAATAGATTATTGGAGATAAAGATATTGGAATTCAGACAAGAAGCAAGGTGAGAGATCCAACATGTTTACTATGTGAATATGAGCCTAAGACAACAAAGGAAGCATTAGAAAATGAAGACTGGATAGAAGCAATGAATGAAGAGATTAACTAGATAGAGAAGAATGATACCTGGACTCTGGTGCCAAGACCAGAAGATAATAATGTCATTGGAACAAAGTGGGTATTTCATAATAAGCTAAATGAACATGGTCAAATCACAAGAAATAAGGCTAGGCTGGTATGCAAAGGCTACGCACAAGGAGAAGGAATAGATTATGGGGAAACATTTTCCCCTATAGAAAGATTGGAAGGAGTCAGAACTCTTCTTGCATATGATGCCTATAAAAATTTCAAGGTATACCAAATGGATGTCAAGTCTACATTTTTAAATGGTATATTGGAAGAAGAAGTATATATTGAACAGCCAAAAGGATTTGTTGACCCAAACAGAAAACACATGGTTTGCAAACTGAATAAAGCACTATATGGATTAAAGCAAGCTCCCAAAGCATGGTATGAGAGATTGCACAACTACCTAATATAGATTGGATTCTCAAGGACAAATGACACAAGCAATCTATACATGAAAGATGAAGAAGGTAAAGGAATCCTATTAGCCAAAATATTTGTAGATGATATTATATTTGGTGGACAAGATGCCTTGTGTAAGAAATTTTCAAATGAAATGCAAACTGAATTTGAAATGAGTATGTTTGGGGAAATCAAATTTTTTGTTGGTTTGCAAGTATATCAGATGGAGAAAGGAATTTTCATCACCCAGTCTAAATATGTTCATGAGATACTGAAAACCTTTGGTATGGAAGACTCAAGGCCAGTAAGTACTCCCATGGCTACTGGACAGAAGTTGTTTAAGAATGATGATGTTGTAGAAGTTAACCAGACTTTGTATAGGTCTATGATTGAAAAGCTACAGTATGTTGTACATAGCAGACCAGATATTGCATTAGCTATTGGGATTGTGGCAAGATTCTCTATCAATCCTAAGAAAACTCACATGATGGCTTTTCAAAGAATCATGAGACACTTGAAAGGAACTGTTGACTATGGATTGTACTACAAGAAGCATGAAATTGAGAGTGTATACAGATGTTGATTGGGTAGGAAATGTAGATGACAGAAAGAGTACTAGTGGTGGAGCTTTCTTTCTTGGACAGAGATTAGTTTCCTGGACAAGCAAGAAACAAAATTGCATTTCCCAATCTATTGATGAAGTTGAGTATGTGGCTACAACTGTCAATTGTTCAAATTTGATATGGATAAAGAAATTGTTGGTAGGCATGAAAGAAGAAATCACTGAACCAGTTTTCATCTTCTATGACAACACAAGTGCTATCAACATCTCTAAAACCCAGTGATGCACACGAAGACCAAACACATTTCCATCAAGTATCACTACTTGAGAGAACTGGTACAAGATAAAGAGGTCCGCATGGAATATGTGAATACCAAGGAACAAATAGCAGATATATTCACTAAAGCTTTACCTAAAGAAGCTCATGGATACTTGAGAAGTCAATTAGGGGTCCTTCCCCTAACTGAGGTTTCCTAGTCAAGCTAGGAGCACTACATCAAGTGTACTGCAAAGAACATCTAACAAATTGATGCAAAGAAAGGTCACACTTTAGGAGCAACCTAGAGTTGTGAAGAGCACAGCAAAGTCAAAATAAGTCACAAGCAAGATGACAGAGGGAGAAATATTCTACTAAACTGAAAGGATGATATCTACATCTACAGGATGTATGTTTTTGTTGCTACTTTGGCATTTTTGTCAAAGAGGGAGATAATGAAAGATGAATACAGATGAATACACAGAATGAGAAGATCAAGACAGTGAGAGAAATTCAATGAATGGTCAAGCATGGCTAATTGATTATGTATCACAATGAAGCTAAGGACATTATATATTTCTTTGATAGAAAGATAAGTTTTGGATTGGTTGGTAACTCATGTGATATTCATATGGTGTTGCCATCAATGCCAAAGAGGGAGATTGTTGGAAACTACAATTGAAGCAATTGTTGTATTATCATTGATGTCAAACCTTAACTGGTAAGACTATTTCTATTTAAGAAAGTACTATATCTATTTGAGTGTTGCTAAGAGGATAGGCAAGGTTGGTAACAACAGCACCTAAGGAAACGTTGAGTTATCTTGATACTTCAATGAGTACTTGATTATGTGGCACAATGATAAGACAATGTATTGTTTATCTTAGTAAGAATGAAGACTAAACTGGTAAGCTTAACTGAGCATAAGTGAAGAAATCTAATTTAAGCCGAGTGTTGTTTGTGTCGACCGAGCTAGTGAATGCTAAGTAAAATAGTGTTGACTGAACACTAGTTAATTGCCGAGGAAGATAGTGTTAGCCGAGGAAATAGTTTATGTGGTGACCGAGCTTTCCAGAGAAGATCAAGAAGTTGGACATAGTATTGACCGAGCATCAATATTTTGCATTTGTTGAAGAATTCAAATTTCCAGCTGACATCATTGAATTCTTGAATTATGTAAAATTTGTTGACTTTATTTATTGATTGTATGAAAGCATTTAATGCACTATAAAACATTTTATTGTAAATCTTTAAGAGATTCGAGATATTTCAAAGATAAGCCGAAGAACATAATGTAGGACAGATTTAATGAATCTGACCTAGCCCTAAGATCTATGAAGGAGATTAAGCAGAAAAAGATGTATTAACCTAATTGAGGTAGTATTAAGGAAACCTAAGCGAGAGGTTGAATGTGGGTAGAGGGAAAGAAGTGAATGCTGGAAGTGTTGTTATTGATTGTCTAAGTAGATAAGGTTGAAGGTGAAGTGTTGTGATCACTTGAAGGGTTTCAAGTAGATCAATGATGGAGATGGAAAAGGTTCACAGGCAGTAAGCCAGCATATGTGTATGGAATTGGATCTGATATTTGCAAAGTGAGTTATATGTTTCTTAGATCAATATTACTGCTACTTTCTAACCATTGTAACAGTCAAAATCCTTTTAACAGAGGTTGACCTAACAATCATAGGTATAAATCCTTTGATCAAGGTTGCATTCTAATGGAGTGTATGTAAGTCCTATAACAAGGTGCACTTTTAACAGAGTGGTTGAAATCCTTTAACTGGGTCACACCTAACAGTGTGTTTGTAACCTTTGACAGGGTTGGATTTTCACCGAGCTCACTTCAAAAGAGTGAACATAATAGTAACATGTTACAAAGTGGTTTTTCCTTAATTGGGTTTCCACTATAAATCTTGGTGTTGATACTTGTTTGAATGTTTTGGTTTGAACATATCTATGTTTTACAAGTTAGATGTTATTCGATAAGTGGACTGCACTATTATATGTTTATGTTGTGCAATCAGTAATGACCAAATAGGTGTTGGTTATTAGATCTGATTTGTTGAAGAGTTTAAAAGTTTGTTTTATACATCTGGACCTAAGAACAACTGATTCACCCCCCCCCCCCCCCCTCTCTATTGTTCTAAATCATATTAACAAAAGGCTCGCTATGTATACTGATGGAAGGCCAAAAGCAACAGGGAATATTATAGGTTTTATAAATAGTTCTCGACTCATGTCAACTAATAAGCGGCTGAATTGTATATTTGAGGCACGCGAGGGAAATCATGTATTTGTATGTGTGATAAAATCAATAAGTGCAGGGGAAGAGCTTCTAATAGATTACAATTTGAATCATGTACATACAAAAAAAAATTCCCTATAATGGGACTAGTAAGTATAACATTTAAACCAATTGCCTCCAATTAATATTGACTCCAATCGCTTTTGATTGCTAAGAATTACTAATCTTTGTCACAAGGTGACATGGATATTCCACCTCAAGATACAGGCGGGGATGTTCCTCATAGTACACCTTCTTCATCAAAGGTAAACCTTAATTAGTGTAATTCTACAAATTATATAGAAACAAATGTCATATTATTATGTTCATTTCTTTATGGATTTGGAGTTATTTTGATAGAATTTTATTGATATTTATGTCACAACTTGATACTTATTGATAGAGAAAAGAAAAAGAGGTAGCAAATCTATTGCGATCTGAAGTTGAGGTGGCATTTATAGATGACGTAGAATCTAACTCTAACCATGTATTCATGGCTACTCAAATAAAAACTAAATATGGTAAGGAAATTCTTAACCTTCTAATGGAAGCAAACAAAACTAAGGAATCAAAGGAACTCAAAGAAGAATTGACACGTAGAGTCAATTCTATTGATGTAAGCAATAATTAAAGTTCAACAGATGTTTATATTTTATACTATCTTATGGATCATGATCTAAAATATGATGTGTTCTTCTTATAGAATTTTTTGACACGTGTGAAATGTCATCAATATGGTGAGGGTTGTAGTGCCGCACAGCCTTCATGTAAATAATCCTTAAACCTTTAACCATTGATTTAACCTTTTTATGCATTATTGACTCAACTTATGTTTGGGATGCTTCTAGTACCTCATTTAATCTTTATCCATTCAAATGTCATTGCTAAAAATGTATTCTTCAACTCATGATGAAGTGCAGATGCCTGGTGCAAGAGCACCCCTATGAGGGTCCTCACCATCTCATTTTTGGTGTGTTTATCCTCTGAGTTAAAGCTATGTAATTAAATGGAGTTTGGCTCATTTGTTTTTGTTGTGTCTAGGCATTGTTTAAGTCCTAGAAGTTGTTGGTCTTTCTAGTTTGTTTGGTACACTGATCCAAGGAATGTTATCAACTTGGAATCAGTGCTTGGATATGAGGTTAGTGGACTTAGGTTAGGTTTTTGGTTAAATTGAGCACATGTGTGCCTTGGTAGGTTCTTTCAATAGCCCTTTGGAGCATGAGAGCACAAGTTGCCTGAGCAACTAAAAGCTGCTCAAAAGTTGTGAGCAACTTTTCAAAAGTTGCTAAGCAACTTTCCTTCATTGATGTCCTAACTTTTCATAAGCGGCTCAAAGCCCTAACTTAAGCACTTAACCCCAGGAAAGGTGATATATAACCTAATTAATCCTAATTTCAAGGTTGGAAGTCATTTTGTGGAAGTACAGTACGGGAAGACCTTACTGGTGGTGTTTTTGAGAGGAACAGTCTCATTTAATGGATTGATTACCTGTGAATTCAAGAAAAGTTATGAATCCTTATTGTGTATACTAATTTGTGTGTTTTGTTTTATTTCTTTTGAATACATTAGATCATTATAGATTAGTTTTGGTGTGCTATTTTGTGTTTCTTTCACTGTTTTGGTTCTCTGCCAGTTTTGGAGAGCTTGTATATATGGGTCTGTAACTCTTGATCCCACCGTGGGAACACCATGGAACTATGGAAATCAAGACTACAATCCCAAAATTGTAACATAATGAAAGTAGGGCCCTAGAAAGAATGTGCAAACACAGGTTTGACAAGGCCCTAGGTGAGTTTAGCAAGAGCCTGACTAGGTGCAACAGCAGTGCAAGAGCTCCTGTAGATAGTGGAAAGAGCTTCATGGCTTGCCCTTTGGAGGGAGTCAATAATGGTGTGAGAAGGTGAATTTTTGTGAAGGACAAGGCTTGGTGAGCTTTGGAAAGGTGCTGGTGAAGTTTGGAACAGAGGAGAGTTCCCAAACCCTTGAAACCCTCACAATTTGCAAAGGGCACTGTACGAGCTGCTAAGGACTTAAGACCCCAAAAATCTCTGAGTTTGGGGCCTTAGTATAAAATGTGCTTAAGGACAAGGGTGGTGTTTCTTTGAAGCAAGGGCCTCAAAATCCCTAAGAAATGGGAAGGAGGGCTAATTAGGCCTCCTCCTTATAGCCCTGATTTCCAAAGAAAGTCCTAAATCGGGTAAAGACCCAATTAAACCAATGACATGAACTGGTTCCAAATGCCTTGAAAAAACCTTGGAACCTATAAGCCCTGATTTCCAAAGAAATCCATAAGAAATGGGAAGGAGGGCTAATTAGGCCTCCTCCTTATAGCCCTGATTTCCAAAGAAAGTCCTAAATCGGATAAAGAGCCAATTAAACCAATGACATGAACAGGTTCCAAATGCCTTGAAAACACCTTGGAACCTATAAAATTCACTATTTGGAGTGGGAATAGTAGGATAAGCCAAAAAGACCCTTATTGAGCCTATGTAAGGGATAGTGGCTAAGAGCTAAGATTGCCACGTTGATGAATAAGCTAGTTTGACTTGGTGGGAAAGTTAGGCAGGTCAGGGGGTCCTTGGAGAGATAAGGAAGCCTATAGACCATTAGAGGTGTAGGAGAACACTTGGATCCTAGGAAGGATTAGGGCATAGACTAAGCTAGTCTATCCTAGCCTCCCTATCAGATTGGTATCAGAGCCTCTTAAAGCTTGGGAAGTGAAAGGTGGATGTTTCAACCACCAGAAGAATCAATTGGATCATCTCAAAAGTAGAAAATGGTGAACAAAGCTGAGCTTGATAAGAAGGTAGAAGATCAAGAGGAAGCTAACAGACTCCTGCAGGAAAGATTGATGCAAATGGAGCAACTCTTGGTTGATGTCCAAGCAAAAGCAGATAAGGTGAAAGACAGAATGGAGGAGTAGGATGATAAGGGGAAAGAGAAGACTCTTGATGATGATGTACCTACACCTGATCCTCCAACACAAGATGAGCAGTTTCTTAAAGCCCTGAAGGCTATCACAGGCAAGGCACTTGAAGGTGTCCCATTACTGACTGGTAGGATGGATACAGAGCTTGTGATGCAATGGATTGATGGCATGGAGAATCACTTTGAATGTGAAGAGATATTAGAGGCACAGAAGGTCAAAGTGGCCAAATCTAGGTTGAGAGGATAAGCTTTAACCTAGTGGAACTACTTGCAAGGTGAAAGAGAGAAAGAGGGAAAGAATCCAATCTCTAATTGGAAAGCAATGGCAAATAAAGTTAGGGAAGCATACCTACTTTTAGATTATGAAATCCAATAGCATAGGAGGAGATTGAACCTTAGAAAGAAGGAGATGGATGTAGCCACCTACACTGAAGAGTTCCACAAGTTGAGCTTGAGATCCAAAATTAAAGAGGAAGAAAGCATTAAAGTGGCAAGGTACCTAAGTGGTTTGAAATGGAGCATAGCTAAGGAGATGAGTTTGTTCACTCCCACCACTGTACTTGGATGTCAGCATATGGCACAACAGCTTGAAGAAAAACAAAGAAGAAAACAAGAACCTAACTCCAAGAACAGGGGAAGAGGTAGAGACTCTAGAGGAGGTCAAAGAGGAGGTTCTAGCAGAGGTGGTGAATCAAGAAGCCAGGGTGAGAGTAGACTCTTGGAACAAAGTTCAGAAATTAGTACAAGAGGATCTTATGGTAGAGGAAGAGGTTCTCAAGGAAACAGAGGAAGAGGAGTAGGAAGAAGCAGCTCCTACTTTGCCACCATGAAGTGCTATCAGTGTGGACAGCTTGGACACCCTACCTACATGTGTCCTGATAAACCATCAGCCTCAAATAATGAGAAGAGGGTAGCCTATACCCAAGAGGATAGCAGCAGCTCATGCACGAATGAAGTCAAAAAATTGGAATCAGAAATGGGGGAGAACCTTATGTTCAGGAGGGTGCTTATAAGGCAGCCTAATCAAGGTGAACCAAAGCAAAGGAGGGCTCTTTTTAGAGTTAGGTGCAAGATACAAGGCAAAGTGTGCAAAGTTATAGTAGATTCAGGGTCTACTGATAACATTATATCAGAGGAAGCAACAAAGAAGCTGAAACTCACAAAGGTTCCCCATGCAAATCCCTATAAGGTGACTTGGTTGAACCAGGAGCAAAGTGTACTAGTTAATCAGCAAACATGGGTGGAATTTTCTATTGGAGGCTATAAAGACAAAGTGCTTTGTGATTTTTTTCCCGTGGATGCATGTCATCTTCTACTAGGAAGACCTTGGCAATTTGACAAAAAGATGATCTATGATGGAGAGAACTCCATTTCTTTTAAGAAAGATGCAAGGACTTTCAAAATTCAGTCCATAACAGAGAATGAAGAGGGTTCTAAAACACCTAGTGTGTTGCTTAGCAGTGGTAAGGAGTTCTTACATGCTCTACAGGATGAGGAGACCATAGGATGTGCTATTATGGTGAAACCAAAGGAGGAGGACAAGAAGCTGTAGGCATATTTACCATTAGAAGTGCAGCAAATGTTGGAAGAATATAGAGATATAGTAAGTGATGGAACCCCTACCACCTTACCTCCAAGAAGAGCTATAAGTCATCAAATTGACTTTGTAACTAGTGTATCTCTGCCTAATAAAGCAGCCTACAAGCTTACCCCGGACCAGAATAAGGAAGTGGCAAGGCAAGTACAAGAGTTATTGGATCAAGGGTTGATCAAGAAGAGTATTAGTCCATGTGCAGTTCCAGTGGTCTTAGCATCCAAGAAAGGAGGAAAATGGAGACTTTGCACTAATTCTAGGGCTATTAATAGGATCACCATCAGGTATAGGTTCCCAATTCCAAGAATAGAAGATTTGATGGATTGCTTAGGTGGTGCTATGCACTTTACTAAGTTGGATTTGAAGAGTGGTTATCACCAAATCAGAGTTAAGGAGGGTGATGAGTGGAAAACCGCTTTTAAGACCACAGATGGTTTTTATGAATGGCTTGTGATGCCATTTGGGCTTACCAATGCCCCCAACACCTTCATGAGGTTAATGAATGAGGTCTTGAAGGACTTCATAGGCAAATTTGTAGTGGTGTATCTAGATGATATACTCATCTATAGCAAAACAAAAGCAGAGCATCTTGAGCACTTAAGGTTGTTTATGAAGAAGCTACATGAAGAGAAATTAGCCATCAACCTAGAAAAGTGTGAGTTCATGCAGCAAAAGCTATTTTATTTGGGATTTTTAGTGTCCAAGGGTAATTTGAAAATGGACCCAAGCAAGGTGGAGGCAATCTTGAATTGACCTACCCCTAAAATAGGGACTGAAGTTAGAAGTTTTCATGGCTTGGCACAATTTTATAGAAAGTTTGTGAGGAACTTAAGTGGGATTTGTGCACTAGTATTAGACACCATCAAAGGAGGACTGAAAACTAAGTTCAAATGGACTGAGGTAGCTGAGAAAGCATTCCAAACATTGAAGCAAGAGGTAGCTACTAAACCTATCCTACTCTTACCAACTTTTGACAAATTGTTTACCATTGAATGTGATACAAGTGATACAGTAGTAGGGGGTGTATTGAGTCAAGAAGGAAGGCCTATGACATTCTTCAGTGAGAAACTCAATGAAGCAAAGAAGAAGTATTCAGCTTATGACTTGGAGTTGTATGCATTGGTACAATCTCTCAAGAAGTGGAGGCATTACCTTTTGCCAAAAGAAATTGTTGTCTTTATTGATAATCAGGCTTTAAGCTACATAAACACTCAAGAGAAGCTTAGCAACAGGCACTTGAAGTGGATGGAGTACCTCCAATCCTTTACCTTCACAATCAAGCACAAGAAAGGGTAGCTCAACAAGGTAGCAGATGCCTTGAGTAGGAAGTTATTGACTGTCCAAGAGGTACAGCTGCAAAGCATTGGAATAGCAGGTTTTAAAGACTTCTATGAGGAGGATGAAGACTTATCACAAGCCTACAAGGTGTGCCTAGAGTTTGAGAACCATTTCCATGGTGAGTTTGCAGATTACACCCTTCAAAATGGATTGTTGTTCAAAGGTAATAAGCTTTGTGTACCTAGAGGATCCATGAGGAAAAATCTAATCCAAGAGAAGCATAATGGCATCCTAACTGGACATTTTAGCATAAACAAGACATTGGAGTTAGTACAGAGATACTACTTTTGCCCTAAGCTAGCAAGGGATGTTAGGAGGTATGTAGAGGAATGTGGATTATGTTAGAGAGCTAAAGGACATTCAAGCAATGCAAGACTCTATCAACCTCTACCAATTCCAAATAGGCCTTGGGAGTGTGTAAGTATGGACTTTGTGGTTGGACTCCCTAAAACCAAATCAAGTATGGATAGCATTTATGTTGTAGTAGACAGGTTTTCTAAAATGAGTCATTTCATTCCATGTAAAACTACTCATGATGCAAGCTATGTAGCACATCTCTTTTTCAAGGAGATAGTTAGGATCCATGGACTCCCTTTGAGTATTGTGTTAGATAGGGATAGCAAGTTCATGGGCCATTTTTGGAAAACCTTATGGAAAAGGCTGGGAAGTAATCTCTCTTTCAGTTCAGCATACCATCCTTAAACTGATGGTCAAACTGAGGTCATCAACAAGGTTCTTGGCAACTTACTACGGTGTTTGACAAAGGAGTATGGGAAGACTTGGGATCTTGTGATATCTTAGGCTGAATATGCTTACAATGATAGTGTAAACAAGACCACAAGAAGAAGTCCTTTTGAGATAGTCTATGGAAGACACTCTAGAGGAGTGTGTGAGTTGAGAGATTTAGGTTCCATGGAGTTGAAAAGTGAACAAGCTGAAGATTTTACTCAAACTATCAAGGAGGTTCAAGAGCAAGTGAAGAAGTCTATTTTGGAGTCTACTCAAAGACTCAAGGCTAAAGTGGATGAAAAGAGGAAAGAAGTAAAGTTTCAGATTGGGGACTATGTCATGGTCCATCTTAACAAAGAAAGGATGCAAAAAGGCATGCCCACCAAGCTACAAATGAGGAGAGTAGGCCCATGCAAGATTCTAGCCAAATATGGAGAGAATGCCTACAAGGTGGACTTGCCTTCAGATTTAGCCATCTCACCAGTGTTCAATGTTGTAGACCTGATCAGATTCAAAGTTGATATCAGTCAGCAAGGTACAGCTCCACCAAAGGTACTACAGGATGTAGATACTAATGCAATGCCTAAGAAGGAACCAACCAAAGGGGAGAAGATTCTAGAATCCAGGGTGAAGAAGGCAACTAGACATCAAGTCTACATGGAGCATCTCATCAAGTGGAAGGTTCAGCCTAAGTCTAAAGCCACCTGGATAGAGGAAGGTCAATTCAAAAATTTTGGAGTGGATCTAGCTCTTTTAGATCCCAAAGTGCCTTAGCTTGTGCTGAGGGGGAGTATGGTGCAGGAGCACCCCTATGAGGGTCCTCACCATCTCATTTTTGGTGTGTTTATCCTCTGAGTTAAAGCTATGTAATTAAATGGATTTTGGCTCATTTTTTTTTGTTGTGTCTAGGCATTGTTTAAGTCCTAGAAGTTGTTGGTCTTTCTAGTTTGTTTGGTACACTGATCCAAGGAATGTTGTCAATTTGGAATCAGTGCTTGGATATGAGGTTAGTGGACTTAGGTTAGGTGTTTGGTTAAATTGAGCACATGTGTGCCTTGGTAGGGTCTTTCAATAGCCCTTTGGAGTATGAGAGCACAAGTTGCCTGAGCAACTAAAAGCTGCTCAAAAGTTGTGAGCAACTTTTCAAAAGTTGCTAAGCAACTTTCCTTTATTGATGTCCTAACTTTTCATAAGTGGCTCAAAGCCCTAACTTAAGCACTCAACCCTAGGAAAGGTGATATATAACCTAATTAACCCTAATTTCAAGGTTGGAAGTCATTTTGTGGAAGTACAGTATCGGAAGACCTAACTGCTAGTGTTTTTGAGAGGAACAGTCTCATTTAATGGACTGATTACCTATGAATTCAAGCAAAGTTGTGAATCCTTATTGTGTATACTGCTTTGTGTTTTTTTTTTTCTTTCTTTTGAATACATTATATCAGTATAGATTAGTTTTGGTGTGCTAGTTTGTGTTTCTTTCACTGTTTTGGTGCTCTACCAGTTTTGGAGAGCTTGTATATATGGGTCTGTAACTCTTGATCCCATCGTGGGAACACCATGGAACTATGTAAATCAAGACTATAGTCCCCAAATTGTAACATAATGAAAGCAGGGCCCCAGCAAGAATGTGCAAACACAGGTTTGACAAGGCCCTAGGCGAGTTTAGCAAGAGCCCGGCTAGGTGCAGCAGTAGTGCAAGAGCTCCTGCAGACAGTGGAAAGAGCTTCATGGCTTTCCCTTTGTAGGGATTCAAGAATGGTATTAGAAGGTGAATTTTTGTGAAGGAAAAGGCTTGGTGAGCTTTGGAAAGGTGCTGGTGAAGTTTGGAATGGAGGAGAGTTCCCAAACCCTTGAAACCCTCACAATTTGCAAAGGGCATTGTACGGCCTGCTGAGGACTTAAGACCCCAAAAATCTCTGAGTTTGGGTCCTTAGTAGAAAATGTCCTTAAGGATATGGGTGGTGTTTCTTTGAAGCAAGGGCCTCAAAACCCCTAAGAAACTGGAAGGAGGGCTAATTAGGCCTCCTCCTTTTAGCCCTGATTTCCAAAGAAAGTCCTAAATCGGGTAAAGACCCAATTAAACCAATGACATGAACAGGTGCCAAATGCCTTGAAAACACCTTAGAACCTATAAAATTAACTATTTGGAGTGGGAATAGTATGATAAGCCAAAAAGACCCTTATTGAGCCTATGTAAGGGATAGTGGCTAAGAGCTAAGATTGCCATGTTGATGAATGAGCTAGTTTGACTTGGTGGCAAGGTTAGGTAGGTCAAGGGGTCCTTGGAGAGATAAGGAAGCCTATAGACCATCAGAGGTGTAGGAGAACACTTGGATCCTAAGAAGGATTAGGGCATAGACTGAGCTAGTCTATCCTAGCCTTCCCATCAATGCCTCCTTCGGTTAACATTCTGCATTTGACAACTGCATTGTCTACAACAAGGTGCTTGTAGACATCTTCCTCTGTACCAGCTACAACTAGTAAAACCTTATTTTTCTATATTTTGTTATGTGCTAATCATGTTGTATCATCTTAAAATGGAAGCACTTCCATGATAAGAGTGTTTAGCCCTCTAAGTATGTGGTTTGGGGTCATGTTAAGTGCCTTGATCAGGTCTTTTCATGTATCTATATTTTCCCCCTGTTCTACTTTCCTCTGCACCTGATTTTCACTTCATATCTGTATTTCCTGGCACTTTGGGCTAGGGTCCTGAGGTTTTTGACCTCAAGGTCAAAGTTGACCTTGAGGGTCAAAGTCAACCTTGACCCTGACCTAGGGCAGAGTCGACCTCATCCCTGACCCCCAGTTCAAATTTTAATTTTTTTTGATTTCCAGGCATCGAGTTTCAGAAAGATTCTTTTTCCCACCTCCAGGTCAGCCACTTCGGATTTCAGAATGGTAAATCCTTAAATTACATTTAATATAGGTCCATTTCTAAGGGTTGAGGTTAATTTGGATTTGACTCCCCAATGTCAGCCTTCTCTAGAGGTTTGTGCCCTAGTTCACTATAAAAGGAGGTCTTCCTCTCTCATTTTCTCATCTATCATTCTCACCAAGCAATCTCTCATTCTCACCAAGAAATCTCTCATTCTCACCAAGAAATCTCTCAAGATCTCAAGTGAAAGAAAGTGAATTCAAGCATTCAAGCAACCCTTCAATCATTCAAGTGTTCAAGCATTCATCCATCAAGGAGATCCATTGTTAGCCATTGAAGGATTCAATCTCTTTGGAGCCCCCTTGAAGATCCATCCTTCTACATTCATCCAAGCCTCCTCATATGCAAAGATATATTCAAGATTGGTGTTGAAGATCAAATGCCATTGATTTGAGACATCCTAAATTTATTCTACATCCATTGAAGCATCCCTACTTGTGGATTTGAGGATTTGAATCCTCTACAAGGACTTCAACATAAGTGAGGTGAATTGTTTCAATTGCTTTGTTTATGCACTCTATATTTCAATTCAATTTCAAGGTTAATTCCTAAATTGGGGTTTGACCAAGGCAAACCCCCCATACAAACAACAAAACCCCCCTTTTTCTTGTAGGTATAGGTGTGGAATTTTAGATCTGACATTAGATTTGGATACCCTTTTCAGCAAACTTCTGAGATCTGAGAACAAAGTCAAAATTGATGTTCAGAATAGGAATGTAGCCTTTGACCTTTTATGAGGGTCAAAGACTACCTGCTGTTAGACAGACAAAAGATTTCTAGGTTTTCTGCATCTCGGCATTTTCAGTCTGAAACAGGTTGCAAAATTGCTCAAAAGTACACACAGACATCAGAAATTGGCATTTTCTAGATTTTCCCTATTTTGAGGTTAGTACTTGTATTTCAATTATTTCAAATTTCAAGCACAATTATCCATAGGGAAATATAAGGTTTTCTCTCTCTTTCATGTTCTCCATAGATTGATTTGATTGTGTATTAACCTTTTGGTTGATCAAATTGGATCTCTCCTTTGGGAATTTGGATTTAGGAGTGGATCTAATATTTCCCCCATACATTACATTGAATAGGTGTGATTCTATTTTACCCCTATTCATTTTGGTGAATCTGACGAGCTTACTCTGTTTCTTTTTGGTGTTAGACATTATATTATCTTTTGGTATTAGATTTCTCTTTTATGTTAAATCTTGCATGCTAATTAGATTTCAAAAATACAAAAATAATCATGCTTTATGTGTTCTTAGTTTAGTTCATTTGCATTACATTGGTTTATGAGCTTTACTACTACTAGTCCTACTTATAACATTCCGGTTAGAAGAAGTCATAGACTCATGGGTGCCTTTGATCCTGAATCTTCCTCTCCTTTCCTTAGTATCCTGGATGATAATTTGATTCTTCATGATTCCAATCTTACAATGGAGAAAAACTCTTCTCACTCATCTCATGATGAGGATGACACTTTAAGAGTTCCTCCTGAACAAGTCCAAAAACTTTCAACTAAACTTGATAAAATGGGTAATTGGCTTATTTAAGAGAACCATAATCAAGATTCTATTCAATCCATAGAGGCTCTTAAGAAAGTTCTCTATGATAGTGATCGAGGTGTTGACCTCTTGCATGGTATTACTCACCTCGTGCATTCAAATGTTAAAACTCTAGCTCAAGAAACTAAAGATTTAGGGTTGATTCCTCCTATCACTAGTGTTGAACCTCCTTCTAATCCTTTACCTAGTATTCCTACCTATACTCCTTCTTTGGTGACTATGATGGTTCCCTCTGTTCCTATGAGTGTTCCTCCTATGTCCCTTCCTACATCACAACCTTCATATCATAATGTTCCTTTTACTTATTCCAATCCGATTCCAACTGCAGGTCCTAGTGTTCCTCCAATTGTGTCTTCTATTCCTGTAGCTTCTTACACTTTACCTAGTGTGTCTAATGTTTCTCTTTCTCCTATTTCCTCTAATGATTCAACAATCATCACTTTGGCTTAAACTATGTCATCCTTACAACAACAACTTGCTTCCTTAACTCAAAACAAGTTTAGTATTCCTACATGTGACATGGGAAGTCCTTTATCCTTGAATATTATTCATACTCCTGTTCCTTAGCAAGGTGATATGCCTCATCTTGAGAATTATAACAGAAAAGGAGATCCCATTCATCATGTTAAAACATTCCAAATCCTTTGTAGTGATTATGATTATGACCATAGGATTTTAGCCAAATTGTTTGCTAGAACCTTCCATGACAAGGCCTTACAATGGTATTTTTCCTTGCCTCCTTATTCTATTGATTCATTTCCAAAACTTGCTAATGCCTTTATTCAACAATTTCAAGAAAACATTGGCCTGCAAGTGTCTTTGACTGATTTAATGCATTGTAAACAAAGTGCTAAGGAAAAATTAACTGAATTTATTGGTAGATTTAAGCATTTGCATGCTCAGATTTCCTATCATGTTCCTGATATTGATATGCAATGTATGTTTATTTCAAATTTGCAAAAGGATATTAGAGATAAGATTATGCTTACTGAATTTACCTCTTTTCAACAACTTTGTGCAGTGCTTCATCATTATCAATTACAAGTGAGTCAATTTGAGAGCAACACTCCAATGGCTCCTACTCTAGTTGATAAGAGTGATGTTGCTCCTCATCCAAACAAATTTCAAAAATTCAACAACTATGTCAAGATAAACAAACAAGCGAATGCAGTTGCTGATCAAGTTGTTGTTGCATCTCACAATGCCACTTCTGCATCCACTACTTTTTGATTAAATCGTATGTTTACTCCTCTTTCTAAATCTTTACATGCTATTATGAATAGGTTGTTAACTGCTAATATGATTACTTTACCTCTTATTCGACCTCTTTTACTTGCTACGATTGCATCTAAATCTTTTGATCAAAATGCTTTTTGTCAATATCATTGTCAAAATGGTCATGATACTAAGAAATTTTATTCTTTAAAACATAAGGTTCAAGACTTAATTGATGCTAATGCCTTATTTTTTGATAATCTTGATGATAGTGGGAACAAATCTGTCTCTCCTCCTAATCAAAACCTTCAAATTTATATGAATCCTTTACCTAAGCATGATACTGATACCATTGCTCAACTATCTGCTATGGAAATTGTAAATGATTCAAAGATGGATGATCTCAATCATGTTGTTAATCAAGTGGAGCATGTTGGTTAATCATTATCTCCACTTCAACCTCAACCTCAAATTCAACCTCAAGTTCAATCTCAACCTCGACCAAAACATAAGCCTAAAATGAAAACTCAACCTAAACCTCGACAACAATCTAAGAATAAAAGACCTCAGGAACTTTTGATTACCTTTGATGACTTTGAGACTATTAAAGCTCCTGATGGTCCCCTTTACATTTATGATAGGATTTCTCATAAACTTACTTGTGGTTGTCTTGTTGATCCTACATCCTTAGTCAATATTATTGCTGAAGAAAATCTTTTTATGAAAAGATTACAACATGATTCTTATGATACATCAAATGTGTGGATTCAAACTTGCAATGGTTTTCTTTATCCATCATTTGGTTCTATTACTTTACCGGTTAAACTTTGTGGAAAAATTGTGAATACTACCTTTGTTGTTGTTCCTACTTCTGATCAATTTCAAGTTAAGGTAGGTTTTCCTTGGTTAAATTCCATGCATGTTGTTGCTTCACCTATCCATAAGTGTCTTAATTTCATTCATGATGAAGTGAAGATGGTTAATCATAGCTTATATCAACCTTCTAGGCCTAGAGATTGTGCTACTCTTGATTTCTTTTGGCCTTCATTACCTAATTCATGTCCTTCTTGACCTGATAATCTTTTTCATTCATATCAAGCTTATAAACATCGTAAGATTCTTGAATTAAGCATTCCTCCTATGGATCTTAATTGTGGTATTTTTCCTACACCTTCTATACCTCCTTTAACTATGGCTTCTAGTTCTGTTAATCAAGTTCCTTCTATCGATCTTCCTAAAGAACCTATCAAAGATCCTATGATTGTTCCTCCTATTGCTGATAATCCTATTGATCTTCCTAAAGAACCTGTGAAGGATCCTATGATTGTTCCTAGTTCTCAAAATATTTCAAATAAATCAAAATGCAATCGATCTGCTAATGAACGTCGTAAGAAACATCATGCTCATGCTAAAGCTCATAATTCTATTCTTCAAAGATCTCTACCTTCTTCAGATAAATCTATGCATGATGTGTTAGAAGAATTTGTTACTAATAATGATGTTAAGATGCATGATTATGATGATCCTATTCATATCTTAGATCCTATTTTGATTAATTTGGATGAAGAAGATGCTCTTGATGATAATGATGATGTTAATGATGAATATGAGACTATTGACATTGACATTGATTTACCTAATATGCTTTCATCACAATTAACTCTTACACCTAGTGTCGACATTGTCATTCTGAAGAGGATCCTTGTTTGGAACTGGCTATCATTCCTACTATGTTGGGTATAGTCCCTCTTGCGAGTTACCCACCTTCCCTAAATGATATACAATGAGATGGCGAGAGTAGGTGGCACGCTTGATCAACTTGTCCTTCATGGTAGCTTTGTTGTGTGTTTTCTTGTTGTACTATTCTCCTCTCGTAATGTGTTTGCTAAATGTTGTTAGATTCTTTTATACGATCCTTGTTACTCAGTTGGTGCAAGGTGATAAAGGAATCAAAACTATTCTTCAAATTCTTCTATATGTATCTCTATTCTTCTGTGTTGTTCATGTTATGTCGTAAATGTGCTATTGTTCATGTAGAGTAGGATTTGTGAGTGCACCTAAACCTGTTTTGAAGGCCAAAGACAAACAAATGTCATAGCATATTATCAAATCAAATTCAAAGGTAAACAAACTAAAATCAAAGCCACCTCAATTTAAGCTTAAAACGGATGCGCCCATGCACCGTTTGATATGCTTAGATATAGAGGGATGTGGGTGTGCAAACTCAAGCACTTGGAGCATGCAAGATGGATGATTTGAGGATCAAGAAGACCCAAAATGACACAAAATAGGTATGAGGAACCTATTTTGCCTCAAAGGCCTCAAGAACACACAAATATGCAAAGCTAGATGATGGAACTAAGATTAAAACAAGAAATGGATCTATGTTAATCCATTTAAGCTAATTTAGATGTTATTTAAGCTTGAAAATGATCTAAAAAAGATGAACTTATGCTTATGCTAGAATGAAAATGGCATTATAACTTTGCTATTGAGTTTGAAAGTTGAAAGATGATTTGCCTTAGGAAGTGAGGGTATTTATAGGATTTCTAAGGCTTGGGATAGGAGGAATGAATGGCCAGGATTGAAATCCTTAAGAGAAGCCAAGATTCACTCAAAGGGAAGCACATGGATTGTGCTAGTTCTCAGCTAATCAGGAGGTGACACATGTCACAAGGTGAGTGGATGAAGGGAAGGGCAAAGAGGAGTCAACAAAGGGGGCTCCAAGCTCATAACTCTCCAAATAAATGCTTGTAAGAGCAATGAATGGGCTTTAAGAGGCTTTGAAGACTTTGGGGAAGCAATAAATGCTTTGTGGTTGAGATATTTGGAAGGAAAGACTTTGCTTTGGTTTAGGAAAGTCTTAAGCTTGGTTAGGATTGCACAAAGGTTTAAGGGGTAGGATTAGGATTAGATTAGGACAAGAAAAGGATTAGGATGGGTGAAGAGGGTGGATTTGAGAAGATTCTAGAAGAGTCTAGATTTCTCCTTAGTTCCATGGAATAAAAGGTTATTCATTCCAAAAGCCTAAGTTTTAGGAATATTTATTAAAGTATTTTCAATAAATATGGAAATTAAATATTTAACCTTAATTAAATATTTAACCTTGGGATTAGGGTTAGAAAAGATGGGATTAGCCTTTTAATCGAAATTAAGAAGGGATTAGAAGATTTTGGAAGAGGTTAGTGGTCTTAAGGAAATTGGCCAAGTTTGGGATAAAAAATAAATTAATTTATTTTTTGAAGGTTTTTGGTCAATTTATTAATTAAATAATTAATAAATTAGGGATAATGTCCAAATGACATTTTTAGGCTAGATTCCTTAATTAAAGATTTTTAATTAAGAGAGAGGGATTTAATGCCATAAAAATAAATTAATTAATTAAATAATTAATTAATTAATAAATGATGATGTCATCAAGGATTTTCAGAAAACAAAAATAATTTATTTTCTAAAGGATTTTTCGGTGTCTACATTTTGCCCCTCTTTGATGCGATGCCGCAAGTGGCATGGCGTCAAAGACAAGAAAACAAGATGCCGAGGCTAGAATCAGAAGAAGAGGGTACGACGCCTGGGTGGACTAGAAGAAAGAGGAACATGCCCCGGTGGGACAAAATCATGGAAGATGCGCCCAGTGGGACAAAGAGAAAGAGGGATTACGCCCTGGGACAAAGAGTTCCCTGCGGGACGAGGAAGGAAGGGCCTAGGAAGAAAGGGGAGATAAATAACCTCACTTCTAAGAACAAATATGGATGATATGCAAGATGAGATGGAAATGCAAGATGCAAGATTAATCTATATGATAAATGCAAGGGACCAGATAGCTCCAAGTGCAAACGGGAATGCACAACCTAGATTTAATATAGCAATGCTAGAGACCTGCCAAGGATACTGGGATCACGAGGCCTTGTCACCAGCGTTGCATAGGACTGACGCGAAAAAGACACGCAGGGTTGCCCCAGCATCGCACATGAAACCCGAAGGAGGCATGGTGGAACCGATGCTGAAGGAACCACAAACACACAACTGACTCACAGGCAGAAGTGAAAGATCAAAAGACCTTGCCCCAGATTATCCGTACACACAGCACACCGTGATATAATGAATCGTGGTGACCCTGGTGGGATAAAGAGAAGCCAAAAAGATTAACAAGACCCAAAGGACAAAAATCCAAGATCAAAATGATAACTCCAAAAAGACATCCTTTGCCAAGGAGAGAGATTAGGTTTGATTGATGGTGGGAAGATTGGTCGGACAGGAGGAACGATATATCCTCAAGGACCAGGATGGAAGATTAGGTCGGACAGGAGGAACGATATATCCTCAAGGACCAGGATGGAAGATTAGGTCGGACAAGAGGAACGATATATCCTCAAGGACCCATGGGCTGGTGAGAGAATAAGTGTAGTTGTTCGCTGGCAAAAGCTGAAGTTCAAGGAATAATCAGGATGAGAAAGGATAAGTCGACAATTGATGTTGCTGAAGCACAAGGTCCGAGTGGGACTAAAAGTTTTCTGAGGTTGGGGATGGGACAAGATATTTGATCAAATGCTGCTGCAGGACGGACAAAGGTTATGTACAACAAGGAGGAACGATATGCACAAGGGATATGTACAGAAGCTCAGGATTGGGGATAGGAAGATCACACTCAGCGGGACTCTCACTAGGACGGAGACAAGAAGGGTATATACAAGGAGGAAAGCGCTGTACAGGAAAGGGAAAAGGATATGGTACAAGATATGGTACAAAGCTTTGGAATAGGGTACGGATTGCAGATGGGTTGGAGGAAGATGGAAGCCGAATGCTTGGAAGATAGGGGAGATGGAACTGCTGGGAGATCTGTTATGGATGGAGGAAGAGGACGGTAGGTGAAAAGACAACTGAATAGATAAATAACTCAGTTTACTATGTTGGCGCCTGTTTGCCAGGTTTTCACCAACATACTTGTCCAAGGCGCTTGAATTGCCAAGTTTTCACCGTTGGATGATTATTTTCTCTTTCTCTTTTCTTTTTTTTACTTTTTTGCTTTTTTTGCTTTTTTTGGATGTTTTTGCTTTTTCTGGATGTTTTTGCTTTTTCTGATATATGCAGGATCAGGTTCAGGCATAGAACCTCTTCAGATGGATGATGTTGATAGGATCATTCAAGGGCTCACCTTCTGGTGTTGATAGCTGATAGGCTCCCGAGCCAAAGGATGCGGTGACAACATAGGGGCCCAACCAAGTAGGCTCAAACTTGCCTTTCTTTTCTCTATTTGCTAGGACCTTCTGATTTTCTTTAAGGACCATGTCACCAACCTGGAATTGTCTAGGATGGACCTTTTTGTTATAACTCCTTTTGAGTCGATTCTGGTATGCAACCAGGTGATCATAGGCTTGCTGTCTCTTTTCCTCTAGCAGATCTAGCTGTGTGAGCCGGGCCACACGATAGTCTTCATCAGTTGTATAGTTCTTCATGGAGACGCGCAAGGATGGGAGCTCAACCTCGATTGGTAGAACAGCTTCGGCACCATATACAAGGGAGTATGGAGTGGTGCCTGTGGGAGTGCGATAAGAAGTACGATAGGCCCAAAGGGCAGGATTGATTTGGAGGTGCCAGTCACGACCAGAATCATTGACAACCTTCTTGAGGATTTTCAAGATAGTTTTGTTGGTTGCCTCAGCTTGGCCATTTCCTTGAGGGAAATATGGACTGGAGAAACGGTGATGAATGTGGAGTCTGGCACACAGATCATCCACATGCTAGTTTTCAAAAGGTGTGCCATGGTCTGTGAAAATGGTAGATGGTATGCCGAAGCGGCAAATGATATGGTAGAGGATGAACTTGGATATTTGGATGCCAGTAGTAAGGGTGAGCGGAATCGCTTCAACCCATTTGGTAAAAAGTACTCTGTGGCTGTTATAATATACTTGTGTCCATCCGAAGAGAGGGGGGTGATCAAGCCAACGAGGTCGAGGCCCCAACATGAAAAAGGCCACGGTGGTGCAATAGGCTGTAGATCCTGTGCTGGTGCATGTATCAAATTGGCATGCTGTTGACATGGGAGACATTTCTTGACAAATTCACACGCATCATGTTCCATTGTTGGCCAATAATATCCAACTCTAAGCAGCTGCTTTGCTAGAACCATGCCACTTGTGTGGGCACCGCAAATTCCAGCGTGAACTTCTTGTAAGGCCAGGATGGCCTCATTTGAGTCTAAACATCTAGATAGGACATTGTGATACCCGCGACGATATAGGGTGTTGGCTACGAGAGTGTAGCGGGAAGCTCTGCGAATAAGGTTTTGGCGTTGGTTATTGGTGAGATGGGGAGATATGATACCATTTTTTAGATATGCATGTATGTCGTGGTACCATGGGGATTGAGGACCAACCAAGACACACACCATGTCTGCATCGGCGTTCTTATAAGCTGGTGAATGTAGCTGCTCAACTAGAAATTCATACTGTGATGCGTCTCGTGGTATTTCCAATAAGGATCCGATGGTTGCCATTGCATCTGCTGCTTTGTTCTGAAGCCTTGGGATCTGATTGAATTGTAGATGTAGGAAATGCTCTTTCAGTTTATCCACCAGTTGCTTGTGGGGTAGCAATTTGTCATCCTTTGTCTGATATTCATCTAGGACTTGTTTGATAATGAGCTGTGAATCTCCAAAGACTTGTAGTTCTGTGATGTTCCATTGGATAGCTGTTTTGAGACCTAAGATGAGTGCCTCATATTCTGCAATATTGTTGGTACAAGGGAATCCCAACTTGAATGATTTTGGAATATAGTCACCTTGAGGTGTGACAAATAGGATTCCTGCCCCAGAGCTACGGGATGTGTTGGAACCATCAAAGTATAGTTTCCACATGGGCTGCTCTTCAATCATGCATAAATGTTCATCGGGGAATTCCATGATTAGTGGATAGGCATCCACCAGTGGTGCTTCTGCTAGTTGATCGGCAATGACTTGCCCTTTGATTGCTTTGCGATCTACATACTGAATGTCAAATTCGCTGAGTAACATGACCCATTTTGCCATACGGCCTGTGAGGGTTGTCCTTGATAACAGATACTTAAGAGGGTCCACCTTTGATATGAGCTTGATTGTGTGGCTAAGCATGTAATGTCTAAGTTTTTGAGTGGCAAAGACCACTGCTAGGCATGCTTTCTCCATGGGTGAATAGTTAAGCTCATAGCCCACAAGAGTGCGACTGATGTAGTAGATAGCTCGTTCTCTATTTTCATCATCATGCTGTGCTAGGAGTGCCCCTAGTGCTGTAGCTGTTGTTGAGATGTAAAGGATGAGTGGGCATCCTGGAACTGGTGGTACTAGGATCAGAGCGTTAGCTAGATACTCCTTGAGTTTATCAAAGCTTCTTTGACATATGGGATCCCACTTGAAGTTGGTGTTTTTGCATAAGAGATGCGTAAAAGGTTGGCACTTGTCTGCTAGTTGCGAGATGAACCGCCGTACTGATTGAAGCTTGCCCTGTAGGCTTTTGAGCTGTTTGAGATTTCTTGGTGGAGGCATCTCTATTATTGCTTTTACCTTTTTGGGGTCTATCTCTATGCCTCGTCTAGAGATGATGAAGCCTAGAAGCTTGCCAGATGTAACACCAAAGACACATTTCTTAGGATTAAGCTTTAAGCCATAATGATTCAGACGATCAAATACACGCTCTAGGATGTTGAGGTGCTCATCTCTTGTTTTGGATTTTGCAAGGATATCGTCTACATAGTCTTCAAGGATCTTGTGGATCATGTCATGGAAGATAGCTGTCATTGCTCTCTGATATGTTGCTCCTGCATTCTTTAGCCCAAATGGCATCATGTTGTAGCAGAAGGTACCCAATGGGGTTGTGAATGCTATTTTATGTTGATCTGCTTCTGCTATATGAATTTGGTTGTAGCCTGAAAAGCCATCCATTAATGATAACATCTCATGACCCGCTGTGAGGTCTACAAGCATGTCTATGTTTGGCAATGGGAAGTCATCTTTAGGACATGCTTTGTTCAAGTCCCTGAAATCAGTACAGATTCTGATGTCACCAGAAGGCTTTGTGACTGGCACCATGTTAGAGATCCACTCTGAATAATCTATTGCTCTGATGATCTTAGCTTGGAGGAGCTTCTCAAGCTCTGCTTTAACTAGTAATGCTACCTTTGGATGCATTTTCCTTAGCTTCTGCTTCACTGGCTTGACGTTTGGATCTACTGACAGATGATGAACAACAAGGTTTGGATCAAGCCCAGGCATGTGGGCGTATGACCATGCAAAGTTGATGATGGATTTCTTGAGCAAGGCACTGAGAGCGATTTCTTCTCCTTCTGTTAGGCTGACTGCAATGTAGGTGATCCTTGGACATTCTTCTGTTCCCAAGTTGATTGACTTGGTTTCCTCTATGATGATCGGTGACTGCTCTGGTCTATAATCTTGGATAGGGGGAAGAGGCAAGGCTTCATCTTCTAGCGCCTGAATTGCCAGGTTTTCACTAGAAGATACGCCCTTTGTTTTTACTATTTTGGAATCAGAATGTGCCCCAAGGGGGTTTTCACATGAAGACTCATGATGTTCTCTTGCTATTTCATTTTTGCGACTAAAGCTTGCCTCTTCCCCAAAATATCCTTCTGGGTGAAGCTGATAGACAGAGGTTGATGTTGGATCCTGGTTGACTGCTGGACCTGATGCCCCCATGAATTCTAGGATTGCTTGTGCGCTTTAGAACTCGTCGATGTGTGCGATGCTTGGTTGGTCCCAATCTATGAGGTCAGGGTTTGTGAGGGGAAGATCTATGAGGTTAATGGAGAGTTGTTGGAGAACAGAAGTCCCCAGGAGGGTGTCGTCGGCAAAGATATCATCGTAGGATCGGATGTCTTTCTCTTCGGGGATGTCTTCGATTTCCACGAGGTCATCCCGGCTATTTGAAAAGTTCACGTTGGTCATGTTAGTGCCCGCAGTTGTGGTATTGGGCTCTTGTTCAAGCAGGCGAGGGGTATTGAAGCCAAGTCCTTGTTGTTCTGGGTTCTGGGATGGTATGATAGGAAACAAATTTTCATCCTCTTGTGGTCCTAGACCACCACCTTGATAGTTATAGTGTTCTGTGACATTTTTGTAGGGGATTGGGTATTTCTCTTTGAAGTACTCAAGAAGTTGGGTGTCACGTGATGGGGGATCTTTGTATAACCATTTGTTAATATCTGGATCCATTTCTTTGCTATTGATGGTACCATGAGACTCAAAAGTCATGTTTCCGATTTGCTTGAGCTTATAATGTTCCTCAATAGGCTTGTTTTGACAACTTGGGCGCCCTTGAGTATGTGGATCATGTGGAAGAGCTCCTACAGCAAATGCATCACTGAGGCTGTATTCGCCACAACCCTGGTTGTTGATCTTGATGGATGATAAAGTGGAAGAGAGGATGGTCTCTGGATCGCGATGGGATCGGGATGAGCTAGCAATAGAAGTACCAATATCGGTTCCAGGACAATGAGTAGAATGAGGGAAAGATGTTTCCATCGCAAGGTAGTATGCGAAGGGGTTTGGATCAGCGTGGATGGTAACCTTAGTGCCTTGGTGTGGAAACTTGATGCACTGATGGTAAGTAGATGGTACGGCCTTAATGGAATGGATCCATGGACGACCGAGGAGGATATTGAACGGTAGGTCAAGATCAACAACGTGGCAGAGAGTATCTTGCGTTGCTGGGCCTAGCTGGATAGGCAAAGTCATAGTACCTTCAGAGGTACGCTCCAAGTTATCATATGCTTTGATAGTGATTTGCTCATGTTGTATGTCAGCCTCCGTGAACCCGATCTTCTTGATGAATTTTAATGTGCACAAGTTGAGGGCTGAGCCATTATCCACTAGAACTCGTTTGATGGCAAAATCTCTGACCATGACAGCAATGCGGAGAGGGAGAGTATGGTCAAGAGCAACATCTGGTATATCAGATTCTTTGAAGGACAAGGCACATGCTACTGATAGGTGTCCCACAAGAGTTTCAAACTGAGTTGTGTTAATGTTCGTGGGGACATGGCCTTCTTTTAGAGCTTTGTCCAGAATCTCCTGATGGATGGGTGATGTGCGGAGCAAATCCAAGATAGATATTTGGGCTGGCATGTTCCCAAGATGCTCTATGATATTGTATTGTGCTCTTGGTGCATTATGCTGTGTTGCGCATGCATTTGATGCTGGCCTAGTGTTAGACTGTGCTGTGGATGCAGTAGATGTTGGCCTTGGAGGAGCAGCTGATCTCGGAGGAGCACCGGCAACAGTTATCCTACCACTGCGGGTAGTTGCAGCACATTGTCGATCCGGCCCTCTGACGTGGATGGTATTGATGGTGGGCTCATCTTGGATGGGCTCAACCTGAGTTATGCATCCGACATACTTGTCATAGTTGATGTAGGCCGCTGTGTGATCTTCTTGCTTGCCTTTGCCACGATTTTGGGGCTGATTGGCGCTGGCTTGATTCTTCCCGGCATCGTGTTGAGGGAACACATTTTGATATATTTGCAAACCGGCATTGGGTGAAGCTTGAGTTGGTGCATCGACCTGGATTTCCTTGCGATCGATGAGATCCTAGATGTAGTGCTTAAGCCGCATGCACTTCAATGTTGTGTGCCCCTTCACACGATGGTAATCACAGTATTCATGTTCTTTATACCAATCAGACTTTGGTGCGTTGTCATCCTTCTGTGGGATGGGCGGATATGTGATCATATTTTCCTTGGCTAGCCGATAAAAGATCTGATCCAGAGGCTCACCCAAAGGTGTGAAAGTCCTCTTTGGATTGTTCTGATTATTGGGTTTGTTCTGCCTTGGGGCAATGTTAACTGCGTTAACAGGATTGCCTTGACGTGCTGGCTGTTGCTGTTGGTATTGCTGCTGATACTGTTGCACAGGCGGTTGATGAGCTTGAGGAGGCTGCTGATAAATAGGTGCTTGATATGCGGGAGCTGGTGGTTGCTGATAGATGGGTGCTTGTGGCGGTTGGTATGTTTGAGCTGGTGTAGGACTAGCCACAATGAATTGTACATTCTTAGTGTCAGTGGCTCCATCTGTAACAACATTCTTGTTACGATTCCAGTAACGGGATTTATCATTGTTGGGTTTGTTTTTGGAATCATCCTTGAAGTGACGAATAGTGCCTTCGTCTAGGAGAGCTTTCTCGATGCTTATGCCTTTGCTCTTGATGTCTTGGTATGTCTGGAGACAGTTCATTCGCATGTGATGGGATAGCTTTGGATGTAGGTTATCAATGAAGATCTTTGTTAGATGCTTCTCTGGCGGCTGATATGATAACCTGGTTGTAAGATTCTGCCATCTTTGCAAGTATTCTGCAAGGCTTTCTCCGTCTTTCTGCTTTGAGTTGCATAGGTCTAGCAAGGACAACTCATTCTCCACATTATGGGCATAGTGTGTAATGAACTTCTCAGAGAGTTCAGCAAAGGTGTTTATTGTCCCATGTGGTATTTTGTAAAACCACTCAACAGTAGTTCCTCCCAAGCTTTTGGGAAACAGGCGCAGGAGATAGTTATCACTGTAAGCCACTTCTTGGCACGCCATGTAGAACTCTTTGATATGATTTACTGGATCCCCTTTCCCCCGATACTTGTCGAACTTGGGCATCTCAAAATGCTTGGGGAAAGGGATAGTTGCTATGGACCGATCGAAGGGGTATGAGCACACCTCTTCGAACTTGTAGGTTTTATTCTCTGTTCCACTTTGTAGCTCTTTTAGAGCATTTTTCATTGCTTCCCACTCAGCATTGAGTGGCGAGGGAACTGGAACTTCTATTTGTGATGGAAGCTGTGGAACTAGATATGGCGTTTGCTGTGGATAAATGGGTTGGAACTGATTTTGGGGTAATGGTTGCTGGGGATATTGCTGGTGTGGCATAGGGGGATATTGTGGTAAATGATATGGAACCTCTTGATGTTGTTGGGCTGCTTGCTGATATTGGGCATTTGGGACTTGCTGTTGTAACTGATGGGTGGGAACTTGTTGTTGCTGGGGGATGATAGGGATTTGTTGCTGGGGCTGATAGCAAGGGACTTGCTGTTGTTGAGGAATGATGGTTGTTTTCTGAAAGGGGACATGTGGTTGCTGTGGGGGACGCTGTTGGAATGATGCTGCTTGCGGGTATGATGGTGGTAGTTGCTGAGGTTGGCTTTGGGTTTGTCCGATATAAGCTGGGTGCATGCCTGCGTTACTTAGAGGTGGAGCAGACGTGGGGAAGCTAGAAGCAAAGGGTGATGGGGTAAGATAGCTGGGGAAAGTTGGCTGTTGAGGTGGTGGAGCTTGCTGGAAGGTATTTGGGATTTGGGATGAATAGCTTAAAGCCGGCGGTGTTTGGGGTAGTTGCTGCTGTGCTGCTTGGGCGAAGGCGGTTTGTTGACTTGCAACCATAGATGTAGGGGATTGAGATGGGATCCCCCATGCCTTCATTTCTTCTTGCGTAAGGCCCCATTAAGAGCTTGTGTTAGGGTGCACTACAGCGGATGATGGAATGGTAGGAGCAACGGGAGCTTGGGACACGAATGATGGTTGAGAGAAAGGAGCTTGTTGAGGTTGTGGTTGAGCGGATGCTTGTGAGGAGGAAAATGAAGGAAACACCCAAGAGAAAGATGAGGTTGGAATGGGGAGCGATTGCGCTAACCCCAAAGAAGAAGGTACAGGTGCTTGGGGGGTGAAGGGTGACGGTGCTCCTTTGATGGTGAAAGGCGTTGCTTGACTTGCGGATGGTGGCGAAGCTTTTGGTGTAAAAGCTTGTGTGAGAGGTGGAAGATGACTTTGGGTTAAGTGTTGGATTTGGGCTTGGGCAGCCATAGTAGATGATGAAGCAAAAGGGGTATGAGATGGAGCGGATGGTGTTGTAGCTTGTGTCGTGGGACTGGTGAGGCTTCCTTGCAAGAAAAGGGGAATGGTGGAAAGCTCTTGGGATGTTTGCATGATAGGATCGGGAAATGATTGGACAAACGGAGAATATGCTTGTGCTGGAACTTGGATAGTTTTGATGGGGATGCGTGGATAGAGAGATGGTGGGATGGAGGTACTTTCTGGCAGGTAGTGAACAAACGTGCTTTGCTGATGTTGTGCTACAAGGGCATTGGTTGTTGGTGGGCTTTCTGGAGGATTTGCAAATGCTTGGTTTGCCAAGGGGGATGAAGGGATGTTTGGATCTTCACATGGGTTACTGGCTTGGATTTGGGGATTGTAGGTCATCATGGCGTTGGTGAAAAGTTTGGGATCGGATGAGGTTGTTGGTGGATAAGGATTCATGCTTCTTCTTTTCTGAGATCTGGTCTCAACAGGCATGGAGATGCTAGTGCTAAATGTATGCAAGATGTTTGGCTAAAAGATGTTGATGGATGCAAAGCTGATGAACTTCTAAAGATGATGACTTCTAAGATGCAATGCAAGGATGGATCAAGATGGCAATGATGGAAGCTTGGATGGAACAGATATGGATCAAGATGGTGGAGGAAAGATAGGTTGCTGGTGGAAAGCTGGTGAAAGATTACTGAGTGGTCAACAAATGAGCTGCTGTTTTTTCCCAAATGGAGGATCAGAGATATGATGGGGTCAACCTAGGATAGACTGATGATCTTCGGTCAACAAGTTCCTTATCAATACACTCCAATCTCTTGCTCGAGATGATGGCTATGCAAGGACAAGGTTTGATTTCTTTATGACAACACGTTGTGCCAAAAAAGAAGATGATGGTCTCTGATCTTGGATATGGGATAGGAACAACTCAAAAAGGTAGAACACTAAGTGTTGGTGGATCTCTGGATTTGGAACAAAGGATGGTGGATCTGCTGCAAAGATATGGAAAGCTGATGGGGGGATGCTGGTGGAAAAGGTTCTGAAGGGTGAAGGGACAATGCTCTAGAAGGATGATGCAAGTGCAAATGACAAGGACTGATTCTAAAATGCTGGTAGGAAGATGAATGCAAATGCAACTTTATGATGTTTTGAAATGCAACTAAGGTTTTGATGCTGATGCAAAGGGTGAAACTAGGGTGAAACTAAGATGCACGACTGTTTGAGACAAGATTTCAAGATCTGAAGATGGAACAAGACATGAACAAGGATTTGGCTAATCTTCTGGCTCAAGGTTGACAAAGTGATGGTTAACTCGGAAACGGAAGGCGAACTGTTTGATGCGGGCGTTATGGGCAATGTTCTCAAGTCTGGCTTGGGACTTCTCTTCTGCTTGGTTTGCTTGGATAATGGCTTGATAGCTCTTGGTGTTCTTCTTGATAACTTTTCGCTCTTGATAGGCTTGGGATTTGGGCAACTTTGCTTTAGGATGTTTGTTCTTGCTGGGCATCACTTGGAATAGAGGTTTCTGATTTTGAGGCAAAGGTTTCCAATGGAAAAGGTTAAAGTCAAAGCAATCTCCGCAAGGGACAAAGCAACCCTGCGGGATACAAACAAAGGCAACTGACTCTGACAAAGCTTTGAAAGTGTATGTTTCAACAAGTGTTTTCACGGAGTCTTTGACTGTCAAGCACTTCAAACAGATCTACCTAAGGAAGGTGAGTATCAAAATCACTTGCCCACAGCTTGGTATCCCCTAGAAGGGAATACAAATGGTGAGTAATCTTGAGGCGACCCGGTAAACCCCTTGGAATCGGTCCTTGCACAAGGATTTTGATACTTTCGGATGTAGATAGGGTAGCCTCTAGTTTATCAGGTTGCTATTTGTTCCGTGGTGTCTCCATACCCGGTTATGCTGATCATCCGTGACTCACTTAAGAGCCTTGCCAATTATGCTGGGGGAGAGGAATGTTTACCATCCCCAGACACGTGTTTGGCACGAACGCCCGGCGATTAGGAGATGTAAGTGATTCTTTTGGTATTCACTTATTTGTATACCGGCCGGGGGGGATACCGGTTTGAGGTCGTTCTCCGAGGAGGAAGCGCTTCTCCTTGGACAGGCCTCGCTAAAAGTAGAACAAGTGAACTTGTCCAAGTTCAAGTGTTCCACGTTGCTTATTCTAACAAAGTTTATGCAAGAATTGAAAAACTCCTACATGCACATCAAGCAGATTTTGTTCATTTTCCCAAATTTGATTAAGTGATGTTTGAACTTTGAAAATGAAGATACTCGTGATTAGCTTTTGATTTGTTCCTTTCTCCAAAAAGTAAATCGAGCGTTTGCAAGTTTTTTGACTTGGGCATTCAAGATTGAGTGTGCGTGTTGATTTAAGAACTTTGAAAAAGCTTTGTTTTGTCCCTTAGATCATTCAAGATTGAATTTGTTTGCTTGCTTTGGAATCTGAAATAGATGAGGGAATAGAGTTGTTTGTTCCTTTAGTGCATTCAAGATTTGGTTTGATTTTCAAATTGACAATGACACTCTAGGACCTAAGTTCATTTCCTTAAGTTTCATTCAAGATTGAGTTTGACCCTTGCTGTAAAAGAAATGAAAAACCAGTCCCAAGCAAAAGACAAAAGGTGACACTGTCCAGCTTATAGGCGACGCTGGAAAGTGCAGAGGCGACATTTAATTCCTACACGCGACATTCTGTACCTCAAAAGGTGATAGATAAAAAACCACAGGCGTGATTTCTTTTGTTACAGGCGTGATTTCTTTACATGCAGGCGACAGAAGAAGAATTCTGGGACGTAACAGAAATTGTCAATCACAGAAAAATCTCAGTTATGCAGGCGTGAAAATAGAACTCATAGGCGTCATTTCTTTCCTCAAAGGCGTGATTTAAT
This sequence comes from Chamaecyparis obtusa, assembly GCA_027943335.1. Lineage (NCBI taxonomy): Eukaryota > Viridiplantae > Streptophyta > Pinopsida > Cupressales > Cupressaceae > Chamaecyparis > Chamaecyparis obtusa. The sequence goes on along the minus strand of BSBK01008493.1, from coordinate 234,748 downwards.
TTCATGAAGGCGTGACTGAATTGTTTGTAGGCGACATTTCTTTTGTTGAAGGCGACATTTCTTTGTTTGAAGGCGACATTTAATTGCTGTAGGCATCATTTCTTTTCATGAAGGCGACATTTCTTTATTTCCTGCAAAAAAAAGCATATAAAGTGTAATTTCATCAAAATGATTGTGGTTTGAGTCCCACCGGGCGTGCCAGAATGTAGACTAGGATTTGTGAGTGCACCTAAACCTGTTTTGAAGGCCAAAGACAAACAAATGTCATAGCATATTATCAAATCAAATTCAAAGGTAAACAAACTAAAATCAAAGCCACCTCAGTTTAAGCTTAAAACGGATGCGCCCATGCACCGTTTGATATGCTTAGATATAGAGGGATGTGGGTGTGCAAACTCAAGCACTTGGAGCATGCAAGATGGATGATTTGAGGATCAAGAAGACCCAAAATGACACAAAATAGGTATGAGGAACCTATTTTGCCTCAAAGGCCTCAAGAACACACAAATATGCAAAGCTAGATGATGGAACTAAGATTAAAACAAGAAATAGATCTATGTTAATCCATTTAAGCTAATTTAGATGTTATTTAAGCTTGAAAATGATCTAAAAAAGATGAACTTATGCTTATGCTAGAATGAAAATGGCATTATAACTTTGCTATTGAGTTTGAAAGTTGAAAGATGATTTGCCTTAGGAAGTGAGGGTATTTATAGGATTTCTAAGGCTTGGGGTAGGAGGAATGAATGGCCAGGATTGAAATCCTTAAGAGAGGCCAAGATTCACTCAAAGGGAAGCACATGGATTGTGCTAGTTCTCAGCCAATCAGGAGGTGACACATGTCACAAGGTGAGTGGATGAAGGGAAGGGCAAAGAGGAGTCAACAAAGGGGGCTCCAAGCTCATAACTCTCCAAATAAATGCTTGTAAGAGCAATGAATGGGCTTTAAGAGGCTTTGAAGACTTTGGGGAAGCAATAAATGCTTTGTGGTTGAGATATTTGGAAGGAAAGACTTTGCTTTGGTTTAGGAAAGTCTTAAGCTTGGTTAGGATTGCACAAAGGTTTAAGGGGTAGGATTAGGATTAGATTAGGACAAGAAAAGGATTAGGATGGGTGAAGAGGGTGGATTTGAGAAGATTCTAGAAGAGTCTAGATTTCTCCTTAGTTCCATGGAATAAAAAGTTATTCATTCCAAAAGCCTAAGTTTTAGGAATATTTATTAAAGTATTTTCAATAAATATGGAAATTAAATATTTAACCTTAATTAAATATTTAACCTTGGGATTAGGGTTAGAAAAGATGGGATTAGCCTTTTAATCGAAATTAAGAAGGGATTAGAAGATTTTGGAAGAGGTTAGTGGTCTTAAGGAAATTGGCCAAGTTTGGGATAAAAAATAAATTAATTTATTTTTTGAAAGTTTTTGGTCAATTTATTAATTAAATAATTAATAAATTAGGGATAATGTCCAAATGACATTTTTAGGCTAGATTCCTTAATTAAAGATTTTTAATTAAGAGAGAGGGATTTAATGCCATAAAAATAAATTAATTAATTAAATAATTAATTAATTAATAAATGATGATGTCATCAAGGATTTTCAGAAAACAAAAATAATTTATTTTCTAAAAGATTTTTCGGTGTCTACAGTTCATAAATCTTTCCTTGTGTAATATACTTGGATTCATGAATGGTAGCACTAATTCTTTTTGGTCTCCATGTCATGGTCTGAAAAGATTCTCCTTCATATATCTTATGTGATCTTTCCTCCTTTGTGATCGTAGTTCTACTTTCTTTGGGGAATGATGTCAATTCATTTGCAATAATATCATATATATATTATCTTATGATTATACTGACCCCATGGTATGTAGATCCCTTCTATGTTCTTTGTATGTTTTTGTGATATTTCCCTTGATTTGTCTTCGTCTGGGGGCATCTCGACATGGAAACATAATCAGTTTAGTTGTTTATGTTTCCGTTAAAGCCATTGCTCCTGTTTAAGTGTCAGCAATGACTTTAACATGGGGCCATACGCTCTACTCACCTATTGCACACACGTACTTTTTTTTATATGCACATATTTTTTAAGATACTTTTCTCCCTTTTTGGATTAGTGACTATCCTTAAAGCATGGATTTATATTTTAGGATCTCTTGATCCCTCCAGTTTCAAGTATACATATATTTTGATCCCTTAAGGTCAAAGGTGTCCTTAAGACTAGATCTCTATTGTTTTTGGTTTTATTCTTATTGAATAGAATATTCCTAAGGATGAATCCTTGATGGGTTGACTAGTGAGTAGCCACATTCACTAGGCAGTTCAATTCCATCTTTCCAATTGCGCCATTTCCTTGTGTGGTTCACAATGGGACATCAGTTCTCATGGGGTGAGGTAATCACACCTTCTTTCTCTCTCTAGAGATGTCTCTCTTATTGTGATCTGGGAGTCGAAAAAGACTTGAGTCCCTGGGGGCTTAAGGTTTCTCTTTGTCCCTTAGATTACGATAAGATTATCTTTTCATTCTGATCTCCTTTACCAAGAGTTCGCATCGAGTCCATACTCTTGCTAAAGTGGGGGTTTAATGTATCATCTTAAAATGGAAGCACTTCCATGATAAGATCATTTATCCCTCTGAGTAAGTGGTTGGGTTCATGTTAAGTGCCTTGATCAGGTCTTTGCACATATCTGGCTTTTCCCCCTGTTTTGCTTTCCTCTGCACCTGATTTTCACTTCATATTTGCATTTCCTAGCATTCTAGGCTAGGGTCCCGAGGTTTTTGACCTCAAGGTCAAATTCAACCTTGAGGGTCAAATTCAACCTCGACCCTGACCTAGGGCAGAGTCAACCTCGTCCCTGACCCCCAATTCAAATTTCAAGTTTTTCTGATTTTCGAGCATCGAGTTTCAAAAAGATTCTTTTTCCCACCTTCGGGTCGACCATTTCAATTTTTGGAATGGTAAATCCTTAAATTACATTTAATATGGGTCCATTTCTAAGGGTTAAGGTTAATTGAGATTTAATTCCCCAATGTCGGCCTTCTCTAGAGGTTTGTGCCCTAGTTCACTATAAAAGGAGGCCTTCCTCTCTCATTTTCTCATCTCTCATTCTCACCAAACAATCTCTCAAGCTCTCAAGTGCAAGCAAGTGAATTCAAGCATTCAAGAAACCCTTCAATCATTCAAGTGTTCAAGCATTCATCCATCAAGGAGATCTATTGTTAGCCATTGAAGGATTCAATCTCTTTGGAGCCCCCTTGAAGATCCATCCTTCTACATTCATCCAAGCCTCCTCATATGCAAAGATCTATTCAAGATTGGTGTTGAAGATCAAATTCCATTGATTTGAGACATCCTACATTCATTCTACATCCATTGAAGCATCCCTACTTGTGGATTTGAGGATTTCAATCCTCTACAAGGACTTCAACATAAGCGAGGTGAATTGTTTCAATTGCTTTGTTTATGCACACTACATTTCAATTCAATTTCAAGGTTAATTCCTAAATTGGGGTTTGACCAAGGAAAACCCCCCATACAAACAACAAAACCCCTTTTTTCTTGTAGGTACAGGTGCAAAATTTTAGATCTGAGATTAGATTTGGATACCCTTTTCAGAAAACTTTCGAGATCTATGAACAAAGTCAAAATCAACCTTCAGAATAGGAATGTAGCCTTTGACCTTTTATGAGGGTCAAAGACTACCTGTTGTCGGACAAACAAAATATTTATGGGTTTTCTTCATCTCGGCATTTCCAGTTTGAAATAGGTTGCAGAATTGCCCGAAAGTACACACAAACATAAAAAATTGGCATTTTCCAGATTTGCCCTATTTTGAGGTTAGTACTTGTATTTCAATTATTTTAGATTTCAAGCACAATTCTCCATAGGGAAATATAAGGTTTTCTCTCTCTTTCATGTTCTCCATAGATTGATTCGATTGTGTATTAACCTTTTGGTTGATCAAATTGGATCTCTCCTTTGGGAATTTGGATTTAGGATGGATCTAATATTTCCCCCATACATTACATTGAATAGGTGTGATTCTATTTTACCCCTATTCACATGCATTGATTATTTTTCTTGTGTGAATTTTATACACTGTATGGACCTATTTTGTGCACTAATAAATACACCTACACCTAGTACAAGAACAGATCAGACCAATACTAGTGAAGATCAACCATTTCCTGGAGCATCCCGTGTTACTAGTACTAGTTCGTTTGCGAGGACATTGTTGATGAACAAGAACAATATGGTTCAGTTAAAAGTACCAAAGCTTCTAGGTGCTTTAAAATTGTTATTATTTATAGTGTAATTGTAGTTTACTTATACATAACTCATTTTGGATTGATAATCCCATGATATTTTTGTAGGAAATGATGTTTTTTATGATCATATTTTTGAAATGACATTGAAGCTATTTGGGCCCACCATACGTAAAAGGTACGTAGTTTCATAATATTGGTACAATATTTTTCTTATCTTCCATTTATTGTACTATATTAAAGTTATGATATCTAACAATTTTGTTTTTTCAAAAAAGGTGGAATGAACAGGATGTTGACTTAAAAAATCAGCTCATTAAATCTTTAGAGGACCTCTTTGGAAATAAAACTTTTGACAGAGTCACGATTCTTCAAAGAGAATCCAAACATATAAAGATTGTGAGGGACCAATATAGAAGGGCTCCAAAGGATAACCCAAAGTATGAGCTTCCTCCTATGATTCCACCGATGGAGTGGAATGAAATAATGGAAGATGCAAAAGAGAAAATGCTAAAGGGTAGTGGAATTCAACCATAAAATGGCAAAAGAAGGTATGTCGCCATAGTATTAAGTAGAATGTAATCATGCACTAATTAGTGATCTTTGTAAATATATAATCTAACATGTTTCAAACTTTTCATAGACTGCAAGACACATCAAAAGCCACACAAGTGAGATTAACAAAGGTTGGCCAACACAAACTTGTCTCTGGTGGCCATATGAAACTTCACTCTCGACTTGTAAGTAGCAACATTGGAATTTCATATCAAATTTTTATATATAAGGTTGAAAAAAATTCTGTTTGATCAAATCATACATGTGAAAGTGATGATATTAAACAAAAAATATAGGGCATAAAATTCAATGTAGAGCCCACAAAAGAAGACAAGAGAATAGCCTTGAAGGAAGGCTATGAAGTCGTGGTGCATGCCTACACCAAGAATCTGAAAGCCACAACAAAGAATCTATTGCTCTAGATGAGACACAAGTAAATTGGTCAAATGAAAAGTAAATCAAATTGAATAGTTAATTTCGAACATAAATTGACTATTTCATGATAACAATGTGCATGACATTTCACTACAGCCTTCAAATCCTATCACAGAACCTGGGCGTGACAAAGGCCATGATGTGCATCATAATGTTGGAGGTATTAATTTGCTATTAGAAATAAATTACGTAATTATTAATAGAATTTAACATCTTTAATTGCAATTGGTCGTGTACCCTTTTTTTGAATATTTTAGAGCATGTTGAGGTGGCGGAAGATCAAAATGTTATTGTACATGATGATGTGGCATTTTCAAGTAAAGAAAATTTCATGTTATGTTCTACTGGTTAATGAAATACATGTAACATTAAAAAAAAGTATGTGAATATAACCCATTTACTTGTTATTGCAGCAGACCCCCCTTTAGTGCAGCAGCGTCGTCCTCCTCGAGACATGAGGAAGCATCATAATTTGAGATCACAACCACAAGAGGAGGAAGATAATATTGATGCTCTTGTCAGCCTTTACCTATATAAGAAATCTAAGAAAAACTCAAAAAAGGAATGATTTCTTAAAAATGCTCTTTGATAAAAACTTGTTTGATTAACTTTGTTGGATAATAAAGAATGTTGTTTTAAGTAATTATCTATGAATGTTGTGTATTAATATTGAATTATATGTCATGTTAATGAATATTGTTATGTGTTAATGAATTCTTGATTAGTGTTGTGTATTAATGAATGTTATATCATATTAATGAATGTTATGTGATTGTATTGATTGAATGTTATAGTTCATAAATGGATGAATGAAGTGTGTAATTAGATGTTAATAGGGAATTTAGATTGATGTTAGGGGGAGGGGGGGTGAGGCTCGATGAGCTTCCACCTTCACATGGTTGGCCTTGTTAAGTAGAGAATATTAAAGTATTCTCGAAGCCAAGTGAAGCTCAAACTAACATACCTTCATTATTTAATCAATTTCATTCGTTCTAGGTCTTTGCTCATAAGTGCATTTTGAATGTGTCAACCTCTCTTGGCCTAATGTGGATTATTTCATTGGTTTGTATTTTTTTGAGTAGGTGAAGTGTTAAATCAATTCCTATTTGTGTTAAATCAGTCATTGTTTCTCTAATAAATCTATTTGTGTCCATTGAATGTTTGCACACCATAAAATTACAGACTTGGAAAAAATTACTAATTTGGCAAACATCTGGCAAAACTTGACAACTTAAAAACAACTTCAATTAAAAAATTAACATAAAGTTTATGCAAAATATAGTTACAAAATGTATCAAATGAGTTTGGTGGGGGTCTATGGGAAACACTTCCAAACCCTCGTAAGAAGCTAGTGCCATTTCTTGTTATTTTTTATTGGCTTTGTGGACTCTCTTTTTTTGAGCTTCTAACTGTCATTCATCTGTCAAAGGTAAGTAGACTCTTTGCTGCAAATTATGAGAGTGTGTGTGTATACATCTATTTCTACATCTACATCTGCATCTGCATATGTGTGTGTGTTTGTGTGTGTATTTATATATGTCTATATATCAATATACATATATACACACACCCCCATCCATATATATATATGAATGCATGTATAATAGTGAGGAAAAATAAGTTTCCATATGGCAAACCCAAACCCCAGTCCTGTAATTTAACTTGAATCTAGACTGGCAGCTTAGATGTACAATCTTAATATATAGAAAAGAGAATTCCCTATATTCAGTCTTTCAAACAACTCTTTTAGTCATTGCATTCAAACCTTTCTTTTAAGTCTTGGTATTTTCCATCAATGGCATGTCTTGTCCCTCCAAGGGATATCTTATTGCTTTGGCCACTGATAATGTAAATTTTAACTTACTATTATCATTGAAAGGAGTGTTTGAGAATGAGTCGTTAATTGTGTTTTTGAGGCCAAGATATTAACTCTGATATGAGTACCATGCTCTTATCTGGATAGAGGATGATAAAAATAACTGAGCCAACTTTAAGTGCTACTAATTGGAATTTTTTCTTCCAACTATGTAAGAAACTTGTTTTTCAATTAAACCATTTGGTTATTATAGCCTTCACAGTTTTTTCACTAAATAGGTGTTTTCAAGCACAAATAAAAGATGTTTTAAAAGCTTTGGTATTTGGAATTTAATTCAATTTTTTAATAAGATCTAGAATACTTAAAATAATAGCACCGAAATATCAGGGAAACTCTCTAAAAACAACTTTTATTGTTACCAGTAATCTTTTAGATGTGTATAAAATGATAGGTATTTGTGTCATAATACGCTTAAAAGAGTCAAGAATAATATGGCCATTCTATATACAGCCAAGGATTTAGTCTCATAGACTAGTTGCAATGAAATATTATGAAGAGTTACTTTAATTTAGTTATTCATTGTGCAACATGAATATGGCCATTTCATCTCAGATTGGGAATAATACATAGTTTTGGGGCTGTATGACAACAAATTCCCAACAATTAAAATCAAACTTAGCATGTCATCTTTGACAGAGGTCTTGAGATTTCATATTCAAAGTTTGTTTACAAGAAAGAATCACTACATTTATCTATGTTTTGCATGATAAAATTTTATATTATCTACGTCTTAGATAGCAAGTAGTTCCCCAACTCTTTGTTCCTATTGACAACATTTTAATGATTAATAACTCCTGTGCACTATATTTGTTGTAATCTATTTTAAAAGTCTCTGATGGATTATTCCATTTCTTAAGGTGTGTGTTGAAAAAGTCTTTCTTTTTTTTACCATATTGGATTTACCATGTAATATTTTATTTTATCCTACAAGCATAGGCAATGGCATGGTTAAATCTTTGATGGATCGTGCTAATGAGCCTTGTATTGTTATGAATGTAACTTTTGTTGCTATCAAGGGTATGTGCCTTTCATTTTTGCTTCTGGTCTAAGTTAGTCTTGATCATTTAATTTATTTTAATATTCTTGTCATACAGGCTTTCTTTTCTATAATTCAATTTAATTGGCATGAGAAATAAGTTTAACATGAAAGTAAGGAAGGAAAGAAAAAAAATAAAGAAAGAGTTTAAGAAAGTAACATAATTTCAGAATGGTTCATTTAAGTACTCTTGAGCTAAGACATATTTTTTCTTTCTAGGCCACAAGCAAGCATTAGATGTGCTTGTTGTTACACAGGGACAAGTGAGGGCTTTCAGCGTGTTGATGCTTACATGGGGTATGTGCAAATGAAACATTTGATTTAACATAAATAGGAACTGATCTCCATAAAATGGATGCACACCATAACTATCAGTTGATCTAGACTTTCTTTTTTGTAGAATTGATTTAGTATAGAATATTTTCCAGCAAGATTTTTTTAAAAAAAAAGTAAGGTTTTCATAGCATTATCTACCACTTGAGCAAAAGTTTCTATAGCTAAATTTTGTTGGCACAGTTAATATTGCTCTAAATACTTACAAGTTAGTAAGTCCTCGGCTAAAGGGTTGATAAACTAAATAAAGTTTCAAATATATGAATAGATAAAACTCATACAAGCAAAAGTCAGAGCCAAATTGAATAGCATTGGCTATTTGTCAGCGGAAGGTCCTTGCTAGAACAAACACATTTGTCACTTCATTAAGATGACAATTGTGTACTAAGTTTCCTAACTATATAAGTCATCATCATCTTTATTATTTGTTGTAGCAAATACATCCGAAGCACCAGCAGGTCTATCTGGAAATTGAAATTTAGAACCAAAGCCTTGAGATTGTTGTAGTGATTGTGAAAAGGCTTGATACTTCTGAATATCAACATCACTGACACTTCTTTGGGCATATTTCATTGACTCCTCAAAATGAGAAACCTTTATTTTAGCTACCTTATCACTATCATCCTCATCCATTGCCTCAGGGTTCTCACTTCTTTTTCTTTCATGTTCAATATCCTGTAAAAGTGCAGAGGAAAGAGAACATGACAAATTGAAATAATAAGATACAAGTTGAGAAAAATTGAATCAAAAAATGTAAAATTCTAACAAACCAGTTTAAAAAAAACCATTAAGAAATTCATAACCAAATCTAGTTTGCAAAAGCCGCCACAATTGAAATTCACCTTCTCAATATTTTCTCTAATAGCATACTTGCAAGCCCGCTGACAAATCTCTGTAATATCTCATCAATAAATATAATGGACGAGGCATTCTTCTCAACCTCCTCAAAAGCATTTCAGAGATTGCTTTCACTTTCTCCAACCAACTTTGACATGATCTCAGGTCCATTGATACAGAAAAAATAAGGCACCGGTTTCATTTGCCACTGCCCTAGTAATTAAGGTTTTCCCAGAACCAGGAGGCCCATAGAGAAGAATACCCTTTGGGGCCTTCACACCAATAGATTTAAAGAGTCATGGGTGTCTAAGAGGAAGCTCTACCAATTCACGGATCACCATTCAAAGCCTATCTCTCAAATAGTTCAAACAAAATGAAAAAACCCATAGTTTCATGCAGAGAAGAGTAGATGGATTGCTAGAGCCCAAAGCAGTCTGGAAAACAGAATGAGCAGGGACCCACTGGCAACAAGCAGTAGAATGAGTGTGGACACCTGAAGATAAATATCTAGACTAATCACCGATCAGGATGTCGTTGGTGATTAGTCTAGATATTTATCTTCAATTTTTTTTTAAACATTCCATATTTCGTTGAACTTTTGACTAATCGTGGTCGAAATGTGCTCGTCATGAGTTTGGCATCCTAGTCGGAGCTGCCAAATATTTTGACCAATATTGGTCAAAATATGACCGTCGTGAGTTTGGCATCCCGGTCAGAGCTACCAAATATTTCGACCAATATTGGTCGAAATATGACCATCGTGAGTTTGGCATCCTGGTCAGAGCTGCCAAATATTTCAACCAATATTGGTCTAATGCATGATGAACTTTGGTTGAAATACGACCGTCGATAGTTTGGCATCGTGGTCGAAGTGGCTAAAAATTTTGACCCGAATTGGTCGAATGTTTGACCAATATACCACCGCTTTCTAATGTTGTTTTCGACCAAGATTGGCCTCATTTTTTACCAAGATTGATGTTGAATAATCTATGATTAAAGAGACATGTCGATATTTTGACAGAAAAAATAGTGACCAAATGGTTGGTCGAGGATTCAACCCATTTGGGTAGAACGTTCGACCAATACTCCGTCAAAAAATGGTGCAAAATGTACTAGTGCTATACACTTCCACCTCTTCTCAGGCTCTTGTAGTCATGTTGGTTCAACATTATAAAGATGGAAAAGAGTAACCTATTTATTATATATGGCATACTTTACTTTATTATGAGATAGGATATACTTCACTTGAAAAATAATGTCTCACTTTGGTCTTTGCTACTCAAAAAATTAAGACATTATCTTCTTAATATTGAAACTCATGTCCTCATAAAATTGTATCCTTTGAAACATTTGTTGTATAAAACTAATATTTTTAGACATCTTGCAAAATGGGTTATGATGTTAAGTGAACTTTACCTTAAATTTTTCTCTCAAAAATAAATTGAAGGACAAGCCTTGACTAACCATTTTGTTGAAGCTCCTTCACCTAGCACTATTCCTAATTCAATTTATTTTCTTGATGAATTTTTCCTTGTTACAACTAGTGGTTTTCATTGCACCAAAATATCAACTTGTTAATACCTGATACAACCACTAGGTTTATATAAGACATGGGAGGATGTTAAACCATGTCACAAGCCACCGTTGCGCTGGCAACGCCAAGGAGACCAAGGGTGCAATCATTCTTGTTCACCATTGTAACAATCCCCCCAGTACAAGCACGGGGTTCGACCCTATGATCAAGCTCTGATACCACTTGTTACAAGATAAAAGAGGTTATTAAACCATGTCATAAACAACTATTGTGTTGGAAACACCAAGGAGACCAAGGGTGCAATCAATCTTTCTCACCATTGTAATAGTCCTTCCTCTAGATGTGGATCACACATGGGAGTTATTATTTGATGGATCTAGATTTCAAACTAGATCAGGTGTTGGTGTTATATTAGTACCTCCTTTGAAAAATCCAATCCCTCTCTCTTATCATCTCAATTTCCTTTGCACTAATAATATTGTATAATATGAAGCTCTTATCATTGAATTAAATGTAGTTGTATCTCTTAATGTGCAACCTTTGCACACTATGATAATTCAAAATTCATCATGAAGCACTTGTTAAAGGTATTTACCTAACAAATCACTCTAAATTATCTCAATATCATGATTTGGTTTTATCTTTGCATTGAACAAATTTCTCTCTATAGTATTGATTCTCTACCAATAGAAAGATAATAGACATATAGATTATATGGGTAGTGCTTCATCTCTCATAACAATTCAAGACCCTTTTGTTGATTATCAATTCACTATACATAATATCTTAAATCCTACTATTTCTGAAATCTCTGATAGTGCAAATTTTTGTTTTAACATTGATTCAGATGAATGGTATTGTCATATCTTTCACAATTTACGAGATAGTACCTTTCCTAAGTTCTCTACAAGAAATTCTAGAGCTTGTATACGAAAGATTTCTTCTTGATATATATATCACTCTTTCTAACATCCTTTATATACATAGCTACAATGGTCTTCTCCTTTGATGCCTTAATAAAATCAAAATCCATATTGCCCTTCAAGATGCTCATTCAGGTTCATGTGGGGGGCATTTTGCTAGAAGATCCTTAGTTAATAAGCTACTTTGAAATGGATTTTATTGGAAAATATGGAACAATATTCCTTTTTGTTTGTAAAGAAATGTCATCAATGTCAACAACAAAATAATTTAAACCATGCTCTTGTCCATGATCTTCAATCTCATGTAGTGCCATGGCCTTTTAGTCTATGGGGTTTGGATCTCATTGGAAATATCTCCTCCTTCACAATGACATGTATTCATTATTACTTCCATTGGTTACTTCACTAAGTGGGTTGAAGTTATTCCTCTTTGTTCTACTATGGCTAATGTTATTTGTAACTTCATACAAGATAACATTATCTCTCGATTTGGTATACCTTTAACTATAATTTTGAATAATGGAACCTCTTTCAAAAATAAGAATGTGAAGAAATTTTTTGAAAAAAACCACATTAAATAGTATTTCTCTAATCCTTATTACCCTTAATCTAATGGACAAGCAGAATCTTCTATAAAGAAAATAACGAGAGAAAGGAAATGAAAGCAATCCAAGAGAGATAGTTAAAGAAGAAGATGTTATCATGATAAAACCATGAACTAGGAGCAAGCATCCAAAATCTAACACAAGGAGACAAGAATATTTTTTGAAAGGGGGAAATAAAAGAAAAACCCCTTATAATATTATGAATATGGAAGAGAGAGAGAGAGAGAGAGAGAGAGAGAGAGAGAGAGAGAGAGTACAATAACTTCATGTAGATAAAATAAGAGAGGAGAGCATCTCTTTTATAGAGATGATGAGAGGAGTTACTAAGTAACTCACAAATCTATGAATGTCATCATCCATAATAGGTGTGTGCAAAGTGTCAAGATCCTCTTAATGAGGATAAAAAAATTTCCTTATTAAAGGAAATACAAAAAAATGACATGTCCTCCCACTTGGACTAGAGGACAAAATACATGTAGGGATTCCATAGGAATCTCCTAATAAAATAAAAGGAGGATACCTTGGTATCTCCTCAAATAAATAAATAAATGCAACCAAGGAACCCAAAATTTTTATAATGATATTGAAATTTCTCCTTAGAAAGAGGCTTTGTCTAAATATCTACAACTTGATCTTCCCCTTTGCAACAGATGAGGGACACTTGTTTGTATTCAACTTGTTCTCTAATAAAATGATGTTGGAGTTCAATATTCTTTGTCCTAGCATGAAAAATAGGATTCTTTTCCAAGGAAATGGAACTTTGGTTGTCACAATATAGAGGTGTAGGTTCTTGTTGAGGTAGACCCAAATCTTCAAATAATCTTCTAATCCATAAGGCTTATTTAGAGGCATTAGTACATCCTTTATATTCAGCTTCTGTGGAACATAGAGAAATAGAATGTTCTTTTTTACTTTTCCAAGAAATTGCACCTGAACCAACAAAGAAATAATAACCACAAGTAGATTTCCCATCATGGGGATCTCCACCTTGATCTGAATCAATAAGTCCTTTTAATGAAAAATCAGCATTGGCATCATAAAATAAACCCATATTAATAGTGCCTTTAGTATAACAAAGTATTCTTTTAGCAACTTCGAAATGTGTTTGATGTGGTTTAGAATAAATCTTGAAACTAAACCAATACTAAAAGCTATATCAGGTCTAGTAAGAGTTATATAATTCAAACTCCCTACTAGTTGTCTATATCCACAAAAGGAGTTTGCATGTCTAACATCAACTTAGTTCCTAATTCACATGGAATAGAAACATGAGTAACATCATTCATCTTATTTTTTTCTAGAAGATCTTTAGTGTATTTACTTTAAGAAATAAAAATACCCTTAGGGGTTTTCCAAATTTGCATTCCTAAGAAATAATGTAAAATCCCTAAATTTGTCATTTGAAATTTTTTATTAAGTTGAAACTTAATATCTGAAATTAAAGAATTTGAGCTAGAAGTGAGAATCAAATCATCATCATAAAGAATAATAATGACAATATCATCTTGAGTATGTCTAATATAAAGATTGGGATCATTTTTACTTCTAAAAGAACTTTGAGAGAGAAAGAAAGCATTGATTTTTGAATACCATTCCTTAGGTGATTGTTTTAATCCATAGATAGATTTCTTCAATTTACAAACTAAATGATCATTACCTTTTGCCTATGATGGAGTGAAGAGTGATTGTGGCTTTTTTGGTTCCTCATATTTATGCACATGCCTAAGTGATAGATGTAAGACCCATATGTTATTAGTTTAATAGCATGATTATGTGGTGTTGGGTGTGGTTGTGTTGGAACTGTATGGTGATGAACTAACTGCCACATGTGTAGCCATGTGCAAAGTCACCACAATATGGAGATGTGTGCAAAAGGAGTCTACATAAGATCTAATAATATAATGTGTGGACTTCTAAGATGGTATATGGAAATGGAGTTACATGATATAATTGAAAGAGTATGTGTTTGGTTGTCTTGCTTTGACTTGTGAGTATGGTTATAGTTGATGTTTGGGAAAATTTGTGAAGCCATTATTTTTCAAATACCTATGTATGATGCAACTTGGTGTTTTGTTTGAAGGTAAGAGAGTGGTATGATTTATTTTGTTATTAAATCAAAGTACAAATTTGTGAGTTGCATAGAATTGCATTGTAACGTTCATCTTTTCTTAAAGATAAATGGTTTCGTCATGTGCTAGTGTGTGTCATGAAGAAACATGTACAAAGATAATGATTACCTAAATCCAATGGTTGTTTGTAGATCACCTTCCCTTTATTGTAGGGTTGCAACCCTTGTTGCATTAGAATATACCTTAGGGTGGAAATGCAAGGTAGATAGGGTCAATTTTGGTGTATTGATGCAAGTTGCACGTGGTGAATAGCTTGTGGTGCATATTTTTTATAATGACTTAAAGATGTTGATTGTTGTACAAATGGAGCCTTTACTTTTCCTCATGAATTAATTAAGATTTGAAGCAATCATATTTCTACTTTAGAACTAGTGAAGGTCTAGAGTATGCTAGCATTAATACTTTTTAAAATCTATTTCTAAATATGTATGCTTTCATAAGTCAAGTGATGTTGGTCCTTGTACACTAGCACTAAAAGAAGAGGTAATTGCTAAATCCATGTTTCCTTATCAAGAGAAACTAGTCTTTGTATGCAAAAATATTAATGGTGAAGTAGCTCAATAGCACATGTTGAAATACATTGTGCAAGTTTTAGTTGGATGCTAGTTAAAATTACTTAAGTGTAGTTGTTTGGCATGGTGCAAGTTTTGTGGAGCTAAACTATCAAAGTATATTTATAGAGGCTTCAAGTGTGTAGTCTTAAAGAGAGTTGTAATCTTTCAATGTGGATGTGGACATGGCATGCTACAAGTGTGGAGCTATTGAGGCAAGTCATTTTCTTTCCAATGCTAGAGGTTGAAATGGAGATGTGTGAAATTAGCAATTTATCAACAAGGAAAGATATTGCACTTCTAAATAATCAAGTGTTCCTATATAGGTTGGAGTAGACGTCTTATTTTTTTGAGGTCAACCTATTGAAATATTAACCTACTACTATGGTGTGTAATGTGAACATTATAGAATGTGGTGTGGAATCAATGATGGAATGTATAGCTAAAAAATGATATGGAGGATTACACAACTATCCAACTTAAATGATTCTAATAATTGTATAAGCTAGCATTAAGCCTAGTTTTTGGTCAATTTATTAGTGGTCCCTCATGAGATCAAGCCCCTTATAATGTGGTGCAGGGGTAGCGTAGATACAAGCAGATTTGACTCAACTTGAACCAACAAACAAGCCCTGCTTAGAGTTACACACGGAAGCAATATATAATTCACATGAACAATGAAAACATAATGTATATGAGGTAAGGAAACTAGAAACCAAATTGGTGTGATTAAAATAAATCAGGCAACATGCCCGGCTGTGAGGCCTTCCGGGTTTCGGCCTTATACAAAGAGAATTATGAAATCAAAATCTCAGCTTGCATATATCTTTGTCTCCAATGATGTATCTACTCAACTACCTACTTCGCTACCCTCTACATCAACCCAAGCTCCAAATATATAGCCAGGAAAGCCACAAGTCGGCGAGTCAGGCATTTAATTACATTATAGGTCCAACCTGGAAGAGTAAACCAAAACTAAAGAAAGAATGAACAAAAATTTATGTGAGGTTACATTTAGTTCCACACATGACCCAAGAACATAATCCTAACTTAGAAAGATCCCATTTCATCATACAGAATAGTGCAAGATGAAAAACTCCATGTTTCACGTGAAACTGGCTGAAAATTGATACTCAAGGAAAATAGTCATAACTCCCAACACATGATGAATTAGGATTTTCAGTCTTAGGTGAAGATAGTATTTTAGGTCATCTTTAGTGCCCTCAGATTGAAAATTCTGATTCATTAAGGATTAACGGCTACACGATGTTCAATCAGCACACGAAAAGTGAGAAAATATGGCTCCAATAGCAAGGAAAAACAACTCTAACTTTGACACGATCCATCCAATCCTTATGCGCTCATAGGAGAAGGTTCCAAAAAAGGTCTTCAATATCATGTAATCTTCACATAACATGAAACCAACAACCGAAACAACTATAATGCAAACAACGTACAGGTACAGAAAATAGGAAATGTTTTTGGTTGATGCAAGATTGCTCAAAGACCCAAGATGCTCCTGCATCAAACACCTGGGGTAAATAAATAACTAATGTCCACATTAGGAGCTTCTCATATTTTGACCTAAGTCATAAAGATCCAACTCAGCTTGTGTAATCCATGAACTATCTTCAACTAGCTTATCTTTCCACTACACTAGGTATTCCATGTAGTCTTTTCCTCTTGTAATCTTGCTCACTCTACTATTCAAGATCTTCTCAATGATGTCTTTATTCTTCTTAGGATAATCTAAATCATCTTCTATCTCATCATTTGATTCAAATTACTCAAATATATCAGCAATGTTGAATATAGGTGATATATCCATGTCCTCTGGTAATTCCACTTCATAAGCATTTCCACTGTCAAACTTCTTCAGAATCTTACAAGGTCAAAAATTCTTCATTTTTAGCTTGTTGTGGGTACCAACTGGAAATCTATTCTCCTTAAAATGAATCATAACCTCATCTCCAACTTCAAAATATTTATGTCTCCTTCTCTTATCTGCTCTCTATTTATATTTCAAATTACTGTCCTCCAAATTCTTTGTGACTTCATCATGTAAAGTTCTCATGAAAACTGTAAAATCCTCAACTTCAGTACTTCTTCTTGTCTCGGTAGGAAAATCTCTCAACTCTGTGGTTCCCTTAGGATGAAATCTAGTAACAATCTCAAATGGTGTCCTCTTAGTGCTTCTATTTATAGAATTATTATATGCAAACTCTACTTGTGCCAAAACTAAATCCCAATTAGCAGGCTTATCTCCAACTACACATCTCAACAAGTTTCCCAAACTTCTATTCACAACTTCAGTCTGTCCATCCATCTGTATTCATCTTGTTCCAAAGTGTTTTCCAAAAGTAACCAGTAAACTTAGTATCTATGTCTGAAACAATAATTTTTGGAAAACCATGCAATCTTACCACTTCCTTGAAGAATAATTCAGCTACATGTAATGCATCAGATGTCTTCTTACAAGGTATCAAATGAGCCATCTTATAAAATATGTCAACCACTACCAAAATAGAATCATCACCTCTCTGATTTCTAGGCAATCCAAGAACAAATTCCATACTCACATCTTCCCAAGTTCTATCAGGTACAGGCAAAGGTGTATACAATCCCAAATTCTGACTAGTTCCTTTTGCTACTTGACAAATTTTGTAACCTCTAACCATTCTTTGTACATCTCTGTAAATCTATGGCCAAAAGTATCTTTCCAAAATCAATTTCATAGTCTTATCAATTCCAAAATGTCCAGCAAGTCCACCACTATGTTTCTCCTTTATTATATTCTCTCTCATAGATCATCTAGGTATGCACAACTAAACTCCCTTAAACAACATGTCTTCTTAAATGAAATAATCATTCCACTTATCACTCACTGTTTGTTCCTTACAAGCTTTCCAAGGTTCTACAAAATCAATGTCAGTTTCATACAAACACTTCAAATCATCAAAAGCAAGTACCTCAACTCTCATTTCTGTCAGCAAATTTCTTCTTCGGCTCAAAGCATCAACAACTTTATTTGACTATCCACTTTTATACTTCAATGAAAAGGAAAAATTCTGCAAGAACTCAACCCACTTCATATGTCTTTGATTCAATTTATTCTAACTTCCCAAATACTGCAAAGCTTTATGGTCAGTATACAACACAAAATATTTACACATCAAATAATGTCTCTATTTCTTCAAAGCTTTGAATTATTGGTCATAAACTGAATATTTTCTCTTAGCATCATTCAACTTTTCACTAAAGAAAGTTGCAGGTCTTCCTTCTTGACTCAAAATAGCTCCTATTGCACTTCCGCTAGCATCACATTCAACTTGAAAAACCTTACTGAAATCAGGTAAAGAAAGTGTAGGTAATTATACAATTCTTTGTTTCAATGTTTCAAAACTCTTTTGTGCTCCATGTGTCCATTTGAAATCCCTTTTATCTCCTCTCATAGTTTCAGTCATAGCATTACAAATAGAACTGAAATTTCTGATGAACTTCCTATAAAAACTTGCCAATCCATGAAATGATCTTACCTCTCCAACATTCTTTGGTGTAGGCCAATCAAGTATAACTCTCACTTTCTTAGGATCCATCTTCAATCCATCAGTTGAAATTACAAAACCAAGGTACACAATCTCCTCCTTCATAAATGAACATTTCTTCAAATTAATTAGCAACTTTTCTTCCTTCAATCTCTGCAATACTTGTCTGATATGTTCAAGATGTTCTTCCTTACTCTTAATTAATATCAAAATTTCATCAAGATACACAATCACAAACTTACCCAAGAATCTTTTCAAAACTTCATTCATCAGCCTCATGAAAGTACTAGGTGCATTAGTCAGACCAAAAGGCATAACCAACCATTCATACAAACCTTCATTAGTTTTAAAAGTAGTTTTCCATTCATCCCCTTCTCTAATCCTAATTTAATAATAACCACTCTTCAAATCAATCTTTGAAAAATAATTTTCTCCACTCAAACTATCCATTATGTCATCCATCCTAGGCAAAGGAAATTTGTACTTTACTGTTATCTTGTTTATAGCTCTAGAATCAGTGCACATTCTCCATTCTCCATTCTTTTTCAATGCTAACACAATAGGTACTACACAAGGACTCAAACTTTCCCTAATCAAACCTCTCTCAATAAATTCTTGCACTTGTCTATTCAACTTAGTCTTTTCACTAGGTGTCAACCTATGTGGTGCTTTATTAGGGAAACTAGCTCCAAGTATCAAATCCATACAGTGACTTATACTTCTCATAGGAGGCAAACCATTAGGTGCATTATCAGAAATGATGTCATGAAATTAATTCAACAAAGGTTTAACCTCGGGTGCATATTCTAACTCATCTTGTTTCTTTGTTTTTCTTGGAATTAAAGCAAAACAAATATTATGTTCATTTATTTCTCTTGCAAATTTTTTACCCTCAACCAAGCATAATCTGACCCTAGTACAGTGACCCTCATCAAACTTCTCTACTAAAAGAAACAATACTTGTTTCTTCCCATCCATCCAAATAGTATATTGATTCAATCTACCATCATGCAAATCTTTCCTATCATATTTCCAAGGTCTACCCAAAAGGATATGACAACAATCCATAGGCATAATATCACACAAGACTTCATCGTGATAATTCCCAATTTTGAATTTAACAAGGCATTGTTCACTTACAAGTATTTTATGCTCCTTCTGGATCCAAGCAATATGGTAAGGCTTAGGATGTCTCAATCTTTGCAACTGCAACTTGTTAACCATCTCTTCGGATGCCAAATTATTAGAACTTCCACTATCAATGATTACCTTGCAACATTTATCAGTGATCTTACATCTAGTTCTGAACAAACTTTTCCTCAGAATAGGTTCCTCATCAACTTCTTCATTCCACAAGATCCTTCTTAGCATCAATTTTTCACCATGTTCAGGTTCATTAGATAATGCCTCAACTTCCTCACAAGCCAAATTATTTCTACCATTACCTCCAGTCTTCTTTCCAAAGTTAGTACATTCAAAGGCTCTATGTCCTTCTTCACCACATTTGTAACAAGTACCTTTAAACCAAAATTTCTCTTCTCTTTTCCTACTATTGTTATTCCTAGAGTAACCAGTATAGCTACCTCTAGAGTAATTACCTCTTCTACTAGTAGGTTCATCTTTCCATCCTTTATCTTGTACTACATTGTCAGATCTGCTACTTTCTCCATAAGATCTGCCTCTACTTCTCTGAAATATGCCACCTCTTCCTCTCTGTCTTTGTTCAAGTCTTTTTGTCAGTCGTTCTTCTACCTTCAAAGCAAATTGGTATGCTTCTTCCACACTATCTATTTTAACATAACTAATCTCATCTTGAATCAATGTCCTCGGGCCATTCAGGTATCTAGCCACCTTCTCAACTTCATCATCCACATGTTTGTAAAATTCTTCAGTATATTCTTTCACACTCATGTCCTTTTGTCTTAAATTTTGCATTTTTCTCATCAAACTAACTTGGTAGTCATCTGGAAGAAACTTCTTCTTCATCTTTCCAAGCATCTTCATCCACGTCTTGATCTTTTCCTTTCCTCTCTTCTATCTCTTAGTTTGCAAATGATCCCACCAAAGAGATGCATGACCTTTCAACTTTGTGACTGCTATCTTAACCTTCTTATTATCAAGAGTACCTTCATACTCAAAGTATTTATCCATCTTAGAGATCCAATCCAAAAGTGCATCGGTCTCAATTCTAGCATCATAGCAAGCAACTTCAACTGCAAGTCTGGAGTTAGCCTTAGACAAAACTCTCAAAATTCTTTCCTCATCTTGTTCAACTTCAAGTTCAGGATTAGGTGCTACTTCTTCTTCATCACTAACATCTTCGAGATGTGTGCCTCTTCTTTGGGTTGTCTCTACAGCTTCAAGCCTAGTTGCAATTTGCCTCAACATATCCATGATAGCATTATCATTTCCTCTACCACGAACCATCTTGACAATTAGACAACAAAAACTTTGGTGGTGATTATTCACCATTTGGTGAATGTCACATGTCGGCAACCCCCGATTTGGTGAATATATTAGCCTTTTGGGCTTGACCATATCGCCCCGCATTTATTAAAATTGGGCCCAATACCTGGGCCCATCACCCATCAGTTTATCTAATTTTGTCCATTCTTTCACATTATCACCAATGGCATATAATTTTTGGCCACGATATATTTTAAACATTCACCTATAATTTCAAAGAGGCCCCAAATGGACGGCCTATATTTTCCAATAGTTTTGTATATATATTTTTAGGTGGCCCCAAATTTGCCAGGCATTTTACGAACGTGTCTCAAATCGATGCATTTTCACCAACTTTATTAATCATACCTTGGTATTGGATGACCCATAATCTCCTAGGAAATAACACAAGACATGTTATAATTATGCCAGCTTCACCAAATATTTGGAGATCTAATACCTCCCGTTGAATTCGCCAAAAAAAGATTAGTATAAATACATTCATAGATCAGTGTTATTGACATATTTACCCAATTTGGCTTTGTTCAATTTAATCAATAGCAAAGCTCAGATGGTTCAGTCTTGACTGCATTGGCGAGTTGCAACTGCAATTGAATTTGAGGCAAAGGTAAGTGATTATTATTCTGTGACTATGTAAATTTGAGTTCATTCTAATTTAGTGGGGACCAGTTAGTGAATAGTGGTGACCTCAGACATGATTTAAGGGTCAATGAATCATATATATATATATATATATATATATATATATATATATATATATATATATATATATATATATATATATATATATATATATATATATATATATATATATATATATATTATAGTTCTATTGTCACTTCTTCAACAAGTAAACATTTTTTTTTCACTAGTAGGCTGGTATCCTTTACTTCATTGAAGAATCGAGATGTCGAACAAGAATAAGGGTAAGGCTCCTACATATGGGGAAATCCAAGAGAGGCTAGCAAAATGAAAAACCTTATCATCATACTTTTGTCATGGTGTTGGAAATGTTTCTGGCCAAAATCGGGAAGCTACTTCATCACAAAAAGATTTTCAAGATTCACAACCTGAACCTACACGACATATTGAAGAAGTCAGCGAACCTGATATCTCAAATCATGATGAACTTGAAGAAGATTTTTAGTTAAATACCCAAAATAGCCATAATGATATACTCGAATTGGATGAGATTGAGAATGTCAGAGAAGATGATGGTGCAGGGAAGAAGAAAAGAAAATACAAATCAAAGAATGATAGAGAATCAAAAAAAAGATCAGATGTGGAATCTGTTAAGGAATTTTCAAGTAGAATGGGTGTCAAAGTATCCATTCATTAAACCATTGGACAATCGAATTGAAGGTGAGCCTCCGGTAGAATGCAGATGTAAGATTTACAGCCAGATAAATAAGAAGGAAAAGAGGTTGCAACTAAAAATTGACACCATAGAGAAGCATATGGATAAAGTTTACAAAAAGAAAACCATAGATGGAGTTCAAAAATTAGTGATAGGATGGAAAATAAAGGAGGAATCTTAGCATGTTAGGAATGCAGAATTATATGAATTTCAGCATAATATAAAGATGAAGCCTGGTGAAGTTAAAGGCTCTATTGAAGCTTGTTTTGGAAAAGCATTGGAAGTAGATCTAATGGGAAAAGTTGTTCAATTAAGTGTTGTGTTTAATATTTTGAGCAGAGGGCGTCCTATGATAGACTACCCATCATTAAGTGCTTTATTACACTTTCTGAAAGTTCGTAACTATCCTAACAGTCACTAGTCAGTAAACAGTGGATGGGAATGGACAAGTTGTCTTGCCAAGGTTGAAAAAGAGGATCTAAAGGAAAAAAATTAAAGAGTCAAATTTTATTGTATTGTCTTTAGATGAGGTTAAAGTAGTAGACAATACTTTCTAGATATGCATGCATGTTTATACTGTATAGAATGTTGTTCACCAACCTCATCTACTAACTGTTGCTAAAATGAAGGATAATGCGATAGCAAAAAATTTATTTGAACTAGTAAAGAGTTCTCTAATTGATTATGGAGGTATAAATAACATGACGATTGCCAAAAAGTTGGTGTGTGTTGGAGCGGATGGAGCTTAGTAATGCAAGGCCACAAGGGCGGTCTTTGCACAAAGATACAATCTTCTTATCCACCCTACATTACTCCCATTCACTGCATGGCCCATGGAATGAATCTAGCTTTTGGAGTTGTCGGCAAGCATGCTTTAGTACAAAAAATTGAATTTTTAATCAAAGAGCTCTACCAATACTTCTGTCAAAGTCTGAAATAATTGAGGGAATTTCAACACTTTGCTGAAGGACCAACCGGCGAGAACAAGCTTCTTAAGGATAATGATACCAGATGGATCTCTTTGGATGGACCAGCACATCAAGTTTTTTCAGAATATCAATCGTTGCTTGGTCTAATGAACTCAAGTCGTGACGAAGCAGGGCAACCAAAATTTTCTACGCTGTTGCAAATGTTAAGTAATGTAGAGACACTCTTAACATTAGCAGGTATTCTCCCCCATGCTTGAGGAAATGAGAAATTTAATGAAGAAAGCCCTAGAAAGAGCTATGTATATTGCAGAATATGCTGCACTGCGTAAATTGACATGCATGACGCTTGATAATCTCTATCGATCATGTGATGATGTAAAATTTGCCAGCTGGCTGAAAATCACAGATTTGGACAATCCTGATAACTTTTTAAAAATCGGTGCAAACAGGGAGTTATGTGCAAAAGTTCACGGAGTTGAGATACCAATGCACTACTTTGCCAGGATTGAGTTCGAGGAACCAGGAAAGAACCCTAGGAGGTGATTATCAAGTATTAAAAGGGAAGACTTTACCAAGATCGTTGAGTCTTTAATAGCTTCTATGAAGCGCATTGCCTTTGATCTTTCCGCACATATTAGAGCAAGATTCCCTCCAGTCAAACTACTTGAATCCATGGCTATTGTGTTTCCTCGATATTGGAGTCTAAACAGTCTGAAAGATTTTAAAACTAAGCTACTAACTTTGATAGATCATTTTTGCAAAACCAAAGAGTTAAATAGAGTATTAACTCTAAATGGAATTTTAGATGGAAATCATTTGAGAGAGAAATCAAGTCATTTTTCACTAACAATGAGGGAACAATATAATATTATGCAGAACCCTCTCGAAGATGGATCGGTATCAAGGCTTTGGAAAAATCTAGCTGAGAGTGAAATGTTGATTGATTCAATATCAGAATATTTCAAGCTTGTTGATTTATGTCTGACCATGATATTGGGGTCGATGGAGGATGAGAGAGTTTTCAGTGCTTTTGGATTCCTAAAGTCAAAGCTAAACTAGACAAGAATCTAGAAAATTGCTTCAGGCTCTATACGTCCAGGTATGAAGTCAATACTTTTCCTTACGAAAGGGCACTGAAATTGTGGAGGAAGAAATGTCAGAGAAGAGGGATGGGCAACATTTCAAACCAAAGTGGGACTAGGACTGGGAATGCCAGAGACAATGATTTCATTGACTCATGTACTGGTATTGGTACTGCTAGCGGTGAACATCAGTTAAGCAAAGGTATGTAGAGTGAAGAAAACATATCAAAGAACCAAGGAAGCTATGAAGTTGATGGAGATGAATCCGACGATCTCAATAATGATATGATGTGGCAACTTGAAGTTGAATTGTCGTAGAAGTAGCAGGTCCTAGGTATTTATTAAACTTTTTCTTGAAGTCTACTGTCATTTTTTGTATCTCATCATCAATCATGCATAATAGCATATTCCAATGTCAAAAACATATTGAATGTGGTTGATAATGTCATCAAGATTCAATTCCACAATTAATAATGGTTTTCATTTGCATTATTCAGCTCATATGGTACAATTCTTGTAGATTTTTCATTATTGTTTTGACAACATAGCAATTCATATGTTACAATTCTTAGAAATATTGATTCTCATTAATTTAATTATAAATATGATACAATGTAACAATTCATTCATTAATACTAGTAAGAACACAACTCTGTGATTCTGTTTACAAAAGTCAATGACTCAATACCTATTGGCAATTTGGTACATTGCCCAATTTGAATTTCATTACCCTAAGCCAATGACCCTGAATTCCCTTTTATAGAAACAAGGGAGAAACAATAGCTTCAGGTCAATTTGCCTAATGTGAAGTCTTAAAATCTAAATCAGTAAGACAACTACAAGTCTACAACATCTCTACAACTGTAGTTGTACATTTCTGCATTTGACAGGCTGGTTTAGTAAATTAGCATTGGCAATAGCATCTGCAACATTGATCTTGTTCAAAAAACAAAGTTCAAACTTGTTACTTTAGACTCAATTCTAGTATTTAGGATAGTATCAAAGATATATAATAAAGATATAAAGATGATTGAAACTGAAAGTACTTTCACATACTATGATTGATGAGATCAAGATGATTCTGTCAGTTTCTTTAGTATGCTCTATTCTTCGTTGGTTGGAAGGGAAAAATTTGTGATGTTATAGTAAATGACCTGCAACCTCATCAGCCATCCATACTTGGAAGAGTGAGTTGAAAGCAATGTTCCTTCCATTACTGCATTCAAATTTGTGAATGTTTTGATGCACTTTGCAATGCCTTCATGAGTTCTGTCCTGAGGAAGGTTGCCTAAATCAGACGTCATTGTATCCTCCAACTTTTTTTTGTAAGCTTCTCTTCCAACAAAATTTGTTGATGAGTAATCAGGACCAGGAATCGGCAAACCAAGAGATATCAATTTGGTTGTTTTACTATTCATCTTGGCGAGCTTTGGCCTGAATAAGGCAAGATTTTCTTCTACTTCTGTTAGTTTCTGACATTTTTGAAAGACAGAGGTCACCTTTATTGTTGCACCAACGCGGTCCTAAATTCCCTTTTTTGCCAAATACCTGTCACTGGTTCTGTTGATTTCTTGCATAATCTGCTTTGTAGTTTTCTGTCTCTGACAAAAAAAATTGTTCTTCTCAATGTGCTCTTTTAGCTTCCCAAAAACATCTGTAAGAGTTTAATTCAGTTCAAACCAATCACACAACCTATCACTAGACATCTTTATTTTCCCCCAGAAGATTTTTTTATTTTCTTGACTGTATTATTTACATGGTCATTCAAGTTGTTTTCATAATTTTTAATTATATTATTTGCCTTCTTTATGTCTTCTCTCATTTCTGAGAACTGGTGTTCACTATGTTGTTTTATTTTCTCTTCTTTCTCATCCCACTGTTTTGCTTTCTCTTCCCATTGTTTTGTTTTTACCCTCTCATTCTCCAATTCTTTCTTTAAGTTATTGTTTGTCTGTCCCGCATTCTCCAAGTTTTGTAGAAACTTAATGAAGAGGCTTTTTCATCCTCAAGTTTTTTTTCTCTTTGTTCCAATTTTTCCCTCAGAGTTTTCAGTTCTACATCCATATGTTCTTGTTGTCCAATTGCTTCTTCAAATGATGAATTTTTTATCCTTCTCTCTAATTCTTTGCACATGTTTTCTGTTGCTTTCTCATTTGCCTTTACATTTTCCAGGTCTACCTTTAACTTATCTATTGTGCCCTGAAGCTTTCCTTTCTCTCTCTCCAACTTCATCACTGAACTATAGACCACTTGGTTGGTCATTTTCAACACATTTATCTTGTCCACATTTTTAATTTTGGATAAATCCATTTGGAGGGTGCTAACTTGAAATTGAGATGGATCTAACTGACTCTCTGGTGGATTGTTATCTCTAGCTGGGGGCATAACAACCATGAATTCCATCATATCTTTACTTGGGTCATATGTGGGAAATAACCTATTGGATGCAGGTTCTGCATCACGAGCTACAACAATTGCTTCCATCTTCATTATCTTACTATTTTGTTTATTCCTATTTTTTTATTGTTCATAGTTACTTACAAAATCATTGTAACGAAAAATTAGGGCTTTGTGACACAATTGAATGTTTGAATGGTGAAATAGCACTTGCACTGATGTATGAGCTT
Organism: Chamaecyparis obtusa; assembly: GCA_027943335.1. Classification (NCBI taxonomy): domain Eukaryota; kingdom Viridiplantae; phylum Streptophyta; class Pinopsida; order Cupressales; family Cupressaceae; genus Chamaecyparis; species Chamaecyparis obtusa. The sequence goes on along the minus strand of BSBK01008493.1, from coordinate 207,663 downwards.
CCACCTATGTTTCTTGTGGTTCTGCTAATTCCACCATGAGGATTAGCAATACCTTGACCCATTACAAGTGGATTTTTTGGACTGTTTTGAGGGTTTTGTCCTGAAGGTTGGACAATTGTTGGACTCATAGTCACCACTGCCATTGTTGTACTAATACTTGTCATAACCTTTTGCTTCTTTACACTGCCTTGATCTCTGGGAACCATTATTTTCATGTCTATCTGTAATGTCCTTTTCGGACCATTAGTTGTAGTTGTACCCATGATATCCACAGTTGTGGGAGTGGCAATTGATTCAGATTGAATCTGAGTGCTTGATTCAAATTGAATCTGAGTGCTTGATTCAAATTGAATCTAAGTGCTTGGAACAGGTGGAACAAATGAAATTGACTGAGTTGATGAATATGATGATTGAAATCCAAGCCCAAGGCTTGGTTTTTCACCATGTTTTGGTGGAGCTGGTGGGTCAGGTACAGACCAAAGCCCTTGTCCACTGGGACCCAGACCACCAAAACCTGGGTAGCCCATTTTTTCTACAATATCTGCCCCTTTGGTATATTGAAGTTTTGTGGACACATCAACTCCTCTACTAATTGAATATACATTATTGGATGTGGGATTCACACTAGATGTGGGATTCACAGAATCCTGGTCATAGTCATCATCGTCGTCGTGATATGCTTCAGCTAGATGCTCCTTATTCCATAATTTGCTAAACATTGTATCCTCTTCCACGTCATAAAGATTTGCAGAGGTCTTCGGCTCACCGAGATTCTTCCTCATTTCCCAAAAATCAAAAATTTTGGTTCAAGTCCAATTATCATCCATACATTCATTCATTAGCTCTTTTGGAATAGATATTGTAGACGGTTGAGCAGCTTTCTGGTAGAAATTGGACGATGTCATGGCCTACACTTTTCCTTTATGTTTGTGCAATGCCATTATTTGTGATGACAATTCTTGTATTAACATACTATTTTCAACAGCATATTTCTCCATCTCTTTTTTGACCTCGTCCTAGGACTCCATGTTTTTAAATTTTTCAATCAATGGCATACTTTCATGTTGACATTTGCTTGCAGAGTTCCCATTCTCTCTAAGCTTTGTTCCAATTATGTTGAGTGGATCATACTGCCAGTGACTGTCAACATCAAAGTGAAAAACTGAAAAAAAGGCTTGTGCGACTTTGAATCCTCTTCTCTCAAATGTGAACCCTCCAAAGGAGAAAGGCAAGGAAGGAAATATCATTTTCTTTTGCTGACCATTAAAGAGTACATTTGTGCTCTCCATCTTTCGTACATATTCCAATGCAAATACCCTCTTTGTTACATGTATTGAAAGTTTGTAGGGTTCTACCACTGAACCGTAAAACCTTAACACAGTGTACTCTTCCATTAAGTACCAGTCAGCCAATTGTTTTTGACTTTTGAGTTGAATGCAATTCCTACAAGTAACAGGAAATCTAGGCATTGGAGTGCCTACAATTTTATGGTACATTGGTGCCAAAAAGAAGTCTACAAAAATTTTGTAGTTCCTCCTATTATCAATCATCCTTATCTGAGGTGTCCACTCATATATTAGATTTTGGCCCTGACTGCAAAGCTTGTTTGTCTAAAATATTGCACGATGCTTTGCTAAGAGAAGATAGCACAAGTAGGTTGTGAATCTAAATGTCTTATGTGAACCTCTTTGAATCATTAGTAATTGATCTTGCATGCAACGAACAATGTGCTCAATAAAACAATATTTTACTAGTTCTTTTTCAAAATGAATATGAAAAAGCATTTCAAGAATGTTGGCACCCACTTATTTGTTACTATCCAATCCCAAACAAAATGCTAGCAAGGAAATATTGTCATGTGCCCATGGCACAAAAATATCATAATCATAAGGAGGCTTATGATCTAGACGCAGACTAGAACCGCTTGTTATTCCTTTGATATAAGAATATCTTTGTGTTGCATCTAATTTTTCATAATCTTCTGCCAGCTTTCCTAGGTCAATGTGTACGTTTGAGTTTTGTTGTTCAAACCCTAGGTTCAACAGACTAGCAAATTCACTCTCAGTTATGGACAAAATTTCCTCCTGAGTATTTTTATTCACAATTGCTTTTCTATTTTCATCATAATTTTTGGCGCAGACCATGACAATTTTTGGGCAAGGGAATACTTGAGCTAACGCCGTGTGTGCCGACCCAGCAACCCACGGTCTAATTTTATTTGTCATTGCATTTACCATGGGGTTAAATGAATAAAATTTTGAACCCTTATTTGGATAGTTCCACTTGTTTTCAAGTGCAAATCTAATTTCCATTATTCCCTTATTTCCAAGAATAACAAGATCATAAATATCATGCAATAAATCAATGAAACCTGGTGTTTTAAGTAGATTGTGGAATGCTATTATCTGACTTGGCCTTTTACTCTTTGTCTTATTCTTGATATTTTTTTTGCCCATCGTGGTAAGTTGGTAACCGGTATCACTATTTACTCATAGGAAAATTCAAATATTTATACACAGCTACAAGCCTACAATTTACAGGGGTGATTCAAAATTAAACCCTAACAGGCTAATTTTTTTATATAATATAAACAGTAAAGTTGTAAATCAAGGGATTTGAAAATTTTAAAATGCAGGACATAGGTGTTCAAGATTTTAGTAGTTACCCGTTACCCTTAGTTTTGATTTTTACAGACTATGACTGGGAAGAGAGCTGAGAGACTTTGTTTCTTTCCTTAGACCTCAATCCTCAACCTAGAAATTTAGAATCCGTAACCCCTTTCTAAATCTGCATACTACTTATACTTATAAATGAAAAATTAGATTGGAAACTAGAAAGTGAAACTTAAAGCGCCAAAATTGTACAATCTACAGTCGTCACACTTGTCACTGACCATGTGAGTGGACAGTGGACATGCGTCATGAATCCGGAATGGGCTTGCAAAAATGGGTTTTCTTTTCCTTTTCGGCCTGAAATACAGTTTCGTTCATTGATCTACAATCATCCAATGGTCATAATGTCAATGTTAGTCACTATCTGGTGTGGTGGCCCCGTGGGTCCCATTAACTCACCTAGTCACCTGATGGCTGACTCGCCTCACGAGTCAGACGTGTCACGTCATCATCAAATGACATTGTTGGCAGACCGTGTGAGATTGCGAGTGGAACATGTTACGTGTTTAGTGACACGTGTCATGATTCTGGAATGGGTTTGAAAAGATGGGGTTGCTTTTCTCTTTCATACCAAAATACAACTTGGGTCATTGATCTACAATCATCCAACGGTCATAATGTCATTGTTAATTTGTTAGTCACTATCTGGTGAGTAGTGTGGTTGCCCTGTGGGTCCCATTAATTCACCTAATCACCTGACGGCTAACTCACCTCATGAGTCAGACGTGTCACGTCATCATCAAATGGCATTGTTGGTAGACCATGCGAGACTGCGAGTGGAACGTGTTACATGTTTAGTGACATGTGTCATGATTCCGGAATGGGTTTGAAAATATGGGGTTGCTTTTCCCTTTCATCCCAAAGTCCATCGTACATCATCAATCTGTGCTCATCCAACGGTACTTATTTGCAACGGACATTGTTAAATGTTATAATGTTATTTTTTCCTTTATAAATATTAATTAATAATGGATAATAAGTTAATAACATTTAAAGTTATTTAATTGAATAGTAACAATTTTAGCCAATCAAATTCAAAATGCACTATTTTTTTAATAATATTACATTCTAATAAATTTCAGAGGCCGAAGTTAAGGTTAGTGTTTAGAGATTACGAGATTTTTGTGGTCGTTGACTCGCTAGGTCTCCCAAACATGAGTTAAAGTAATTGTAGACACGAAAAATTGGCAAAAGGCTTAAATCAATCAAAAGGTGCAAACAAATCATCAAAATAGCACGAAAAATCAATAAATGGAACAAAGGCAATTCAAATCAAAGGAAAATTCAAAAAAATAATTAAATGATTAAATGATTAAATAAAGCTTGAAAAGGGGAATAACACTATGAAATTGATTAAATTCAATTAATGACATAGTTGTTGAAAGCAAAAATCAAAATGAACCTCTTACCCTTCATGGCTAAATTTAATTACTTTAATTAATTAATAAATCATAATTTCCCTCAACAAAGCAAAAAGGAGACAAAATGGACACAAATCACTCACTTTTGTTGAAATGGTCCAGCCTTTTGAAACCATTTAAATGATTGTCCCCTCCTTGTCCCCCCATTTATGGACAAAGCAAAGCCAATTGAACTTACCCAAGCATAACCATGGTTATCTCACTCTACCCCCTACCCTTGGGAAAATCTTATATAGTGAAGGCATTTAGAAGCATAATTCATCCACTCCATATCTTTGAATTGCAGCAAAGTTCTGGCAATTTGCATCCACATCACTCACTTATCATTTTTCATTGCTAATTAGCTTAAATTGCTTTGATCATAGTAGATTGTTCATCAAATAGAGCTAGAATTTGATAGAATAGATCTTAATTGCATATCATATAGCTTAATTCTCATCTTTAGAGTGTCACTAGTGAGGATCATAGCTGAGAGCCTCATTTACCACTTTATTTTAGAGATCCATGAGATATTTAGATTAATTGTGCATTATTTAGATTAGTTTGCTTTGAATAGTGTAATTGTCTTTTAAATCTTGTTATTTCATGAAGGTGTAAATCACTCACACACAGTAATATTTTTTATTGATTATATAGTATACTTAAGTCTTAAAGTTAAAATGATATTTTTTATTGATTATAATTTATAAGTTTAATGTTGATAATTATAATCACATATAATTCTCATACCTTATAATTAGAAAACCATAAATTCTTTCTCTAACCTTATGAATTCATTTGTCCTTCAAATTGACTATATAGTATACTTAAAGTTAAAATGATATTTTTTATTGATTATAACTTTAACGTGGATAATTATAATCACATATAATTCTCATACATTATAATTAGAAAACCATAAATTCTTTCTCTAACCTTATTAATTCATTTGTCCTTCAAAATTTTGTAAATCTTTCATATTAAATGTACGAGTGTATGAATTTTGACAGGTAACATTACCCAAACTTAATGTCAATACTCAGTGATAACTGATAAGACATTTCTTTTATTAACTACAACTGTCTACAATGTACAACTGTGATACATTTTAAATATTCAGATTTAAAAATGGAAATACCATCGGCATTGTTTGAACGTTTCCTTATTTCTACTAAAACATACTTACAAGTTACATCATACATGTCTAATACATAGATAAAGTAACTAATTAAAATATTGCAATCACAGTGACAGAGAAGTCTAGGAACCATTTTTTGTACAAATTGAAATGAGCTAAAGCTTGCGAAATTTTCATTATTTTTTTTCATAAAATTATAATTACATTATCCACTTCCAATACAAAGAGAAACCTACTATAAATAAAAAAACCCAAAAATGAGGTATGTTTTTATCAAAAAAAATCACTAGTCCACTATTGACTTTGCCCTTCGGCTCCATCTAAGTAGAATTCTACAAAGAGGATTGATTGTGAGAATTCATCAAGCCACCCATATTGCCCCGCTTGAGCCTCCTCTTCGTCAAGCATAAACCACTTTTGGAGAAAATCCATAGCAATCAGGGCCCATTTCCTATGGTGCTTATACTGCCCAACATTCAGACCCAAAAGAAAAGGTTGCATGGCCACATTCTAGCCTGGGAGGAGAAGCTTGGGTATTTCACTTGCCCAATGGATCCCCACCCCTATTTCTGCGAGCACGACAACATTAACATTGTCCCCTGGGTATTCTTCTTTAAAAACCCTCCTTAGCAATTAACATGTCCACCTTCTCTCCTCCAAGGTCAAGAAGAGATGCCAAAAAATGGGACGTAATGTCCGTGTTGACCCAGTGCCTATCTTCATTGTGTAGAAACTCTCTGTCCAGCACCATTTTAACAACCTCTATTACGAAAGGCCTACCCTCCTTACAAATTGATTCTAAGGTTTCATCTGAAAGGGAACCCAGAAAGGCCTTCTAGGGCTCCTCAAATGTGCATCTAAGCCTAATTGGAGTGTCCATCTAAAACTTCAGCAACCTTAAAAACAAATTATTTGCAAAGTGCAACTGCAGACTAATGACCTAAACAAATAATTTATCTAGTAAAGATGAATCAAGGAATAAAGAAGCTAGATCGTCTATAAATAACCCTTGAATCCTTGATCGTTACTTAGCAATAAATTATTCTGTCTTTAATGGTATTAAATTCATTGTCCTTAACATGCCTCTAAATATTTCATGTAAATCTTTCCCCTAAATGCATGCGTGTGAGAAATTAAAATTTTGTCCTTAATCTTTCATATCTGGCAGTAAATCTTTCTCATAAATGCAAAAAATGTCAGATATCAGTTATATCGTTTGTACGAATTTGAAAGTGGTGCATGACAAGTTAAAGAATGTCGCTTGTCACTGACAAGGCATTTATTGCTTACCGAGTTAAGAGATTACAAGTTGCACTATAGTAATAGGACCATGATTATCGATACCAACATGTGTACACTGTAGTCTGTAGACAAGTTACCCTTATTTGATACGTGTCAACATTTCGGTGACTTCCTCAACAACTTTGTTTCCTTCGAGAAATTGGGGCCGAAATTAAACTTCATCCATTAATCTTGGATCTTCAGACGGTCTCAAATAATACATTTAACATTATAAAATAATGTATGTATGTTAGGTATGTTAGGTTAGGTTACGTGTTCGTCTTATGTCCCATCTTTTGAAAATCGTCAATAAAATATATTTTTTTGCCATAATTAACGAATGATTAGCCAATAAAATAAATAAATTTTCAAACGGTACATAAAATTCGTCAATACAATTATTTTGTTACCCTTCAAAAGAATATCATTCACCTCATATTATAATTTTTTACTTCAAAAGAAAATTATCTGCCTCATATATTATAATTTTTTACTTCAAAAGAAAATTATTCTCCAGCAATTTATGAAATTTTCATTCGGCGGGGAAAAAATTGCCAATACAAACTATGAAAAATCATGGATTTGAAAAAAAAAAATCACCTGCATTAAAACAAATTCCCCTCTAAAATAATGTACGATTCGCCAAGATTTTACACTTTTTCCTAAAAGGGGGTTTCTTAGGCTTATTGAGATCTGACCATCTGCAAGTTATAGGTCAAATCTCAGATCCGACACCCTACAACCAATCCAATAAGGTTCTCCACGATCCAATCCACAAGAAAGAAAGAACTCTGATACCACCTGGTGCAGGGGCAGGGCAGATACAAGCAGATTTGACTCAACTTGAACCAACAAACAAGCCCTGCTCAAAGTTACATATGGAAGCAATATATAATTCACATGAACAATGAAAACACAATGTATATGAGGCAAGGCAACTAGAAACCAAACTGGTGTGATTAAAATAAATCAGGCAACATGCCCGACTGTGAGGCCTTCCGGGTTTCGGCCTTATACAAAGAGAATTATGAATTCAAAGTCTCAGCTCGCATATATCTTTGTCTCCAATGATGTATCTACTCAACTACCTACTTCGCTACCCTCTACATTAACCCAAGCTCCAAATATATAGCCAGCAAAGCCACAAGTCAGTCAGTCAGGCATTTAATTACATTATAGGTCCAACCTGGAAGAGTAAACCAAAACTAAAGAAAGAATGAACAAAACTCGATGCGAAGTTACATTTAGGTCCACACATGACCCAAGAACATAATCCTAACTTAGCAAGATCCAATTTCATCATACGGAACCGCGCAAGATGAAAAACTCCACTTTTCGCGTGAAACTGGCTAAAAATTGATACCCGAGGAAAACAATCATAACTCCCAACTCATGATGAATTAGGATTTGCGATCTTAGGTGAAGATAGTATTTTAGGTCCTCTTTAAGGCCCTAAGATCGCAAAGGCTGATTCATTAAGGATCAACAGCTACATGACGCGCAATCAGCATGCGGAAAGCAAGAAAATACAACTCCAATAGCAAGGCAAAACAACTCTAACTTTGACACGATCCATCCAATCCTTATGCGCTCATAGGAGAAGGTTCCAAAACAGGTCCTCAACATCATGTAAGCTTCGCATAACATGAAACCAACAACCGAAACAACTATAATGCAAACAACGTACAGGTTCAAAAAATAGGAAATATTTTTGGTTGATGCAAAATTGTTCAAAGACCCAAGATGCTCCTGCATCATTATGCTTGAATATTGATGATCTAGTTGTGGCTTGACAACTTAAGAACAAGCTTGCAAATAGTAGCGATATTATGGAGCACTAATGGATTTAGATTTATGTCCATTATGTATTTGAATGCAAAAGCTTTATAAAAGTAACATGACAAGAAATTGTGGGTAATGCCAATCACATGAAACAAACGATGTTCTTTCTTCATTGATAATGTGAATGTACAAAATTGCAACGGTGATAGTAGGAAAGGGGGTTTTCCTGTTTATGCAAAGAATGCATCTACCTGAATTGCCAAGGCACCCTAGAAAGGTTCAACCCATGATTTTAAGAATATTGATTTATATCCCATTTTGTTAAATAAATGATGTTAATTCAAAAGTCTCAATGAACCAAGCCCTTAGAACTAATGATAAGCAACGCACTAGATGAAATCAAAATTTCTTGGCATCAAATGTTTAGTCCATGCAACTAGATCGTTAATTTAATGCCCTATTTAATTTTTTTGCTAAATATTAGTTTTTCCTATCATTATTAGAATTTAGAACACAATTTTGCTTTTGACTATTTATAGTTTGGAATGATGGTTCTTAATTGACCTACAAGAAAACAATTTTTTTTTACCATTAGGACTTAATTTGACTTGTCAACTTTATCCTTCAAATATTGAAAGATGCCAAGGCTCATGGCTTACTTGCTGGGCTTTCTCTAGCTAGGAAAGGTGGGTTTCAGCGAGTCCAAATCGAGGGGGATTCATTAGTATTTATCAATGCTTGCATCAAAAGAGACATTCATAATTGGCAACTCGCCTACATTCTTCAGCAAGTATGGATCCTCCTTGATTTGATTCAAGAAGTTTACATCTCTCATACCCTCCGTGAAGGCAATGCGGTTGCAGATCATCTAGCAAATATGGGATGTGACGCTAGGGAAATGACATCATTCCTTCCCGAAGAAATAATTAATTTGGATCCAAAACTACACCAACTGATTGTGCAAGATGGCATGCGGATGGGCTTCTAAGTCATTATTCCACGTATTCTACCCATTGCCACAGTGGTCACATAGGCGCCTTATGTATGATTTTAGTAACTCTGCCACTCGTGTGAATGGTGCTCGAAATGGTTTAACTTCGGCGATTCGACTTTTATAATGGGTATATCGGAAGTGTCTCTGCAGCTTCAAATACTTGGTCTCTTATGTCATTTACCGTTCGTTGGTAGATCAAGTTTAACAGTCATGGAGGCACGTGTTTCACAAGGTATGAAAAGCTAGCAGTGTGGTAGATATCACCATGAAATTATGCCACGAAATTTCAGAATTCAGCTGCGATTTGGGCATTTGGAGGAGGCTCTGCTGGCACACATTAATGAGGCTTCTTTCTCCTCTATGTTCATATGTCATTCACATGCGATTAGGGCTGTAGTCCAGTCGATTAACTCGTGTATAGCATATCACTTGCAATCTCTGGTATATGGGATATTTTTGTAACACAACTAAGTGCTTTTTGGGCATCTTATGCATCAGCACATGTAATTATCTATCTACTTTATATGCTTGTATATAACTACAATCCCGAGGTTTCTTACTGGTTCTTCCACGGGGGAGTTATTGAATCAGATTATTAATAAAATATGATGGATATCCCACTTTTGCTTTTTTTTATAAAAAAAAAATTCATATACATTCTAAATATATATTAAAATAATTATAAATTTGAACCATTCATCCAAAATCTCAAAGATAATGTCTTAGTATTCCTAAAATTTTAATTACAGTTTACAACAAAAATACATACCTATAACTATACAATAATCAAGTTTAAACCTATTAACTACCAACATTTATTTTCTCCTCTTTGATTTTTAATAACTCCCATCTCATACTAAATACCATTTCATTTTTTCAGAATTCATAAAAGATTGGAAATTTTTTAATGCCTTGAAATAATTAGAAGAATATATATTTATAAAAGTAAAAAATTAATAAATTGAAAATATTTTATTTTACAATTGAAATAAACTTTACAATTACAAGAACTAGTATAAGTATCTTAAATACATTCATCTAAAACGCGCTCAAAGGTGTCAATTTTTGGATTATGTTATTTATTTATTTAGAAATCATTTTATTTTACTTTTGAACTATATTATTTACTACATATTTATAGACATAAATTTTATATACTTCTATTAAAATAAGTTTCTAAAAAATTAGTTTTCATTAACACACTCTCTCATCAGCTATCATTGTAGAATGCTTCTTGACATTATACATTTAATATTTACAAACCAATTATTTATAATTAGACATTCTAAACTAAACGCAAACATACATGCTTCAAACTTTCATATACATATTTTTTATATAATATTTTTATATATTCAATTTTGTATTATGTATATATATTTTTTAATTTCCCATTGGAATTGTTACATATCAGAAAAATTGCATTCAGAGACAACCTTTACCACTCCCTGCATTGCCTCTACCCCACTACAATTTTTTGTTACTCTATTTAATCTTTATCTGCTACCTTCTCAAATGCCCAATCACACCAGTAGAACACACTGCCTAGCTCAATCAAAATGGAAACGATCAAATCCCTTTTCTAGCTAACCAGCTAAAACGGTACCGTTTTAAGGATGTCCAACTTTAGAGTGAAGAGTTGATTTCAAACCCCTCTAGCACTAGGTACTAAAATGTTCCCCTGATTTTGGACACGTTCAGATTGCACTCCTTTTTCACATTTTACCAGTAAAAAGTCTGTAACCTTAGAACATAAGTTCTCGTTGACCAAAATAATTTTCTGATTTCAACCTTGTAATTTCCGATGCTAGTGTTATGTTTACTACTAATACCATTGCTATGTATCATAATCTGCATACTTCTATTTATGAAAAAAGTCCTCTGTATTCAACATACCATCTATTTATAAATTGTTTTTCTGTTGAAATTGCTAAGAATCCCTGCTTTGGTTTTAACAGATTTGACATGTAATTGTTTTTTATAAGTTATCTTATCCAAATGCCTTGAGCTGCATTTATTTAAAAATACTGATCACATAAAAGTGTGTACAGTCATGATCCCTGCCTGTTCAAAATAAAAATAAAAATAAAAACCAATTTGTACCATTTTCACCGAGTTTATGCCAACAACTCACTTGGACCACTTCCAGTTTATTTTTGCTTCAACATCTAACAAGATTGTGACTTCTTGGCATTTTGTATGTAATGGCCTATACCTTTATTATAATATTTTATATTCCAAATTATAAAATATAGCATCATGCAAAACTCTTAGGAAGAAATAATAATTTAAAAAAAGTGTTTGAGAGTTAAGTCCAAGGAAACTCAATAAGTTAGAAAAACATTAAATTATTTTATAAATTTCAGATAGACAAGTAATGAGCTAAGTTCTGATTAAGTTCTCTTTCACGTAAAATTTACCTCAAATAAAGACAGAGACCAGGAAAGACCAAAGAAATATTCACATCTCCGACTAGAAACCTAGTTAGAAAGGTATGATGAATAAATATAATGCAGTGTCTGTTCTTCTGCTTTTAGGCATTTGAAAGGGGAATTATAATGAAACATGGGAAGATAATTTCCAGCTCAAACAAAACTGCTGAAAAATCACCACAGGAGATTTACAATCGCTGAACTTTTACAGGCCCACATGGATGTTGAACACAACGTGCTTCATTAATGATACAACAGGATTGCAGTTAAGGCTAAGAAACTTTACGTGAGAGATTCTTGTAACCACTACCAATACATGTCAAAAGTACAGTGCCTGTTGTTGGATCTGGCTTGATATTAAACTGAATGCCAAGAAAATCCTTGATGTGACGCAATGTTTTTATACCATAAGCAGAGAGTTTCCCAACACGCACTTTTGAAACATCCTCTGGGCACAATGCACAAAGAAGAAATAGTAAACCCTGCAATTAACACCAAACTATCACTCTGGAAAGCAACATTGTTGGTGAAATTTATATAACTGTGCAAGCTGTAGTTATTAGACAGAAAAAACCTCAAAAGGAATGTTATTACCTGGTGTGCTGAATCTACCACGCCACCCTTCTTGATTTCTTCAAGGAGCATCATTGCACCTTGGGAACCAATATCTTCAGGAAGCATTGGAGTTTTTTGGTTCTCTGCATCAGATATATCTCCACTTTCTTCACTTATTGTGTGATTGGCAGCACACTCTGCTGATATAAGGCAACCAGTAGTAGTCTCAGCCACTAACGATATGCCATAACCTGGAGATCTTCACAACAGATTGTACAATCAAATCAGGAACCAAGATGAATCTTGATTTAGACACTAAAGAGATCAATCAGAATATCATTAACACTTCCCAAAAAAAATTCTTTGAGTGGATAGAAAGAAAAGCTTTTTGAGATTTTAGTATTGAATTTCCTGTGAGAGAGCATGTCGCAATAATAATGGAAAATGAAAATAGTTGAACAACTTCCGCTAACTATAGTTAAACAAGCATATAAAAATGCAAAAGACCATGGCTAGAAAGAGCTCAAATCTTGTGAGGTGATTAAAAAGGTTTAATGAAATCCTAACAAAGCAATGAATCAAAACAATCTGACATTAAATATTTTTCTATTCATGACAAACATATTACATAATTTAGGAAAATGACGATGGGAGGAACACCTAGAAAATGCTTTCAAAGAATATTGATATTGCCTTCATTAAAGGAGCCCTTCAATATGCAAGTCTTAAGACCATCCAGATGCCCCATGGGAAACAAAAAACATTGTTTCAAATAAAGTGAGATTTGGATTACACAAAAGAATGAAATTTATAACAAGAAAAGAGAATGATACAAACAAATGTTTTGCCACCCAAGCAAGAAAGGACAACATATTTTCATATGCCCTACTAAAATCTACAACAAATTTGCCTAGCAATAGCAATATGCACAAACCTGAACTAAGCTCATCTAGAAACCTAATAAATTCCATGCAACTCAAAATCTCTTTTAGGTCCTTTGCAGCATGGTCTTATACTTCGTCATAAGTGGTGTGACAAAATATATTGGGTGATTGTGGGGATTATCTGGGGAAATCCAATCTGCAAAAGAAGAGAATGAAGCCACATGAACTAACATGCTACCTTCTTTGCACTGTAGTATTTAGCTTTGATGGTAGATGAGGAAATAGATGGTCGCTTCTTCATCCTCCAGCAGATTGGGCCAAATCCTGGAGAGATGTGACCAAATGTGCTCTTCGAGCTACCAAGATCCCATGCATAATTAGTGTCATGCCACTTTTCTTCAGAGTTATTTAAATACTAGCAGCAGATTTAAGAGATTAAATATTAGAGTTGACATAATTTACAAAATGTAATGATATTAAAATAGATGTAAATAACCATGTAAAATAATGTAAACTATACATGTGATAATTTGGCAAGAATTCTAAATCAAGTAATTAACATAGAAAATGTAATAACACAACCACATAATTGAATCATATTATCATCAAATTCATATATATAATATTCCCAATATCTTTTACTATCAAGAGTTTCCAATACTTATCTTCATCAGAGCACTTGGAATGGTCATTCTCACCCTAGGAAGATTTCAGCGTTCCTGGCCCAAGAGGAACCACTTCATATTCAGAATCAAGTTATCAGCACACATGCTTCCCAAGCAACATCCCTGGCCAAGACAATCTTGGGTGTACCCCGTATCCCAAGTTGGACATACAATATGTGCCCCTCCTACCATGTTCATAGCCCACCAAACTGCCTTCTTCCTTGAGTGATCTCCATGTTCTTTTCCAAGTCTCACATAAATGCTTTATACATGCCTTAAGGAGTGATTTTCAAACCATCACACCCTTTCGCAATGGTTGTCTTTAATAATTGTTTGATTGATAAATGTATTACTCCCCTTTTTAAAAGTGTTTAAATAGATAATCTTTATTAATGCTCATTTTAATCAAAGGATCATATTATCCTTTATTTTTAATCTCCTTTTAACACTTTCATAGCTTTACTTTCGCTCTTGGGAGAAATTTTCATAACAATTAGAATCATAGAATCTTGAAAGAACAGGAATACTGTCCATTGCATAATGAATCCTAAGGACCTAACTAAAGATATACATAGTTATCTGGAGATGACTAGCACAAGGTGTCGGCATGAACCTTGAAACTACAAGCAGAAAAGAAAATGTCAGTTAAGTACGCATGAGGTAAATAAGGATCTGCACCAAAGCCATAAAGAATCTAAATAGTAGGATTAACAAAAGCTGATTTAGGCAATGGAGAACCTTGAGGCTAACTGTGGGTAATGGAGTAAAATTTATATTGAAATCCTGACAAACATAACCCTGAAGAAGATCCAAAAAATTGTTACGCCAAGAGATAAAAATTCAGCTGTTATCCAAAAGGTTTTGATTCCTAAGAGTAAGTGCACGCACACATATTGACCATTTCAAAGGAATCAAGTAGTTTGCCTTGGAGAATATTGCCATCATAATGGCAAGCATAGAAATCACAGTCACCTTAACATCAAGCAAAATGTGTCAAGATGAAAAACTAATGGATCTTCTCTACCAAATTCTAGGGACTTGCTTGAGCCCATACAAAGTCTTCTTGATTCTACAAACAAGTGGAACACTGCCAGCTTGCCAAAAGTCTGAGGGCTCCTCAGTGAAAATCTCCTCCTGTAGATTCGCATGAAGAAAATCACCCTTCACATCCATCTGATGAACTTCCCATTTACATGATGCAATAAAGAACAGTACAGCACAAATGGTCCCCATCTTTGTAATAGAAGCAAAGGCCTCATTATAGTTGATCCCTTCTTTCTAAGCAGCCCTTAGCCTTAGCACATGCCCTGCACTTGTCAGTAACTCCTCATCAAATTTGGTCTTTATAGACCTATTTACAACCCAAAATGTTGGCCTACTCCTCACCTTTTGACATTCCCTCAGGTTTGGTTTGGTTGACAAAAGACAAGCCCCTAACTAGCAACAACTATACCATCCACGCCATTCTATAAATGATACAATGGATGACTGGATGCCATACAATGGATGAAGACCATGGATCAAGATCCCTAGTATCATTCTGCAAAAATGTGTTATACTCTTGTTGCATCATCTCCTCCCAATTGGCTGATAAGAGATGAGATTAGAATGCTGAGCTATGAGTATTCAATGTGTCCATGATCAAGTGCTACCATGTGTCTCAACAAGATCCTAATGAATGGAAGCAACATCCTCCAATGTAACAGTGAACCACTTAGGCATTCTACTCGGGATGGGTGGATTTAGGAAGCACAAGGTTCTTCTACTGGGAATGAAACTGTCATATCCTCAGACTAGAGGCACTGAAAGAACCTCTTGCGCAGTGAACTAATCAGCAATAGCTCCCTCAATAGAATCTGATGAAGTGTACTGCACTCATTAAGGAAAGAGGATGGAATGCTAGACAGAGTGATGATGATCTCTCTTGAATAGTATCAGTTGATGTAAGAATCAAATAAGATTGCTTATCAAGGGCTGGCAAATCAAACAGCTCAGCAGAAGATACCTAAAAGAGGTCTTCGCAGAAATTATGTCACTAACAATAACTTAATCAAGGTTGAATAATCTATGAAGTTGTAGAAAACCTTAAAGTAGAATGGCATAGGAGCTCTGAAGAGAGAGGAAGTCGTTACTCATATGGTCATCTTCCATTGCTGCCCTCTAGAGCTCATGTTCTCACTAAAAGCTCACATTAGTTTGCTTTGTTGTCTTGGGGAGTTCTTGTTCTCCTTTGGTCCCTTTTTCTAGGTTTTACCATTTGCTTCGGTTTTGTGGTTTTTGGTAACCATTTAGTTTGTTAGTTTTTTAACTTTGTGTTGCGGTTTGGTTTTCCCGCGTATGGTCTGACTGCTGCCTGCGAGTATGGTCAATCTTCTATAGGACCTTGGGGGATGTGTGGCGTGTGGTGTTCATTTGGTTTTGCATGACCATGGGTGGGTTCTCCTTTTTTATGTTAGAAAGACAATGGTGGTTTACCCCTCGTATCAGTGATTATTACAGTCAAGTTGGATGAGATAGATGGAGGTGGCGTGTGTTCTGGAAATTTATAGCCAATTTATAGCAAAAACTTTGGAATTTGTCAGGATAAAGAATGCAAAGTTGTTCATCTGTGGAAACGGAAGGTGAAGCAGTTGTGTCTGTGAGTAAAGAGAAACCTTCCTACAGAGAGGTTGTGGGTGGCACAGAAAGGGAAGTCTTCGAGTTGGCAATGTTCATAGTGGCAGAAAATGGAGGGAGGATGGAGCTTGAAGGAGATGACATGGGAGCAATCAGAAACTTCAAAGTTGGAGAGCCCAATGGAGGAAACAGTTGTTAAGGAGCTTGATTTGCCAATGGTGCCCTTCCATTGCTCCAAAACTGAGATGTAACAAGCTGTAAGAAATGAAAAAAACAAATAGGCTTAAAAATATTGTCATCTTTATTTGTCTGTCTTGACAATAATTCCTTGCCGTCTAGAAAATTCTTTGACGACTACCTTGATCATGTCTTGGGAAGGAAAATGGGGATTTATGCCAATTTTTGTAAAATGATGCAGAAGGGTTTGTTATTTTTTTGCGGTATGCAAGAAAGAGTTGTTAAAAATAAAAAATAATAATGGAATTTACGGCACTCGGTCTTTAAAGCGATTCCTTGGCCTGCTAAATCAAGGCCTGAAGAGGTTGCTGCAAACTCCTCACCTCATTGGCTATAGGTTAAAATGTAATCCCACAAATATGGAATTCACTTTACAAATTGAAGAATCTACGGTTACCTTGCCTCATTTAAATGCCGAAGTTCTAATTCCTTTTAACTCCTGCTATTGAAATTCCAGATATTCTAACTATGCAAATTAGAGACAATATTGTGAAGTGTTGGATTGAGCTATTACAGAGTTTAAATGCTCATTTCTTGTGTAAAAAGAATGGACTCTAAAAACTACTGCCCTGAAATTCCTAAGTTTTTTGATAGAGCTTTCAAGAAAGAGGAAAATTTGGTTAAGGTTCATAAACGTCTAAACAGCAAACCAAAAAGCATGGCTTACCAAGGGCATACTTAGTCTTTTTTTTTAAGTTGTCCTTATATACCATGGGATTTAGTTGGCTGGATAGCCACGGGTAAGGAATCTTCAGATAAAAATAATAAGGTAGGTCAAAATGACAAGAATAAATAACAAAAATGGTGGCAAACAAGATAAGAATAACAGTGAATTGGAAAGGAAGAAATGATCCCCAGAAACAGTGGACCTTCAGAGAAAGCTTATGTTGAGTAAAGATATGGCTCCTCCAATATTAGACCTACTATTTGAGGGAGATTATGTTGTTTTAAAAGCTAAAAGTGATTATAGGCATACCAATGCTCATGACCAATCCATGACTAGAAAAGAAACTGGAAAACCCTTAAAAAGAAGAGAAAATAAAAGCCAGAGCTGATTCTGAGAGTAAAATACAGCTGAAGCCCCCTGAATGGTACTGGAGAAGAAATTTTTGAGGGACCTAACTAATTCTAGGAATAATAATAACCCAAGGCCAAAGATTGCCTTAAATTGTAGTAATCCTCTATTCTCAAAAAGTGATGTGGAAATGAAGAAAATTGAAGAGATATCTTCTAAAGAATATATGAAAAAGAGGAAACAAGGAGAGCAAGAATCAAATGGTAAGAAACCTGGAAAGGAAAGCAAAGAAAAAATTACAAAACTTTTTGATAGGCTATACAACAATCAAAAGTGTGGGGTTTGTAATGGAAACTCTAAATGGTTATTAAAGGTGTAAGTTGGAATGTTAGGAGAGAGTCCCGTGACAAAAAATATATTCTCAAATTTTTATAATAATAGATCTTATCTTGATTCTCTTTGCTTTCATGAAGTCAAGTCGGTTAGATCTCAATTGGATTGTGTTCTAGGATTTGTTTGGAAGAACTCTAAGGCTTTTCACACTATGTATGATAAAGGCAAAGATGGTGAAATGATACTCGATTAGTATTCAATATTAAACAAAGAAGAGGAAAACTCCTTAAATAAGCAATTACAAAAAGATCTTTCGATAACGAAAATGATTGAGAACTAGAGACAAAATGGATAGTTACTAATCTAACAAAACAACTTAAAGAACAGAAAGTTACTAAAAACTGACTGGCTGACTTAAAAAATAGTTGCATGACCATTATACTGAATATTACAATATTACTTTAATACAATCTCTTAATGGCCATTCTACTAACTACCCTACAAAAGACTCGACATAATTTGCAAGTCATTTGGCCACAAATGCATAGAAGGCTAACTCCTCTTCAAAATGCTCTGCGACATGAACCTGTTGTAGCGACCCTCCCTAGTTGGACTTCTGATCAACCAACCGCTTTCTACAGAACTTCCTCATATGACCAAGAAAAAAAACAAGCTAAGTGACTTCCAACCTGATGTTGGGTAACAAAGCCATCCCTCCCGTTTTCCAAAGACTGAAATCAACTTCTCAAAAAAGTTCGATTTTTTGTTGATAAGAAAACGGCAAAAAACTCTGAAACCCATGATTTTGCAAAAAATCGTCAAAAGAAGTTGATGAAGAATAGCATCATGATTTTGTGAAAAAATCATCAAACCCTTGATGTTATGCTGCATGATTTTATGAAAATTTTGTCAAAAAGCCTGTTTTGTCAATTTTATCAAAAAGTCGTCAAAAAGCAGCAAAAAAACCACAAGTTTTGGGCAAAAATAATGGAAAAACCCTCCATGATTTTTGGGAAAAAAATCATGCAAAAACCCTCCATGCGAAACCCACCATGTCTTTTGGGAAAAAGCCATGCAAAACCCTCTTAGATCAGAAAAATTAGCAACCCTTGGTCACAAGAAAAGAGAACCCTTGCAGATCTAAAAAAAAGTAAAAACACTGTAAAGAAATCTGCAGAAACCACAATTTTTGTTTAAAAAGTTGTCAAAAACTGAAAACCTAGACTTTATTAAAAAAAACCAAGCAAAAAATCTTCTAAAAATTTCCTTACAAAATGTTCGGGAAAAACCGTGAATCTTATTTTCTAAAAAAAAATCTGCCAAAAAAACCCACAATTTTTGTTTTAAAAAAATGGGGCAAAAAACTTCTAGAAATTTCCTCAAAATTCTAAGTAATCATATCACAAATTTTATTGGAGAAAATCACCAAAAGCCAACCTCTACTCTGATGCCACGAAATGATAATCGATTGATATTCAATAATAAACAAATGAGAGGAACACTTCTTAAATAAGCAATTACAAAAAGATCTTTCCATAACGGAAATGACTGAGAACTAAAGACAGAATAGAAAGTTACTAAACTAACTAAACAACTTAAAGAACAGAAAGTTACTAAAAAGTTAAAAACAAACTAATTGACTTAAAAAGTTACTTACATGTCCATTACACCAAAAATTACAATATTACTTTAAGAGGCACTAGTATCTTGATGAACAATAAGCGGATGCAGTTTGTTGTTGAAAGTGGCTATTCTCCATGTAATAGACTAGTATAGGTTACTATGGAAAAAAATTGTAAATGGGTATCTACTCTATTTATACCCCCAATGTTTACAGAGATATAGATATTCCTTGTGGTCTTGGATGGCTCACTGTTTGCCAAAAACTCCTTGAATCATTGGGGGGTGCTTCAATATGCTTGAATACAAAGAGGACAAATTGGGGGCAAGGAAAATCTCTGGAAAAGCAATGAACTATATTTCTGGTCCAGAATGAAAAGAATTCACAACCTTGTGGATGCTCTTGAAAGTGGAAGTTGCAGAATCAAGCAGATTTGATTCACTTAGTGCAATAACCAGAGCCAAGGAGAAGAGAATATTCTAGACTTGATAGACATTATGTTACTAAATATGTTTGCACCTTTGTGAAAGGTAAGAATAATAATCTAATTCAGGTCATTTCTGCTATCATGTCAAGAGCGCTCACCAATCAAAGCCACCATTTCAATTGAGTATGTTAATGCAAGGAGGGTAAGGAGACTAATTAATATGTTCAAAACTTCAAACTGAATGCCTCCCTGCTTAACAATCAGAAATGTTTAGGATGGACCAGAACTGTCACTAATGTTAAGAATTGTTGCAGAAAAGGCTCTGTTATCAACACATGTAAATACTTGATCTCTGCATGAATATTTCTATATTTCTGTCATTTTGCAGTTGAAAGTTACAGCCTTTGGGCATTTTGTTATAATATTTATATAATATATATGCAAGTTGTCAATGAATGCAATTAAATTTTGTTAAAACTTAATTTGTTTGTCGCTTTCAATGAAATGAAAATCTCAATTGAGCTCTAACTATTATGTGTTAAGGTTCTATGATGTATATGATGATTACCTTATCAATGCATCATATGAATATTTGAAATTCTTTACATTTTTAAAAAAAATTCCTATATTTTGAATAGTTGTCCCTTGTTGTCCCCTAAAAAGAGCCTCCCTACCGTCCCCATCCACAAAACTTGTACCCCCATCCCTATTCCAGAAACTTGGAGTAACATAGGTTTCAGAAAGATAAGAGTAATTTCATCATAAACACCTACAACTTACAAACATAGACTAGTATCGAATGACTATAAAAGCCAGAGTGAAAGTGATTCGTAGTGAACCATAACAAAAAGGAAAAAAGGCATAAGATTACACATGATCTTTATTTCATGGCTTTGCAGATTACCAAACATAATTAGCCCTATTGTGTGATGAGTTACAAATCCTCATACTCTAAAAATATACGCTACAAAATTAAGAGTATGCAGTTACAGAAAAAAGGCCAGATAGTGATTTCTATACCATTTTTATAATGGTGTCGGTGACATACAAAATGTCAAAATGTTGTGCTGCTCGGACATTTAATACAATCTTTCCAAGCATTTTACATGTTCACATGGCCACAAAAATAACTATAAAAGGATGCAATGTTCCAAAATTTGGCATGCATCTTACCTCCCTGAAAGCTGGCCAGAATAATGATCAGTGAAAATATAAACATCTGGTAATAGTCGGTTCAGAATAGCACGAGAAGCATCTACCATGCGATTAGCCATTTGAGGGGATATTCTTGTAGAATAAGCTACTCCTCTAATTCGCTTTACCATACCCTCATCAACCCATGTGACAGCCTACAAAACCAATTGAGTCAAATAATCTAAATTGAGAGCATGCAAAAAAATATTAAAATAATATTTCATCCTTCATGTGATACCCATGTGCAAAAATTCTAACTTACTGTCAGACTATTTTGCACAATTGGAACTTTTAGACGCACTTCTCCACCTCCATTAGGAGGTGCCCCTCTACTAACAATTTTCAATTCCAAGTCCTCCAAAGGAATGCCAAATTGCTTTAGAATGGGCAATGTTGTTGTCCGGAAAGTATCTACACATGGGTCCTTATCATCATTTGTAATTCCTGCAATGAAACAAACAGCTTATCAATAGAAAAGCAACAAATAGTTCTTTCACAGTATGTGATCCTGTCATTGACCAACTTCAAGAGAACTTGAGTTCAAATTTAATGTCTACTCATACTACAATAGACGAAATATATGTAACTTATGGAAAGGACCATCTCAATCTAGCATTCCCGTATACAACACCATAACTTTTCTCAGCAGTTCCACCACAGATTAATATCTTTCTCACAGTGGCCACATATATACAACTTTATTTTAAAACAGCTATAATTCACTCAAGACAAGTACAAGATTGTATGAAAGGAAAAAGGAATTCAAGATGCACAATTATTTCAGGTTGAAAAAGTACATTAGCCATAGTAAAAAAACTCAAGTGATTACTCAAAAGTCTATTTAGCAGTAGATCTGCTCACTCACAGTCCACAGAGATTAGTTTCAAACTTTCAAGTGAGTACTTGCTGGGTCCATGGTACACCTTGGCAAAAGTATGAAAAGGCAGCTGGAGGTGCCAAAAGCCCTTGGAAAATAAAAATCTCCCATTTGCACATTTGGGTTTCAACTCAAACGTATGCATAGACTTGTTTCTCCCTATTTCTTGGCTGTCATGAAGTGAACATCATCATATTGAAAAGTTTACCAATGGCAGAAGTTTGAGAGGTTCTTCCCTAGCACTTTTCAATAATATTTTTTTCCTTTTTCTTTTCTATCGTCAACTCTATTTTTCATTCTCTACATTTGCAATGCAACTATGAAACAATGACATTCACTAGGAGCAAAGCGCCATGCAAGGCAGGAAGGATCCTACTTGGAATCATTGCATACTAGATACAAAAAAAGGCACAATGACTTACAATATTCTGGATTAATCAATTGTCTCAAATACCACCGTCACACAAATCCCTAGGTAAGATGTAAAGTTGTGCAAACAATTAAAGACTAAAGAGAGAAGAAGCATGAGAGATAAATTCCCTTCATTCTAGCTCCAGGAAAGAAATGACAGAAGGGAAGCTGACATGGGAAGCAATTGCAGCTGGAATTCTCACTGGATCAGAAAGAGGTTCTCCAATTGCCCTATGAATTCACCTTTCATCCACTGAAGAGACTACAAACTGGTGAAATTCACCAGACCTCTATATTCCTCACAACATTCATCACACAACCTTCACTCCAAAGCACTGCTTGCCAATAGGGCACCATCATGTAAGAATGAACTGCTATTATTTGGTGCTACAAGGACATACCTTTTAATATGACAGAAATAACATATTGCAAGCAAATGATAAGTGCATTCATTAAGACACCAATTCTTCATGATTTCAGTGAGTCCTTGGTAGAGTTGGCATTAAAAAACACGGAGTAGACAACAGAAGACCAAAAAAGAATGTAGTGCAAGAAGGATCACAATTTTTGTTTCATGGGTTGATTCATGGCAATAGTTAAGTATTAATAGACTTTTTTGAAGTTTCTAGCGGCACACTTGTGTCACCAAAGAGAACATATGTCTCACACGAAATGAAGAACGTGAGACTTTACATAACTTGTTTGAAGGTGAGATATTTGAAAGTTAGAAGTGAGCATTGAGAATGTTGTCCAAGTTATAATTGACAATGCAACAGGATATGTAGCAGTAACTAGTTTTTCTAGAACGCATATCCTTGCATCAGTCGCGTGCTTGAGGGCATTGACGAAATGGAATGCGTGAAATATATGGTTGAATCTGAAAGGAGCATTATAAAAAAATTTATACAATCACACATGGATGCTTAGCTTGATGAAAGATCATACCAAAGGAAATGAACTTGTGTAATTAGGAGTTGTCCAGTTCGCAATAAACTTCAACCCATTCTAGAACATTGCAATAACACTATCATCTTATAAGTAATGTTTATAAGCCCTCAGGGCTTACAGTCCCATATTCTAGAAAGGAGAAAAGGGAAAAGGCCATGAAAAAATTGTTTGATGATGATGATGGGTTCACTAAGAGCACAAAAGTGATCCTTGAGGTAACTTATAAACTTCGAATTCTCAATTCTTTGATTTTCTTCTTTTGGCATTATTTACAACATTTTATTAGTTTTAATATTCTAAATTAAAAATATTTTAGGTGATATAAACTTTAGTCAAGTTTCCACTTTCTTCAAATTGATAACTATAAAATACCAAATGGTTACTCTATGAGGCCTTGGATAGGGCCAAGGCAGCAATCCACTATTTTTATAGGGGAAATGAGAAATTGTAAAGACATTCAGCATAAATTTGATCTGGATGGAACAAGTATCTCAACCAACCAACACATGCACAATGAGGCCCCATGAAGAGGTTAAGGAAGGTCTCAACAAATGCATTGAGTACATCCAACGAAATCCTTAGAGACAAAAGGTTATAGGCCTGTGGCAGGTCTCAACATATGCCAACCTGCTGCTAGAGCCAAAAGCAAATGAAATGTCGAAATAGGCCTTCAGGCTAGATCCCATGCATTCCAAGGCCATCAAATTGACATGAAGAAAATCATTAAAAACACACCAATCCAGCCATGGCATTTTAAATGGGGATGAAACTATAAGCATGATCACCTTATCATTGTCATGATGTCACCAAGTTGGATGGAAAGATTTATTCCACAAATGTACCAAATAGCTTGGACATAGTGGCAAAAAATGATTTGTTATGGTGAATCACTCTTCAATGCTCTCAATATCCCATCCAAATTGGATCATGAAGTGTTGGTAAATTAAGCTAACTAAAACACTATTCTCAAGAGGACTAAGTATGTGGTTTGATACACTTTATAATGATTGTTTACCAAGAGTTTCCATCAAGAATGAAGAAGGGCAGAGAGTGCAAAGGTCTACAAAGGTAAAGTAATGTCTAAGATGATCTAAGTTAAACAATGGATTCCTAACAAAAATAGTCTTCAATGAAAGCTTGTAGGCCCATTAGTTTGACAAAGGGGGAGTTAACCGCCTAATTATGCACACAATAATTCATAATCATCAATACCTTTATGGGCCATTCAAACCATCAAGGTGGTTGAGAAATCATCATTGTGTAAACTGGCTGTTTTGGGTTCGTGAAACAATGGTTTTTCCCACAGACAATAAAAGGATAAAGTCATGGTTGCATACAATCTCACTCCTTTCTGTGCTATTCCAGCTTCCTTTGTGACCCTCTAAAGATGTGTGGATACACTATACCCTTACCAGCAGCTTGAAAAGGGATTGGTTAAGTAAGAGATTGATGATGGCAACCTTGACTGACTTAGAGAATTGATGTGTGAATGGTGAGTTTAAGCATGTTAGAGAGTTTGTATAGGTGTTCCAGCATACTTCTTTTAAAGAATGTCCATGGCAACCTTAAGAAATCTATTAACCTATAATAAACAGAGTTGTCAAGAGATGAACACTAATATTAATACAAGAGACAGACGGGTAGTGGTATGCCACTTTTCAACAAAAATGGAAGACAGCTACATGGAGACAGCGAAAAGTAAATAACATATGTCAATATGTATAACTTAAATGTAGAAAACATATCAATATACAAATGATGTGCAACTTTTTCTTTTTTTTAAAAAGCAAACTAGTAAAAAAAAAATATGTATTTTGAAATACATAAATATTAAATAGATATCAACAAAAGGAAAGATTAATTGTACTGATAATTGGTAATTAACATAATGATATAAAAATTAAACTTTAAATGCTATCAGTGAATAACACACAAAGACTAACATAATGCCAATATTATCAATTCAAGAGCACATACTATATATTGAAATTTTGATAGAGGCATACAAAAAACAAAAGTTGTAATCTATATCATATGTCATCCAATGGAACAGGCTCACCTCTTGCATCAGCTATATCATCACAATCACCTCATCCTCCAAAGGCATCAATACTCTATCAAGTGAAATTTAGTTCTATTTTACTGAAAGACCCTCCTCTTAACTTAAATCTATATGATAGTGAAGGTGAAGTGTGTTATGAAAGTAGACCAAGTTCTATGACTTCTTTGACTGTAATTGTTTCCTCTTCAGTAAATGTGAAACTTTAAGTACTCCAATTCTTTCACAAGATAAGGAACTAACTTAGACCAGAGAATCAATTACATCATCATCTACCATACTATAAGACCAAGACTCGATACAAGATCATATAATGCTCATTGGGGAATATTCAAAAGGGCAAACTAGACAATTTCAGGACGAATTCAGAATCTCCCTCCTGAACCTCTCATAACATCTGTGATTGATGAATCTTTGGTGATAGCAAAGAAATTAATAATGTAAAATGACCTCAATGACTTGACCAGCAATCAAAGAAGCTGCCCTCAATCTTGAAAGAAAATAAATCTTCTCCACTTAGATAACAACTGGGAGCTGGAACACTCTAGCAGCAATATCCAATGAGGAATGTCATCTAACTGATCTTATGCCCATCTGAATGTGAATTGAGCATATCCAGTAAGTGGTTACCAACTCTAATACATATCATTGGCTGAAAGAAATGGGTATTATTGTAACTACACTAGGGTCCTCTGCAAGGATCTAGAAATTTATAAGAAGATGATTGTTTGGTCCTAACGCTTGGCGGTATAGTTGTAAGGAAAACATTGCATATAGTAACTGTATACAATTGAGGGAACTGTTAATAACCTATTCCCCTCAATGTGTTAATCTCATAACACTGAACAGTTTCATTTCTCATGATATGTGATAATGGTGTCGATGGTGGCCTTCGCTTTCCCCTTAATGCTCCATTCTCATTTGCATACTCCATCCTGCCATTCATCTTCCCGCATCATATATCTCCTAAGGCCAATAATTTGGTTTCTGTCAAAACCATCATATACACACTCACATCCTATTTTATACACTTGTTTGTAGTTAAATTCATTGTACATATATAGATAGGAAATCATCTGGATTCTGGTCTATCCGAGGCAAGCAATCTGATTAACATTTCATGTATTCTCACAACTCTGCTTGTACCTCTTTGTACAAACTTCCAAAGAACAAGTTTTCTTATTTACTTTATTGCCATACTTACAAGTTACAACAATGCACAAAACCATCACCCTCCCATGGTTTTCAATTTTTAGATTTACAACATCCTCTGCCATCCTATTTACAATTTTGTATTACACCTTCAGCGCATTCTAATAATTTCAGCAGCTTCTGAATTTGTCCTCTTTATCCATCCCCTGTTTTGAAAACTGCTTCCACAAGTTTTCCAGGTTAGTAGGGACAAATTCACATATTTCCACATTGCAGCAACATCTACCACAGGTGCACACAGCAACCACAACAGACACAAGATCAAGTTATCGGAGTTCCTTAATCCACAATTTATACTCACACAGCATGGCCCAAGGAGCACCTTATGTAGCACATGTCAGACCCAATGCTTTCACCTGCACACTACCCCTTCCATCATGTTACCCAATTTATTGCTGAGGGAGCACAATATCAGATTATGTGCATTATCCTGCCATTCATCTGCACAGATTGATCCACAATTGGGGAGAACACAACACATTGGCACACACAGTATCATCGTATTCACATGGAAGCAACCCTCTTCCCCACATTGTCAGTTCCATTAGCATTTTCCCTAGGAGGGACAACATTGGGTTCACTTCCTTCCATTGTCACTCATTTGTATTACCTCATACACATTGGGGGCACACACCACGTCAAGACACAGCATCATCACATCAAGCTCACCCTCAAGTTTCAACCATACAATTCTGCTTCTTACCCTTCTTCAATACACAGGTAAGCATACTCAGATACACATATTTCATGTCAACATTTCAAAAAATATCCTCTTCCATTCTGCTATTTACTTTCAATAATTTCCTTTCAGCAATTTTTCACATTCCTTCTTCAAATTGTCTTGTATTACTACTACACAAGTGGCAACCCAAGTACCTTGACAGGGCAAGTGCATGATTAACTAAAAGAATAATTACTAGCGTATTCCCCTCAGTGTGTCAATCTCCTCACACCATCACTTGGCCAGACAACTTGGAAAAAGGGTTGGCAGTGGCCCACGCTATTCTGGGATTTTTTGAGTTCCCCTTAGGTCCCCCTCATGCTCCATTTACCCTTGCACACTCCATCATGCCTGCCCTTCATCTTCCCACTTCATATCTCTCCTAAAGCCAACCATTTCATCCATTGTCAAAACCATCACACACCCACTCACATCTATTTTACACATTTTCTTGCAGCCACCTTCATCTTCCTAATTACTTGGATTGATATAAATGGGAAACCATTTAGTCTATCCAACAAATACAATTTTATTCACATATTTCCCATTCTTGGTACAGCCATCCAAAGGACAAGTTTTCTTACTATCCTCACAAGTGTTAATGTTTTGAACCAGAATTCATAAAATGCAATGAACTAAAATACCAACACAAGATAACAGAGGACACAAACATTTATCCTGGGAAAACCCTCCACCCTGAGGGAAAAACCCAGCCACACACAAAAAATAGTTCCTTTATTGAGAATCAGGAGATTCAATACAAAGCTTGGCAAGCTTATATGGAAGAATCACTTCTTCAACAATCTGTTATCGCATAACAATTTCTAGTAGAATATCCTTACAGAATTAGACATCTACAGCATATACATCACTCTCAAAGTTCACAAACAGATTATGCACATAGTAATGTCTGAAGAAGATACAGATGATTGCTAGATGCAGATATGACAATGTCTCACACACACAGATCGCTGTTGCACAATGCAGATGCATCAAGTCACACTCCTCAAACTTTCATAACACCAAACTCTCTGCCATAGCTGAACACCACCAAACCTTGGAATGAGAGAACATATGAGAGAGATCCCGAAACACAGGACTTAGAACCGTAAGAGCTGAAGAATGCCTCCATCATGAAACTAAAGATCGCAGAAGAAGCGTAAACGATCACCACTCAGCGATTAAGAACGGCCTCTTGCAACAACTAAGCACGACAAAACAATAACCGATGGTGATAAGGTATTGGCTCCAACACATCATGAGCGGGCAACACTAATACTTCAACCGTTATCATTCATATTAAGAAACAGCAATACTCCGTCAGCAATTCAACACACCCACATGGTGCCAAGAGCTCGCACAGTGCCAAGTAATAATAAAAACGGTACTGAGTCACCCAAAGTCAATGACAAATACGATGCCATGACGGACAGTAGAAATTAGATAGAGACAAAATGCAATGCCAATGAACTCACGGAAATCATTTCAGGTATGAAGATCTCTGTCGCAGCTACTAACTTCAACAACCCCTAACTGATCCATAACTCTCAAGTAATATGCCCATAGAACTTACAAAACCAAGATTTATTACTGTGCTACCTAGTTCATGGTTAAATGACAGTTGTTTATTAATTGGTATCTAGGCTATGTTAACCATAAAGCCAAGTGCGGCAACATGACACCATATTTGAGCTGGACAAAATGAGGCATCTGCTCTTCTACCTAAGTATGTCATTCGTGAAAAAGAAAACAAAGATTGTTCCCTATGATAGTGAAGAACGGTACAACACAGGTTGTCCTCTCCCTTGCTGGATTGGGGAAGGCATAACGCACAATTGTCCTCTCTTTTATAAAACCAAGCTCACATTCCATTCATTGAATTCCAAATAAGAAATGAAGCAATGTGACCTTTCAACTCTTAATCCTTATGAATTCTCACGTACAAAGAAGTCTTTGAAATCCTCCAAGAAGTCTTACAGTCGCATGAAACAATGTTGGCTCGCTTTGTATTCCATAATTAGAAACTGTACTTGTCATGGATGAAAACACAACCTTGCAAACATCTGCACACCTATGCTAGTGTCCAATGTACTTTTCCTACTTTGTTCCTTCACAATTTGATTCCTTACATCAAAATCTAAATTTCTATTCTCATTTTTCAACTCTGTTCGTGACAATACAAATTGATTAACCATCTTGGAATCCGTTCAGATCACTAACCCTTCTTGCAAGGATTCATTTGTAACAACTAAAGAGCCCTCACATTTTACATCTTCTTGTCTCTAGCAGCAATCTCCTTGAATCCTAGTCTATTTGACCATCTAGGAGACTGACATATTCAGAGAGGCCTTGTTTCTTTTTATTTTATAGATTCTCAAGAAGCATAAGGACATTCTCAATATCAAGACGCGGACCATAAGATGCATAGTCGTTTGCCTTCTCTTTTCAATACTGTGCATTCCTTTATATTAATGTGTAGTCAAATTTGTATCGAGGGTTTGCAAACATAGCTTTGACCCTTGTATGCCCCTATGGAAAACATAGACTTCGTACCAACCTCCTTGACAGGAAATTCTTAAAGGTGAGTTTGTTAATGAAGAAATTTTCTTGTTAATGGTGGATTGCTCAATTATCATGTATGAGTGGACAAATATTAGACACCGGCCATTAATTAGTATCATAGTTACATGTACAGTTGCCTCCCATTTTCTTAGAGTTGTTGATTACTCAAGAAAGCACGAGGATGTTTTCCAATTTCAAATTGAGGAAGATTATACAATAGGATGGAAACTCAAAATGTATACAAGTTGTGACTAACTCGCACATCTTTGTAGATTAGTTAGCATGTAGATTTGGGGTGCTTACAAGCATATCTTTTGGAGTCCACGTCTCCATAAATTGAAGTTTTGAACACATTTAAAGAAATTAAGAAGATAAATTGGATGAAAACAATGGTGGCAAAGGTTACACATACAAATCTTTATTTGCAACCACCACACCACACTT
The DNA here is from genome assembly GCA_027943335.1 of Chamaecyparis obtusa. Classification (NCBI taxonomy): domain Eukaryota; kingdom Viridiplantae; phylum Streptophyta; class Pinopsida; order Cupressales; family Cupressaceae; genus Chamaecyparis; species Chamaecyparis obtusa. The sequence goes on along the minus strand of BSBK01008493.1, from coordinate 177,183 downwards.
GCTCTCTTCAAGACTTTTTTGAAGAATGAATTCCTCAAAGCTAAGGAAACTAAATGTGCCAACTACTACATCTTGCTAGAGAAAATGCTTAAAGTGAAGGGGCCTCTAAAATTAATGAATGCTAAGTAGGCTAGGTGGGTATAGGCCAACACAACTAAAGAAAAAAGTGTGAAGCAAAAGATCCTCGATCATGATTGATGGACCACTATGAGGTAGGAAATTAACAATGTTCATAACTTGTAAATTTTATTCATTTTAAATTTTAAAGTTTTGAAAATTTTAGCATTCATTCTGTCATTTGAATCTTATTCTATTTTGTAAATGTTATTTGCAGAAACATTTTCTTTTTTATCACTCATTATGCTACTGATAAGGTATGATGATACCAACTATCCTAGTTTTGGAGATTAGTGACAACCATGTTGGCCAAAAGAAGCAAGCAACAATTCATGGCAAGGAACCTAATTTCGGATTTCATAATGGGCGTGTCCAACTCCAAACACCAAACAACCTGCTTCATGTGGCAATCTATGTTCCAAATCCCAAATGCATGCACCATGGATTGGAAAAATACCTCTTTTTGACGATGAAGAGATGAAAGAAAATTTGATAAAGGTCCTTCAAGAGAACTACAACACTAAGGAGGCATCCAAGTTGTGCAAGAAATGATCACTTTTATAAATCTCCAAGCTCCAACATTCAACAAACTAGAGGACAAGATAGATAGGCTACATTAGCTCAAAATGACACTTAAAAAGGTGGACATGGGATCATAAAGATGCAATAGACCAAAAAATTCTTGTCACTCACCTCTTTTCACAAATTATTTTTCCTCCATTGCTAAAAGGATTTGGTCCTCTTTAGTTAGTCAAAAGGAACATGCTTGCCTCTTGATAAGCAACAAAGTTGGCTCGGTGTACATAATACCTTGCAATTTAAGGATCAACAGACACCTAAGTATCATCAAACTCTAGCCACAACTTAGAATGTTGATCTTAAAGATGCTACACGAGGTTTGTTTGGGTGTCACTAAAATAGTTAGTCCCTCATAGTGGGAGTGACTATTGGGACTAACTCAACCTTAAACTCCACTTTTAATCCAGAATTTGTAGTCAAAGATTTAGAACAGCAGTAGGAGATCTAGTTGCCATGTTGCTTTTCTACACTTTGCTGACCTTAAACTCCATTTTAATCCAGAATTCCTAGTCAAAGATTTAGAACAGCAGCAAGAGACCTAGTTGCTATGTTGCTTTTCTACACTTTCGTTGGTTTTAAAGTTTACCTTTGGTCCTTTTGTTGTCTTATTATATATTTTCATTGACAATGTAAACAATGAAATTTAATTAATTTGTGTATCAACTCTAATGTTATGTAATATGGTTCCATAATAATATGATAACTTATAATATGAATAATTTTTTTTTAAATGTTCCTATTATTTAATTGTCTTTCCTTGTCATCCCTAAATAAAAGGCCTCCCATCCCTTGTCATCCCCATCCTAGGAACACCATATAACTTATTAAATATATTTGTGTCATGTGCATTTTCTACATGTCGGCCTAGACTATGAGAAAGCTTCATGATGTTACCCATACATTTATTTAAGATGTTGTTTGACAGATGTATATGACAAGTTTATTCATAAGAATTGTGAGTTAATACAGTCCTAAAATATGTAGATCAATGGGTATGACTCGTATATGACAAGAAACTGATCATCAAAGCAAGTTAAACCTATTATTAGAAAGTGTAATATCAAGCTTATAGTTTCAGGATTGTCTGGTGTATCATCAGAAAGATTAGAATTCTGAATAAGAAAATCAATAATATATTACGTAGCGAATAAAGCTAATGTTGTTGCCAAGCCACATTTATAATTACATATCTAATAGATTTTTATATGCTTTCGTATGACAAGAAACAAAAAATGGTGCGATTTAGAGGCTGGAGTGAAATATCTGCCAACCTTGTTAAGGTGATGAAAAATTTGTAAGATTATAAATGTATACAGTAGTAACTGTAAAAAATAGCTTAAAGGAAATTATTTAAAATCATAAAAAAGGACTTGTTGGGAATTGCAAACTATTACCTACAGAATATCTAAATTGTTAATGCCTGCAATGCAAATCTACATATTGATATGATGGTTGGTCAAGTGCTTAAGAATGTATTTAAACCTTAATGGTCATCAAAAAAGTTGTATCTAAAGAGTTGTTTATGCTTGATTTCCTACTTCTTGCATTTGTGTCATCCTAATATTATACGACTGTCATGTATGCTTAACGAAAAAACTACAACAATCATTGACTGTTGTCTCATTTGTACAATTATGTTAAGGACTGATAATGATAGGTCGGTAATGAACATGTAAAGAAGTGCATGGCAACCAATTTTAAATGTGTGATAAATTCAGGGCTGCCAACAAAGATAGCTTTGTTAGAAAATATTACTCATAACTGAATTAGTGCAGTGTACATGTCAATAGGGATCTGTTAGTTTCTTAGTTTGCTTCTCTAGTTTGTCGTTGACAGTTACAGTTGGTTATCAATCATTTTCAGTTTGTTGTCAAATGTATTAACCATTTTTTGGGAATACCATTGAATCTTCTACACCTATGACTTTGTAATTTGTTGATGAATAAACTAATCAAGTGAGTTTGTTGTTCTATTTGTTCTTTATTTTAATTTGGTTACAGAGCAAGCAAACTGTGCCTCTATGCCCAATTGAAGAAAGCTGATGCCAGTGTGTGTGGGGATGTAAATTTATTGCTGGATGGACCTTGACTGACCTGTGGTGGAAGACATCGATTGGCTGGAACATGGCGTCTCATTCATCAGAGAGCTGTGATTGGCTAAGTTGTAGTGCAGTGGAGAAGGCAAGAGAGAACTGGTTCACCCATCGCCCTCCTGTAGCTATGAAAGAGGCAATACCAGACGTGAATCTTTATAGGAAGATCTGTATCACTTAGGAGCTGCTATTCTCTGCAGGATCAAACAACATTCACAAAGGCATTTTTTGAAAAATGGGAACACCTCTACAAAAAATTTATGGCCATAATTTTCACACACGGAAGGTGAAAATACAAATACAATTGATGGACTAAAATTTATGGGGTATGGTAAATGGCACAGTAGTACCTACAGATGCTAAAGTAGAGCTGGAAAAGCCAAGTTCATTATTGTCTTGCTCTTTCAAATTCAGAATTACATCATGTTGATGTAGAAAGGTCATCTAAAGAAATCTGTAATGAATTAAATTTGTTGTTTGGAGCAAAAGCAACAATAAAGGAGATTGACTGGAAAAGTAGAGATGAAAAAGCCAAGTCCATAATTGGCCTTGCTCTTTCAAATTCAGAATTGCATCATGTTAATCTTGAAAAAATATGTAAAGAGATCTCGGATGAATTAAAGGATGACTTAAATAAGTTGTCTGGAGCAAAAACAACAAATGCGAAGTTCTCTCTAAAACTGCAATTATTTAAATTCAAGATGTTAGATGAAATTACCATGTGTAACCATACAAACAATCTAAAATCTCTCATTAAACAACTAGCTGAAATCAACGTTGTGGTAGATAAAGAGGATGTTAGAGCCATCTTGTTAAATGGTGTCAAGCAAGAACAAAATTGAGTGTTACTGTTGTAGGAAATCAGGTCATACTGCACTTAATTGTAAAATTCATGCAAGTGATCTTCTCAAAAGAAAAGTTAAAGAATCAGTAAAAATAGTCGTTGTTGAAGAGCCACTAGATGTTAACAGTGATGATGATTTCATTGAAGATGAGACACTTGTCCTAATTTGAAAAGGTCAACACTTCGAAGATAAAGAGGGATGCAGCCGAGAATAGAAAGATGCTCAATAATATAAGGTGCTTGTGGATCAGAAAAACTATACCTCATTGGAGTTACAAGACATACATGTGAGGATTGACATCCAATAGTTCAAAGGAGATCCAAAATCTGGAAGTTCAACATCGTACCTTTACGAGGCTGATGAGACACTTCATGTGCAAATGGTGTTCAATGATGTTGGGAACTGGATTACAACTAGACAATTATATATGTAATCAGGAGTAGCTTGAAGATGTCTAACTGGTCCAAAAAACTGTTTTCAAAGAACAGATTCCCCTTAATGTATTTTTAATTATTTTGTTTTATGTTGCTAGACAGTTTAGTCCCCAATTTGTATTATGTAGAGATTTGTTAGGAGTCCACCAAAATTTAGTTATTCATTAAGGGGGAATGTTAGAAAATATAACTAATATGTACGTGTCAAGAAGGATCTGTTACATTTTTAGTTTGCCTTTCTAGTTAGTTGTCAAAAGTTACAGTTAGTTGTCAATTATTTTCAGTTTGCTATCAGATGTAATATCTATTTTTTAGGAAGAACAGTGAATCTTCTGCATCAATAAATTTGTACTTTGTTGATGAATAAATTAATCGAGTGAGTTTGATGTTCTGCTTGTTCTCTTCTTTAATCAACTAGTCCTTAGTTATTGATTGGACGTATGACCGCAAGACAATAAAAAGAATTATCCTTACAAGGGAAGATGATAATCCAGTGATTAATGTCCATACCTTTGAGTGTAATAGCAAGGGGTGTCTTGCCAAAAAGTCCCAGAACAATCAAAGGCTCCAAGAAGTAGCCAATTGACCTGGCCGTGCCACAATCATGCGTCAAAAATTTTCCACCAACAAGCACACCGGGCTTATATCTTAGCTTTGTCCCTGCAAAGACTTGTTCAGTAGCTGAATCCCGTATATGTAAAAACTTGAAATTGACAAGATGACATGATTATTACCCGTTTCATTGATCTCCACAGCACAGCCATCACTAATTTTCTCTAAAAGACGGAGAAAGGAAACCTCGTAATTTCGTAAGCCAGGGGATGCATCATCAGCGCGAATGTTTTGAATACGTAAAGTAATGCCAGACAAGGAAGACAATACCATCCGCTGACGAAAATGCTCCGCTCCCTCCAACTCTATACTTGATGAACCTTTCACCATTTTCACCGCAACTCCAAATGCCCTCTGCTTCACAGGATTTAGCCGTTTCGGGCATTCTAGGGTTTAAGCGTTTAGCTGTGTTTTATGGGACCAAAGATAAACCTTAATAGTGATTATCAGGAATGTCTAAAGGTAATTTTTAAGGCTAAAAATAAAAATTGAATATATAATATTTTTTTGGGAAGTAATTAATTATTGTTAAAAAAAGACCTCTAGCAATATCTATGTTAATTAATGTAGTAAAATGGATGTGGAATAGTACAAGAGGTCAAGTCTCTTTTGGGGTTCACCTTATACTTTATTTCAATTAGAGTGAGGAAGGTTTATAGGTACTTTTTTTTATTTTAATTCATATATAATTTTAGACAAGGGTGATCAATTTATATATTCTTGCATGTAGTGTCTACAATCAAGGTGTGAACCTCACAAAACTGTTTTCTACCACATCAACAATTGAGAATGATTACCCTCAATTTTTCATGTTCACTCTCTTGAAATAGCTCACACTATGAATGGCTCATGTGAGGTGCTTCACGACATGTATAGTATATGTTCCCTGGGCTTTTTTGTTCCTATTGGTTGTGGACCTCCCTTGGTGACTTCCCCTGAGCAATGTTTGTACCACAATTGAAGTTTTTGAACTAAATCATAGGGCAATTCACCATGCTCTGTGCAAGTTTTGAGGAACGGAGATCAGTATCTCTAGCTAGGGCATAAGGAAGCAACAAACCCTTATGTGAATGCTCTCACCAATGCCAACAATGATAATATTGGACTTTACCTCCTAGTTGGTTATACATCTACAATCCCTAAGATTCACTTAGATGGAATGGTTCGAGATAGGGAGCTTTTTCAAAAACAAGACCTTTAAGAAAGCACACACACACTTATACTATGGAGGAATTAAACGGTATAAGACCAACTTTCTCAATTTTTTAATTTTAGCAATCTTAAAGGAAAGAACAAAGCATATGCACACTTAATATAGCTAAAGAAGAAAATATGCACACACAATTTTATGTGAAAATCCTTGTAGGAGAAAACCACGAGAAAAAAAAAATTGCTTTTTATAAATAACTTCTTCCAACTTTGTAGGCACCAACCTACAAGAGACACAAGTTCCCTCCACCAAGCACCAACTTTGATAAAAATTATATTCCATGCAACTTGAATATGTAATTAGTATCTCCATTAATTGTGTGTATTTAGAGATTATCATTATTATTTTGGTGTGATGAAATATTTTTGATTTCCTAGTTTTGGGCTATTTGAGATCTTTATGGGATACTTGACATATTTTCTCAACTTATTCCTTGTTAAGTAGAGTTGACATGTTTTGTCAACTTATTCTCTTAGTTTTTTGAGGAAGTTTTCCTCTTAAAAACTATAAAATCTTATTATAATATTAATAAAAGATACCCAGAGTTTGTATTGGTTATTTATTTTATGAATTGCCTCTTTGAGTGGAATTTCTCACTTCACTTGAGAAATTCCACGTCATTGGTATTAAATCTCTACACTCAGATCATGGGTTGTAGAATTTATATTTATGTCTATATCAAGTGTAGCTTGAAAAAAAAATTGTCTTTTCTCAAAATTGTGCATATCGGAAATATTACAGAGGTGTCGCGACCTCTATGTATCATTTCAAAGGCAATATGGTAGTTCATTCTAAAGCATTTTGTGTCAACTCAAATGGGATTTTTATAGAATTTGATTTTGTTTTCTAGTTTATGAGTTATTGTTGATTGAAGTCTCGTGGGTCTGAGAATAAAACGAGCAAGCTTATATTGCATGTTGGGATGAACTTTGTCTCTCTAAATGCCACAATAGAGGAAGTGTCTTATATCAATAGAAAGGTATTTTTTATGCCTCAAATGGATCTTTGACAAACTTCAATTTTGTTGTCAGTTTATGAAATATTGGTGATTGAAGTCTTGTAAAATTGAAAACAACACAGTAGCGCCTACCTTGCATTTTGGGATATTTTTTCTTTTTCCAATGGCCACAATAGAAGAATTATCTTATATCCATGGAAATATCTTTTTGATATCCCAAACGGGTCTTTGATGGAATTTGATTTAATCTATTATAATAGAAGCTATGAACAAAATTGCAACTAGAGGTCCATTGGCTTATTATCATTTGTTGATGTTTTGTATACATGTGTGAAAGGATTTCTTGATGTAAAAGTTAAATTTTGTTTCAGAGAACCTATTATTATTATTATTTTACATTTGGAGATGTTTATATTTGGCATCATCTACTAATGTCTTGGGCTTATTTGTAGTACTACTTCTAGTAGTAATTTTTCCCACTCCTTACGAATTTTTCTTACAAGTTTACTTTGGTATACATGACTCTAGCAGTGTTACTCAAGCTTTGAAAGTCCCCATGCCATATTTTTGAAGTATATTTTTCTTCAATAGCCTTGTCATTTGGATCACTACATTGTGTATGGTGTTATAGCTATTTAGCAACTTATTTGCTGGGAGAATTTGAGTTAATTTTGAGTATGGATTCGAGTTCCAAGTCTATGAATCACCAGTTTCATTACACAAAATATATATTTTAATTAAAGGTTACATTAATTTTAATTCCAATTTAATCAAATATTATTATATTTTAATTAGAAATAGTTTGTTAACCCTAAATATCGCATGCGGGGGTTATTATTATCATTTTATCTCCTTATCACTTATTCTGCATTTAGACCCTAATTGGTAACCTGGGTTCCGTTAAGGACTAATAGGGTTATGATTTCAATTTCGAATACATTGCACTTCTTCAAATTGAACCCCTTAGTGACCCTATCATTGAATTTTTCATATTTTTCTAAATTTGGATTATTACCTTGGGTTAATCCCTTTTATTATTTTATGTTTAAATCTAGTTAAGGTTTCATTTGACTAATGCAGTTTGACAAACAAGGGATGTTGGCAAGCCAATGCATGCCATGATTCCCCTTGTGAGTTGATATGTGTTGGTTGTTGCATTCATTTTTGTGTTGAGTGTTCCTTAGTGTGTAACCTAGTTGTTGTTATGTGCCTTTTTTTTTTTAAATGTGTGTTTTGCCCTAAATTTTGGGCATGACATATAAGTGGGGACAAATTAGCATGAAAAAGGGATACATGGAGTTAGAAACTAGAGTGAAATTTAATAATTAATAATTCCCTCATAATTAAAAAATTAGACAATTAAATAAATTTATTTATTTAATTGTGGAAAAAGGGGAAAGGGGGTAAATAAATAATATATTTATCTACCAAATAAATGACATTAGGATAAGAGGGCAAAATAAATAAATATTTGCCCCTAGGACCAAGATTAAATAATTGATGAAATTATTAATCAAAGACAAATTGATAAGATATGATGAAATCAAAGCACAAAGATTAGTAATTAATGAAATAATTTTTCATCATTTAATTAATAGAAGAATGACACAGCATTGATGAATAATAAAGACCAAACATGCAATATAGAAGACATGGTAAAAAGGGGGCCATAGGTGTGAACCATTTTTTAGTGTCTAAAAATTCATTTTTGGCTTGACAAATAGCCTCACTGGCATCTCTATTAGAGGGATCAGTCTGCAAGGTTTCTTTTGCATAAAATAGAGAGTTGTGAAGGTTTGTCTCAAGCCTTATCATATCCTTATCTTTTCTCCTTCCCACTGTTTGAAATAACAATTTCTAAGATAAAACATTTTGATTCTATTTCTCCTTAGCATTGCAAAGCATGGGGTTGTTTTTATTAATGAATCTGATTATACTCACTGACTACATTACATCCTAGTCATGGAACAAATTTGTATCAAGGGAAAATGTATCTCTACAAGAGTTGGTCTTTTGAATAGGTGCCAATAATAATGGTATTGTGGAAGGTTGGTGATCAGATAGAGTATTTGGGATAACCTTGACCCACCCACCATTAGGTTCTGATGCAAACTATAAAACATCTTGATTTTCTTAAAACCTATCAAGTTTGCTATAGATCCTTTAATTACCTTGTTGATAATTACACCAAGTGTACCATGGGCATTTGAATTCCTTTTTCTTTCTATCCATGGGATCAAAAAACTTCATCTTGTTAACTATATTGCACCATAAAAATCTTTCCTCACCTTTCCATTCAAACTTTGAGCCTCTTGATTTGTCTTGGGGGTTTTAAATCATGTTGAAATATCCCACCAATACCCAAGGTATCTCCTTCAATTGAGACATCTATTTACAAAGATCAATCCTTTCCCTATATTCATTTGAAGGATAAACATAGCATATTCCTATTGGTTGGTCCTTAATATTCACAATAGTTCAAAAAAATCTGATGCATGCGAAACATCCCCAATTACAAACCTTGTCTATCTAGTTGTGACAAACAAAATAGAATCTTCTCCCTTACCTTTACAATAATTGATCTTAAAGAAATTTTTATATCTCCAAATACATCTGAGATTGGCCTCAAGGGTGAAGTTGACAACTTCGAGTTCTTGTAAAAGTAGTTCATCGAGTTTCCTCTGTGACCTCACAAATTTGTTAACCACATATTTCCTATTAGGGGACTCTAATCCCCATATGTTCCATGAAACACATTTTAACTATGTGATAGCATTTAAGATTCTGTATCCATCGGGCCCTAAAATGATTGAAAATTTTTAGGAAGTTGGCCATTAGACCCTCTAGAAAGGTTCTTAGAGGAGGTAGATCCCCTAGGTCTACCTCTTCTTTTTTTGATAATAAACACATTCCATGATCCAATTGAATAATCCCTTTCTCTCCAAACTCTTTTCTTTTTCTTAGAGTTATCATTAGTCTTGCAACTCTCCACTATACCAACCCCAATTGGTTTCATGTAGTTTTTTGCAGAGAAAGGAACGTAAGTGATGATGGTTGATCGACCAAATAAATGTCTTAGAGACTTATAGAATAACACTCATTCATTCAAGAATAGACATCTTTAACAACAACTAATTAACTTATTTAGCTCATTTATAATATCAACCAGAGACGTAGACTTGAAATAGTGTCTACAAAGTATATGCTCCAAACTATCTTAATTGCCACTTATCTAGACTATTGAATTTAAAATACTTGAAAGCTTGAAATGATAAACTTAGGAGAAAGGAATAGGTTTAATCTACTAAAAATAGTAATCACATATAAGAACTGTTCTATCTGCCTTTGCTGCAGGAACAACCTGTTAGTTCTGCTACCAGCGGCTGCAGGAACAACAAAGTTTTCTCTAAATCTAGGAAAGCATGAAATAGATCCTAACTAACAATAGAATTCACTCACCAAGTGGGCCCCCTTGGATGATTGAATTGAATAGGATCAAGCTAAAAAGATAGAACTTGCAAAGTACATTATATCCATTCATTGAAAGGTACACTTGAAGTAAAATAGAACTAGATTGTATTTGTTGTTTACAGAATTATAATAACTTTTCTAACTTTCACTAATCTCCTGAAAGTCAATTTTCCATAAAGGTGGATGACATGGGAGGGTAGAGTTGGGGATGATGTAGGAAATATATGATGTGTTATGGTGGATCTTTCGAAGGGAATGTTTTTATGATTGGCAGCATGGTGGTTGATGTTGATGATGGTCTTGAAGTGTACTGGTGTATTCGAAGCATGTGAAGTTTCTTATAGGCACGATGCAGGTATCGGCTTTGTCAATTCGATTGAATGCGACGGGTGAGGTAATGGAGCCTACCTTCACCTTCAAAATAGGCCTACAACAAAAGGCGCTCTACGGTCCAATGGCGGATTTGAGACTGAAGCGCTTGCTTAAATGCCCGTCAAATGGAGTGATCAGGGCGGTTCAACGCACTTTGGGGCCACTCTTTCGGGAAGCTCAGCACCATTGGAAAATAAAAGGGGTTTTTTTCTTTCCTATGGTGGCCCTCAGACATGGATAAAGATGATTATAAGAGGATGATTGTAGCAGAATGGGCACATTTAAAGGAGGAGATTAGGTCTTTTGAACAATCGGGTCGACGCAAAGCGCTTGGGTTTCTTGTTGGTCATCCTCGCAAGCATCACTCGGCTATCCCGCGTTGCTGAGGCCAAGTGGTGCAACTTGTCAGGGCTTAGCGGGCTTTCTCTAGTGTTCTCTGCAAATTTTGGCTGGGTTACATTTTGATTTTTTGGTTACAGAATGTTAGTAATGGTCTATAATTACCGAGCTCCATTTTGATAACGCTGAGGATTTGTAGGAGTTGTTCCTAGAATAGATAATAGTGCACTGTTTTGATCTGTAATTATCAATTATAGTATATGATTTGCAAGTCTGAACTAGAATGGCTTCAAGCCATATTGTAAATTTCTTATTTTATTAATAAAATATCATTATTACCGAGCAACAAAAAAAAATCTCCTGAAAGTCAAGTCAACAACTTATTTATAAGCAAACACAAAGAAACCAACTCCTAAAACTATGATCAATCCAACAATGAGGATCAATTAAGATTCATAATGTTACACAAAAGAATCAATAACTTTTGGCAAAAAGTCTTCCAGGAATATAGCAGGTCGTGTTTCTAGATATGTGCCTAGGTATAATGAAAAACTGGCTAACCGCTACAAAGAAGAGTGATGCACAATTATGTCTTTATTGTTTCAACTACAGAGTTGATCTTGTCAATCCACCACGCTCCCCAAATGAATGTGACATTGACTTGTTCCTCCATGGAGTTAGTAACACATGCCAAATTTGAAACATATATTTTTGCATCATTTAAATTTGAAAGACATCATTTCATTGTCTAACTCTTGCACGATATGCGGCTGCAGGAATCCTAACCCAAAAAAGCTTAGGAGAGATGAAAATTAAATAACACATGTATATTTACTTAATTCATCTGTCATATTCTATTCATAAGTTTTAACCATAAGTTTCAACTTAGACCACATATCATGCTAAACTATAAAGTATTTAAAGTATTGCCAATGCACTTGCACATATAAAAACCATATATAAAATATTATCCAAGTTTGCATAAAACATCCTACTGAGTCATAGAAAAACATCATAAAACATGCCATTGATATGGCTCATCATTCCCCCCATCTTAATGTCTTGCTGGTCCTCTGGCATACATAAAAATTTTAATTCTAGCCTTCATACACAAATCCTCTGCAATTTGCTGCCTGGATACTCCCTCCTTGTAATTTATGTAGTCATTGTTTGCTTCCAACTTGATCCACTTATTTACCTCAACTGACATATCATGCTCATATGCATATTCATTCATCCCTAACAAAGGATGCATAAGAATAAGTGGCTGAAATTTCAAGGGAAACTAATAACTAGTTTTAGTTCTACCCAAGATTATATACCATGGAGCTTGTCGAATGGCCAAGGTCAAATTTTGTGGGGAGTGAGGCTCCTTAGCCCTTAATTTTGTAGGCATCCTTACCCATCTGTGAGTATTGGATGCAATGGTTGTAGGGATCTCTGTAGTAGTGAATTCCTCATATTCTTTGAAGGCACTTTCTCTCAAGGGATAAATCTTCTGCTTACCATTGTCTGATAATGTAACTTTTACCTAGTCATAAAATGTCCTACTGACCTCTTTAGTTTCAGGTCTAATATAAATTGGTATTTCCATTTCATCACCCCTGTAAGGTTGAGTCTGGTGTTCCCAACTAATTTCATTCTGTACCTAAGACATGAAAGCCCTAAATTGTATATCTCCCACATACATGAGGTAATTCCAATATTTGTTATCAGGAACTACTAGGTTGTGTAAATACAATTCGCATAACAAATTATGAATGTAAATTTGTGAAGAATGGAATGCATCATAAAAATTGTGTGGTGTAGAAATCAAAGGACTAAGTCCTTAAACTACTCTCATTAATTGATAATTCAGAAATTGTTCTTTGAGGAACAGTGCATACACCTGAGAAGGTGACCTGCACTTCATCAGTTCTAGAACAAGTACGATAATATGTGTGACCTTTTCTTCCAGTACCACAATCTTATCTAATTGTTGTTCAATTTGATGAGCTTTCTCATCAATGATCTATTTCAACCTCTTCTTTTCTAACTGCCACTGCACTTTTCGTACTAACATTTGTTGATAAAAACTCAACCCAGTTGTTAAGGGAGTAGATAAGTCTGGGGTGGCATTGGTCCTTGATCATTAACATCAGTCCATCCTGGAGCTAGATTAGGAATCCATTTTCCTTATTTTTATCTACCCATAAAATAATAGCCCTCTCGGGATTCTTCTCTATACATTGTTCAACCACTTGGGCGAGGGTGTCTAACCCATCATGTCTTAGCTTCTCAAAAACAAAATTGACAATATTCATGTTAATGTCAGGAAAATCTTCAAAGGGCAATTCCTCTTATGTTGTAGGAACATTTTGACTAGATGGAATGTCTCCTCCATATGAGTTATCATCAACATCCATGGAGTCATATGTTTCACCATATTTTTCTAATTTTGAACTTTCTATATCACTGTCAATAATAATGAATTTAGGATGATTTTCTTCATTTTGCATAGGTGGTTCATTTGGGAACACAACGACATCATGCACGCTTGGAGAGGGAGCACTCTCACTATTTATCCAATCATCACTTGTATTTTCCATATTCTTTGTAGGAGTTTCAAATGACTTAGAGGAATACAAATTAACTATAGGAGGTGTAGATATCTCGGCTTGAGGCAAATAAGGGGTAAACTGAATACTTTGTTGAACAAGAGTTCCAGATGAGTGTTTAGGGTTTTTTCACCTCCTTTTACTAGAAGATGCTCCTTTAGTAGAAGTTGAAGTAGAAGCTAAAGGAGGTTCTTTTGGTGCTCTCTTCTTTTTTGGAAAAAGATCTTCAACAGTCCTTGCATTACTTCCCTCTATTTCAGGCCGCAATTCTGGGGTTAACTCCTCAGTTTCAGTGGCTTCTCCTTTTCCTTGTTTGCTAGCAGACCTAGTTTTTATGGAAGACTGGGGGTTTTGTGAAGCAACAAACTCTTTATCCTTATCTTTATGGGAAGTAGTGGAAGTAGGTTCAACAATGTTCTTTCTGGTAAGCCTAGGGCTAGAGGTGGAAGTCTCAGGAGTGGTTTCCAACCTTTCAACAATTTTAACAATGCTCTGGGCTATTTCTTCTTGCCTGCCCAACTCTTGACCTCTAGGGCCAATAGTTCTAGGCATTATTTCATCAATATCTAAAAGTTCTTGCCATGTTCCTAATGCCTATTTGTTTAATTCCCTTTTTACCAATAATTTTATTAAACAATGAAGAGATACAGATTGAGGCTTACCCATTTGTACATTTTCAACTTGCATTTTCAAAATATTGAACAAAAAGTTGGGAAGATTTACCGATCTATTCACATGACGTAGGCTGCTGAGAATTTTGAAATGTATCCCATGCATCCAAGTATATCAACCTTCATAGGTGAAATACCTCATCATGTACAATGATGACTACATATATTCATGAGGTAAAGGAAGCCTTGATGTTCCTTGATTCTTATCAACAATCAACCTGGGTCACCATGCAATGTAAATTGTGCCCTAGTAGAATGAGGATCTAAGTCCTTCTCATAATTTTCTCCTTCTTGCAACAAACCAAATATTTGAGCAATAATTTATTCATTTGACTCAACACAGAGACCTTTAACTATCATGACTCCGTCTCTCAGAGTATTCAAAAACTGGAAGGCTACCTCATCATCAAAGGCATCAAGTTTTAAACAATAATATAGCCATCCTTTCTGCTCAAACAATTGTCGACTAGGAAGATCATTTAACAACATTGTATGGTCAGAAGGCTCATGCCTTACCAAATCACCACCCATGCTACCACATTGTAGGAACAAATAACCTCAAAATCCTAGATGAAGAGCTAAACTTCACAGAGAATTTGAACACACAGAAACCAACTATTCAAACTTCAAGAAATGTAGAGCTCACTTCTAAAAATATGGCCAATTCAAAAGATTAATTTCTCATAAGAGAAAAAGGTTACCATAACATTCTATAATTACCTTCACACATGCCAAAGTCTACCACCTTTGGCATGTCATGAAGGTACTTAATGACTTAATTATGACATGACACCTTAATCACCCTTGCTTTAATCATTAATAGGATATGGTGTATTTAATGACAGGTCACATAAGATTTGCAAAAAGGTTTCAAAAAGATGAGAAAAAGTTTGAATATACATGCGGTTAAATATTCCCCCCAACTACGTTTAGGCATGGGTCCCACCAAGCCACATATGCAAGAGTAGTAATGAAACAAATAAACCTTTCCAAAAATAAATGAATGAAATAACATGTACAATAGCATATGTTACTAACCTGTTGTTGCTGAAAGAGATTTGTTGTTGCATGAACATCTGTTACTGGGATGATATGATTAATTGTGAAGGTGATAGAGATAGGAGATGAGATGGACATTTATTATGGAGAAATTATTTCACAAAATGTGAAATGTGAAATGTCAGTGACCATTGACTAGAAGTTTGAATCAAACTGGATCAATAGTAGATAGTTACACAAATCCATTAGTAAAAATAGAAATAATTTCATACTGACCTAACCAGCGTGTTTGAAACTTTCTTGGAGTGTGTTGATAATGGGAATCATATAACAATGCCCAGTCACCAACATATAATTTTTTTATCCTTAATGATGCGGGAGCATCGTGACCCATAACATTATGAGGAGTTTCAGAAGATTTTAATGTTTGAGTCCTTTTGAATTTAGTGGGACCATGTTGAGAAAGGGCTAAAATCCCAAAGAATTGCATTGTAATGTGCTTAAAATAGCATTGTAATTTGCATTGTTAAATGCTTAAGAATATCGAGCAATTAGGTTAGTTTTATAACTACCTTAGCATATCTTGTAATAAAAGAAAGAGATGTAACTAAATAGAGGAGAGAGTGGGAAAGGGAAAAAAAAAGTTTCGAGAGGGAGAGAGCATAAGTGTGAGGAAGGAGTCGGCTCTCTGGTTGAAGACCAAAGAGCCATGTTTGTATTAGCAATGGAATGTTAATGTTTTAGTTTTGAGTTGAAAGTCCCATCGTAACATTTCTATCCTTATTAATGTTTATGCAAGGTCACGTATGTAGATTTCATTATCGACTACATGCATTAATAGTTCCTCTTGTTATTGTTACAGCCTGGTTTATATTCTTGACAGTCCCATTTGAACAATGGAATTGAATTAGTTGGTTATGAATCAGTTTCTTCCAAATAAAAGAAAATGGTTTTGATGCTTAGAAGAAAATCTGGGTTTTGAATCATATTGAAATGATTCTAAGAATTTAGTTTTGTTATAAAGTGGTTTATGTTAGTCCCGATTTGGGATATTGATGTTTGTTGAGTTACGCAAAATGTCATTTGTGCAAGGTATCGACTTCTTTTTGAGGTATTAATAGGGAATGTTAAATATTTTGTTAGCCTATGTATCAGTTGACAACAGTCCCGATTTGGGCATGTTATGTGCAAAGATATCGGAAAGGTGGTTAGAAGTTGGTTTGTGCCATGAAGAACCAGGGAATAGTGGATTGATTGCCACAAGATGGAGACTCGAGGGATAGGTGTCAATAGTCATCGTAAGAAGACGAGTTGCAATGATTATGTATGTCAGTTTTGATAATAATCTCGATACCTTTGAACGTCTGGTCTTAATGATATATGTTAATGGGCTCTTTACATGTCAAGTGGGCCAAATGATATTGAGGATTGTTTGGGTGTATTAAGTTTGGTAAACGGTTATCAAGAACCGGTAGTCAATTCTTGTGTTGTTTTCGAATGGAGTGAAGGTGGCGGCAGGAAATGCTCATGTTGTAATGGACACTCGAGATGCGAGAATGCTCTTTTGGCTGTGTAAGACCAATATTGCTGAATCGATCTAAAGGAATTCAGTTGGAGAAGCTGATTAGTGGAAGATCTTTAAAAGTTTTGAAAAATAGAGTGAGCTTGATTTCCTCCGCATCACTTAGTGAACTTGTCATGCCATTTCTTTTGCTACTGTTGAATAATCTATATATTAAATAAAGCGTATTTTATGATTTCATCCAAGCTATTTAGTTGGAGAAGTGGTTCTCATTGAGCCGTGGTTAGATCTATATCCAACTCAAGTGTTGTTTTAAGGGTCTTGTGGTGAAACTCGACTGACATGGCAATAGATTTTCCATAAAATAACTCAAACAGTATGAAACCAGTTGTAGTTTTCCATGCAGTCCTATAGGCCCAAATGGCTTCAAGAAGTCGGGTGGCCCAATCCTTTTTGTGTACAACAAGTGTTTTGGTTAGAATGGTTTCTATTTCTCTATTTGTGATTTCAAATTAACCATTAGCCTGTGGATGATATGGTGAAGATTTCCCATGTCAAATTGTGTATTCATTCATCAAGGCTATTATGAGATTTGAGGTGAATTGAGAAACTTAGTCAATGACTAGTTCTCTAGGTACACCAAATCTAGTTGAATAGTGTTAAAATGGATTCAACTCTATTCAAATGTAAAGGGAAGGGGGGAAATATGAGATCTATTCCCTAACCCAAATTCCCAAAGAAGAGATCCAATTTGATCAACCAAGAGGTTAATACACTATTGAATCAATTTATGGAGAATATGGAAGAGAGAGAGAGAGAGAGAGAGAGAGAGAGAGAGAGAGAGAGAGAGAGAGAGAGAGAGAGAGAGAGAGAGAGAGAGAGAGAGAGAGAGAGAGAGAGAGAGAGAGAGAGAGTAAATCCAATATTTCCCTATTGAAGGAATTTATGCTTGGAATATGAAATAATTGAAATACAAATACTAACCTCAAATTAGGGTAGATCTGGAAAATGTTAAATTCTGATGTCTATGTGTACTTTTAGGCAATTCTAAAACTTTTTCGGGACTGGAAATGCCGAGACAGAGAAAACCCAGAAATATTTCTCCAAGATGAGCTCAAGTCGGGTTTGACCCTCATAAAAGGTCAAATACTACATTCTTTATTTGAAGTCTGATTCGAATTCTGTTCACAGATCTCGGAAGTTTGCCGAAAAGGATATCCAAATTTGCTCTTAGATCTAAAATTTTGCACCTATACCTGCAAGAAAGTGGGGGTTTTTGTTGTTTTTTTGAGGGGTTTGCCTTGGTCAAACCTCGGTTTGGAATCAACCTTAATATTGAAATTGAAATAGGAATGCTAGCAAGTAGTAGAAAAGGATCTAACAATGAAGCTATGCAATTCAATAGATATGCAATTGTATTTTGAATGTAAACAAGTATATTGATATGAAAGCTTGAACAAAACAATAAATGTAAATCAAACCTCCATGGTTGTATGCTTGGAATCCACCTTGATAAGAGAATGAAATGGATCTTGAAGATGAACAAAAGGATCTTGAAGGAAGATCACACCATCATGATGGCTAGATCTAGGGTTTAAGTGATGAATCTTGAATGCTTGAACCAAATCCCTTCAATGGCTTGAATGCTTGAATCCTTGATCTTCAATGGAGAACTTGGATGGAGAAGAGGACTTGAATGCTTGAATGGATGCTTGCTTGATTACCTTGAGAGCTTGCACATGAAATTTCTTGAGATGAGATGTCAATTACTTGATTGTGGATGATAAAATGAGAGAGGAAGGCCTCCTTTTATAGTGAACTAGGGCACAATCCTCTAGAGGGGCCACCTTGGAGAATTAAATCCCAATTAGGTCCTAACCTTTAGAAAATATACCTAGATTAAATGCAATTAAAGGATTTACCATCTCGAAACCCAAAATGGCCAACCCAGAGGCAGGAAAATAAATATCCCGAAAGCTCGATGCCCAGAAATCCAGGATTTTGGAAATTTGAATGAGGGGGGGAAAAATTGAGGTTGGACCTAACCTAGTTAGGTTCGACCTCAATCCTAACCTAGTCAGGATCAACCTTGAATTTGACTCTGGGCCCAGATTCAGTCAGAGCCAGGTCAGGAGGTCCCGAGGATGCCCAAAAACCTAGAAATGATATCAGAACAGGACAGAATGTCAAGGATAGACATAAAATACTATGATTACTATGATGAAAGCCAAGAGGACCTATTTCTAAATCCTACCTAGAAAATAGAGCCATGGAAGAGGGAAATTAAGGAGAATCTTCAGGATCCTAACCCTAATTTCACCTAGAATGAAGAAATCAAGTGCCAGGAAGAAGTGGAAAGCGGGGAGAAAGCCAAATACATGAAAAGACCTGATCAAGGTGCTTAAAATGACCCCAAACCACTTACTCAAAGGGATAAACACTCTTATCATGGAAGTGCTTCCATTTTAAGACGATACATTAAGCTCCCACTTTAGCAAGAGTATGGACTCGATGCAAACTCTTGGTAAAGGAGAAGAAAGAGAAGATCCTAGTGGATTCACAATGAGATAAAATAACACTTAGTTAAGGACACAAGCCCCCAGACTAAGGATTCTAACTCAACATATATGCATGAGGGTGTCAAAAGAATAGGGGTTAGTACTAAACCACCCAAATCAATTAGCATAAGAAACCTTGCTAAGAAATATTTCTCATACTAATATCATATTTGGAAAGCTATCATAAAAGCATAAATGTTTACATAAGAAAGACAAGAACAACACTATAAATAACATAGCTTCATGATCTCTTCCTACTAGCATGAAATTAGAAAAGAGAGAAAAGAGAAAGTGATTACCTCACCTAGTAAGATGCCCACCTTACCGTGAATCACCCTGGAGGGAGAGCCCAACAGGTTCACCCATAAACTATGCTTGCAAATGTAATGCGTCTTCTGATGGCTTCTAGAATATCCATAGATCCACCTTCCTGCATCACTATGAATATAAAATGCGTGTCTCCTTAGGATTTAGCAACTTATGTATGTTACCTTCGAAAGATTTAGCATATAGGTGCGTGTCTTTTCAGGATTTAGTAACTTATGTGCGTTACCTTCCAAGATTTAGCATATTTGAAACTAGAAATGCGTGTCCCTTCAGGATTTAGCAACTTATGTGTGTTACCTTCAGAGGATTTAGCATATTGAAAGTTTTGAAAAATACGTGTCTCCTCAAGATTTAGCAACTTATGTGCGTTACCTTCGGAAGATTTAGCATATAAATGCATGTCTTTTCAAGATTTAGCAACTTATGTGTGTTACCTTCCAAGATTTAGCATATAAAAATTTAAAAACTATAGTACAAGGGAGGCCCTATATATGCCCCCCTCCTTAATATGGCAAAAACATACTATTTTGACATGTTAAGGGAAGAAAAGAACAAGGATAAAGCCTTCTTCAAAATCAAGACAATATCCACAAACAACACCCAGTCCAAGCCAAGAAAGTCACAGCTCCTATGAGGCCATGGAAGGGATGAATGTAAAGAGATATCATGCAAGAAGTGAAAAGAAAGTAACCCTTATGAGGGATAGCACACTGCTCAGTTTCCAAGGTGAGAGATATATCAACCATGGGAACCCAATGTCAAACAACAAAAGAGGTTGGTATCAAGGACATAGGTCCTTAATGCAAACCAAAATTTTCATGTATGATTGGATGTCTCATAATAGATAAATACTGCTTAACCAAGGAAAGAGGTGAATCCTGGTAAGACAAAAGGAGATGGCATCCTTGCCCCCCAAGTGTAGGACAAAGATGAAAAAGGATACCTACTTCACAAGGCAAGGAGATATCTTGTTCAATAACAATATATACTATATCCTTAGCGAGGGATATTGACCCCTACATAAAGAATATAGAAAATCGTGAAAAGAATATGTCACTCATGGAAAAAGGATCCTCAAAGAAAGAGATCTTATCAACAATACCCCCACCAAAGAGGAGTGCTTTAGATAAAATATTAGCTTTCAAAGGCAAGAACAAAGATTCAATCATCAAGCCCCCTACAAAGAAGAGGAAGATGAATCTTTGGATTGAGAGAAGCAACTCTAACACTGAAGCAAGGGTGAGAGTTTATGAAGAGCATAATTTGCAAGATAGAGAAGAAGTGACAACTTAGGACAACAACTTCTCATATAAGAAGGTTATTTGTAGTCAACACATCTGTCAATATGATGAAATAATATTACAATATAAACAAATACCACTAAGCTAAGGAAAGTTGGTCCCTAGACAAAGAGAAAGAAAGAGGTACCTTGCCCCCCAGAGATAGAGACAAAGGATACCTTTGCAAAACAAATGTCTTAGAAAAGATATCTTGAAAAGAAAGGATAGATTCTATGGATGATTAAAAACATAATACAAAGCCATAGGAAAATAGGAGAGAAAGAATACCAGTTAAGCCAACAAAAAAAAAAAGACCTAATGGATCCTAGGAGACTGGATGAAGATACACCTCTTGCCCCCAAGTCATGAGACAAGAGGAAAAGAACATCTACATTATATATAAAGGAGGGGAATCCCCTATATCAAAATTATGAAGGAATTTTAAAACTGCATGAGAGTAAGATATAATTCCTAAAGCAGCTCTTTCTCTAACATATAACTTGAAATGTTTACAATCAGAAAGTAAGTGTTTGTTACTATAATGGAAAGGACATTTATATTTGTATAGAGCATCTATTAGCATAGGTCTAAAGATTTCTTTCTTGGAATTCATTAGCTCAACATATACCTTCTTAGCAATTTCTTATCGAGTATTAGGGTTATCTAGGATAGGTGTGGGGAGAGGAGGACGATGTTTAGCATCACCTACCTTAACTTGAGATTTTGAACACCCAACACCATACATATTTGATTTAGGGGGTATATGAACTGGAAATCTAATACCATGCTCATTAACACCTAGCCCTAAACCTGTATAATCTTGTTTAGTCACCATATTATATCCAGTAGTATACAGATTATGTAAAGCTTCTACAGGAGGTGATTGTTGATCATGCTCATGAGTAAAGGTTGCATAAGGTGGGATAATAGGTTTTGAAGAAGTTTCTTTACCCTTTCCTTTAATATCATTATGAATCAGAGGAGAAGGTAAATCAAAGAAATCTTGCACATCCGCATCCTGAACTATAGCTTGAATCCCATCATAAGTATGGGAAGAGCGAGGATTAACAGATGGAGAATTAGGTGTCAGAATAGAAAAATTAGGATCAAGATTAGGATTGATAGGATTAGGATTAGGATTGATAGGATTAGGATGATTAGGAGATGGTGTGTCATCTACACAATTCTTCACATAATCCAAAAGATGAATAAGGCTACCACATAAATCTCTAACAAAAGTTTTAAATGTAGGCAGACTAGTGTCGGTTAACTTCACAAAAGCATAAGCAAGAGCAAAGTGAAGGGTCATCAACATAATGAAGTGAATGATACTTTCATAAACATCATAGGTATGATAAAGAGATGCTAGAAGAAGAGTAATAAAGAACATAACCATGCACAAAAACATCTTAATAATTTCCATAGTGAATACAAGAAATGTTTTGTATTTTATTGAATATATATATTTTTTGTTTTTGTTTTTGAATTTTTGAATGTAAAATGCAAGAGCATAAACTAGATCTATTCTAAATGCAAGAAGGATCTAAAATCTAACACAATAAGGCATCTAATTCCACAAAATAAAGGAGAGTAAGTATGTCAGGCTCACCAAAATGAATAGTGATGGTGAACACACACAAAGGGAAATCTAACACCAAAAAGAAAGAGAGTAAGCTTGTCGGGTTCACCAAAATGAATAGTTTTAAAATGGATTCAACTCTATTCAAATGTAAAGGGAAGGGGGGAAATATGAGATCTATTCCCTAATCCAAATTCCCAAAGAAGAGATCCAATTTGATCAACCAAGAGGTTAATACACTATTGAATCAATTTATGGAGAATATGGAAGAGAGAGAGAGAGAGAGAGAGTAAATCTAATATTTCCCTATTGAAGGAATTTATGCTTGGAATATGAAATAATTGAAATACAAATACTAACCTCAAATTAGGGAAGATTTGGAAAATGTTAAATTCTAATGTCTGTGTGTACTTTTGGGCAATTCTAAAACCTATTCTAGACTGGAAATGCTGAGATAGAGAAAACCCAAAAATCTTTCTCCAAGATGAGCTCAAGTCGGGTTTGACCCTCATAAAAGATCAAATACTACATTCTTTATTTGAAGTCTGATTCAAATTTTGTTCACAGATCTCGAAAGTTTGCTGAAAAGGGTATCCAAATTTGCTCTCAGATCTAAAATTATGCACCTGTACCTACAAGAAAATGGGGATTTTTGTTGTTTGTTTAAGGGGTTTGCCTTGGTCAAACCCCGGTTTGGAATCAACCGTAATATTGAAATTGAAATAGGAATGCTAGTAATTAGTAGAAAAGTATCTAACAATGAAGCTATGCAATTCAATAGATATGCAATTGTATTTTGAATGTAAACAAGTATATTGATATGAAAGCTTGAACAAAACAATAAATGTAAATCAAACCTCCATGATTGTATGCTTGGAATCCACCTTGATAAGAGAATGAAATGGATCTTGAAGATGAACAAAAGAATCTTGAAGGAAGATCACACCATCATGATGGCTAGATCTAGGGTTTAAGTGATGAATCTTGAATGCTTGAACCAAATCCCTTCAATGGCTTGAATGCTTGAATCCTTGATCTTCAATGGAGAACTTGGATGGAGAAGAGGACTTGAATGCTTGAATGGATGCTTTCTTGATTAACTTGAGAGCTTGCACATGAAATTTCTTGAGATGAGATGTCAATTACTTGATTGTGGATGATAAAATGAGAGAGGAAGGCCTCCTTTTATAGTGAACTAGGGCACAATCCTCTAGAGGGGCCACCTTGGAGAATTAAATCCCAATTAGGTCCTAACCTTTAGAAAATATACCTATATTAAATGCAATTAAAGGATTTACCATCTTGAAACCCGAAATGGCCAACCCGGAGGTGGTAAAATAAATATCCCGAAAGCTTGATGCCCGAAAATCCAGGATTTTGGAAATTTGAATGAGGGGGGGAAAAATTGAGGTTGGACTTGACCTAGTCAGGTTTGACCTCAATCCTGACCTAGTTAGGATCAACCTCAAATTTGACCCTGGGCCCAAATTCAGTCAGAGCCAGGTCAGGAGGTCCTGGGGATGCCCAAAAACCTAGAAATGATATCAGAACAGGACAGAATGTCAGGGATAGACATAAAATCCTATGATTACTGTGATGAAAGCTAGGAGGACCTATTTCTAAATCCTACCTATAAAATAGAGCCATGGAAGAGGGAAATTAAGGAGAATCTTCGGGATCCTAACCCTAATTTCACCTAGAATGAAGAATTCAAGTACCAGGAAGAAGTGGAAAGTGGGGAGAAAGCCAAATGCATGCAAAGACTTGATCAAGGTGCTTAACATGACCCCAAACCACTTACTCGGAGGGCTAAATGCTCTTACCATGGAAGTGCTTCCATTTTAAGATGATACATTAGTGAATATTGATTCATACATAAATTCATCCACCTTATTATCCCTAGCATGATTCATGGCTTCTGCTTCTACCCATTTGGTTTCATAATCAGTATAGGCTAAGATATATGACTTACCATGAGAGAAAAGCTCTATAGGACCCACAAAATCAATACCCCACTTGTCAAATGGTGTTACAACTACTTGTGGCTATAGGGGAATTTCATCTGATTTAGTTAGGCGTCTCATTCTTTGAAATATGTCACAATGTCTTGTATATTTAACAACATCTTTGTGTAGGGTAGGCTAGCAATAACTAGTGGTGAGAATTTTTAATGTCATATGCTTTATTGCAAAGTTCCCTCCACATGGTTCATCATGACATCATGAAGGATTTCATATGTCTCATCTTCATGAGCACATCTTCTTGTGGCTTAATTCGGACCTGTGTAGCACATAAATCCTACAATCTATAAAAAGTTAAAACTTTTCTCAACTTAGATTATGTGCTTCGTAGGAGAGAAGTGTGGAGGTTGTAGCAAGGTAGTTTTCTATATATGCATACCATGGATTGTGAGTGATAATAGAGAACATGTGTTCATCCAGAAAGTTGTCATCTATAGCTGTAGGATCATTAGGAATGTGCAACCTAGATAGAAAATCAACTACCACATTGGCTTTCCCTGGTTTATCAATGACTTTGATATCAAATTCTTGCATGAGGAGTAACCATCTGGCTAACCTGCCTAAGATGGAAGGTTTATTCATCAGGTATTTGATTGTTGAGTGATCTGTATGCACAAATACTTCATAACCAGTAATGTAGTGTCTAAATTTATTTAGTGCATATATAACTACTAATAACTCCTTCTTAGTGATAGTGTAATTTAGTTCAACACCATGTAGTTTTTTGCTTACGTAATATATGGCATGCTCAACTATGCCTTCCTTCTGCCCAAGCACTGCTCCTATGGCATAGTCTGAAGTATCTATATGGATATGAAATGGAAAATTCCAACGAGGTCCTCTCAAGATAGGTGTTTTAGTCAAGACATCCTTCAATTACTGGAATGATTGCTTACAGTCCTCAATCCATTCAAAGTTTGATTCTTTTTTTAAGAGATTGTACAATGGAGCTACAATTTGACTAAAATATTTGATGAATCTCCTGTAGTGACCAACATGGCCTAGAAAAATTCTAACATCCTTCTGCTTTGTTGGTGTTGGAAGTGTGTTAATGACTTCTATTTTAGCTGGATCAACCCAAATTCCAAATGATGAAAGGTAGTGCCCTTAAACAACTCCTTCTTCCATCATCATATAGCAGTTCTACCTATTAAGAGAGAGATTGTGTTCTTGACATCTTTTAAGGACTTTGTCTAAGTTGGCATGAGCCTCCTCAAATGTGGATCCATATGCAGTAAAGTCATCCATGTAGATTTCAACACAATCAAAAGATATGTCAGAAAATATACTGATAAACGATCTTTGAAATGTAGCAGGTGCATTACACAATCCAAAAGGTAAGAAATAATAGGAAAAATTTCCCTATAGGCATGTAAATGTTGTCTTGTCTTGGTCCTTAGGTGCTATTTGTATTTTGTTGTATCCACTAAACCCAGCCAGAAATGAAAAGTACTTTTTGGCAACTAGGTTATCAAGGACTTGGTCAATAAAAGGCAATGGGAAGTGGTCCTTCTTTGTTGTTGTATTGATATCCCTATAATCCACACACAACCTCCATTTTCCTCCTTTCTTAGGAACTACAACCAAAGGTGAGACCTGCTGACTATCAGAAATGGGGTAAATAAAACTAGCATCAAGTAATTTCTGCAATTCATTTTTCACTATATCTCTTAGTGTTGGGTTGATTCTTCTTTGAGGCTATCTAATTGGTTTACAATTAGGGCTGATATAGATTTGGGGCATACAAAGCCTTGGATCCAATCCCTTCATATCTATGTAATCCCAAGCAAAAGCTTGTTGGCTATCTTGTAGGAGCTTGAGAATTCTTGCTAAGTGTTCAGGAGTAAGGTTCTTGTTAACATTCAACTACCTACCAAGGGAAATATCTACCTTGACTACTTTATCCAACATGATAACTTCTACAAATGAAGGTGACTTAATCTCATGTGGTAACAATGTATGAAGGTAATTAGTTTCTGCAAGAAATTGAGGTGAACTTTGCAAAGGCAATATGGTTTGTAAAGAACAATTAGGAACAATACAAGAAAATGGTTCAACACCATATTTGTTGGTAAGGATGGCAACAAGTATGTCATATTCTTCTTGAGATATCATAAATGGATTCCTCTCTATGACCATTAACTGATGTATTGAATTTACCTCTTACTCAATGCCAGGCCAAATAGCTTGATCAAGTTCAATATGTGGTTTACAAGGAGAATATAAAGTCAACTTTTTAGTGCTAACTCCATTAGATATAGTCATATTTCCAGAATGACATGTTATGTAGGAATATGTAGTGGCTAACTAGGGTCTTCCTAGGATTAATGGATAACCTCCTAGAGTAGCCTTAGGAGATAAGATTACAAAATCTGAGGGATAGTCCAATGAATCAAGTGTTACAATTATATCTTCTACCATGCCATCAGGCCTTACAATAGAATTATCAGCTAATTGAAGGATTGTAGGAGTCTCTCTTAAACCAATAATATTAAGCATTAACAAGACTTCCCTTGTCATTACATTAATGGATGCTCCTAAGTTTATCAAAACATTATGGATATGAGTACCATTAATATAGATAGTAACAAAAAAGGCTACCTAGATCAGAATATTTGGGTAAAATGACATTGTTCAACATAAGATCAGAGAGTTATCCAAGAACATGAACAATCTTAGGGTCTTTCTTCTTCCTACCAGGTTGTTTAATACAAGCCTCCTTTATAGCCTTATTATAAACTAGGACTTCCTTGAGGGCATCTAATAAAGGAATTTGCTTAGTCATTTGCTTCAATTGGTTGATCAGATCAGTTGCAACTAGACTTTCTTTTGGGGGCATAGACAGCGTGAGCCTCTGAGGAAATGGTGGATCCTTGGTTACTACAATAAGTTGTGGAAGAGTAGTAGGGTCTTTCTCAGTGACATCACTCTCATTGGTAACTTCAGTTATAACAAGACCTTTTGGTGTAGGTCCTAACCTTAAGTGGATATCATTTACTTGAATGGAATAAGTCTGATGCTAATTAGGCTACCTATTATTAGGATTTGGTGAAGGCTGAGCAGGCAAATGAGTTTTATTTTGAGGGCTGGCATTGGCTACATGAGGTGGATGCATTATAGCTTGTTGCTGAGAAGGTGGAATAATGGCTTGATGATTAGGCTGACTAGGATGATTCAAACCCCATTGGGGTGAGTGTTGCTAGTTACCTTGTGGAGGCTACCATTGGTTATTTTATTGCCAATTTTGATTGGGATATTACCACATATTAGGAAGGGGTTGATGTTTCCAATGTTGGTTAATCCATTGTGGTTGAGGTTGATAAGACCGATTATTATTCTAGTTTTGACCTTGGGGACAAAAATTTTGAGAATTTTGGTTTTGCCATTGATTATTATTGAAACTAGAATTGTGCAAAGGGTCAGCAGGCATACATTGTGTCTGGGCCCATGGCCTCCATTAAGAAACATAAAATACCTCTCCATTATCATTAATAACCTTGAATTTAGTTGGCATCGATTGAGCCTCCAAGCATGCAATTATTTTGCATTTGTAGCTCCTTTTCTTTTCCCTACAATGGGAACAAAATTTAGCTAACATAGCCTTTGCTTCTTCACACTTCTTCTTGGCTTGCATGGTATCCAACTAGGTAGCTACATTGTTAATGATGTCTTGCTTGAAATCATACAAGAGATTAGATATCTCCATCTTCGAGACACCGACACCATTAGTTTTGCTACTTGATTGTCTGAGCCCTCTTCCTTTCTTCACTATAGCTCTAGAGTAATTAAGACATATCCTCTTAATGGCATCCCAAGTACTTTGAGTGATATCTACTCCAGCCATCAAGTCAAGAGCCTCCATACAAGGCTCGTTAATGCCTCACAAAAAGAGATGCTTCATGGATTATTCATTCAAAGTATGCTGAGTGTTTTTTTAGAGGTTAAAAAAGAATCTTGTAAAATAATCCTCAAGTGTTTCCTCATCTTTTTGTGTCATCTTAAAAATATCATCACCTTTCATATCACTACCCCAAAAATAATCTTTATACTTTTCCAAGAATGCATTCTTCATTCCATCCATGTCTCTTACATCATTGGCTCCTAGACCCATGAACCACCTCAGTGCTACCTCCTTCAAAGTAGATGGAAACAACTTTAGCTTATGGGCATCTTTTTGTATAGTCATAACTTCTACAGAGGATGTCAAATTCAAAATAGAAGGTTTCAGGGTCTTCAGTAATTGAGCCATAGAACTTTGGAAGTATTGAAGAGGGAATATTCTTGAGATTGTTATTATCGTGCAGGTCAACAATAGGAAAGGGAAAGATGGGAAGTTCCATCCTTGGAGGATTGGGAGTTATACGTCATCCTCTGAAAATAAGAAGGGCCCATGGATTCTCCTGGTATTCACATTCTACAGGAGGTGGTGTTGGAATGGCTTGATGTAGGTCCGCAAATGGATTCTCAAATGGTTGATTCTCTTCACAATCAAATTCTTGGGGATTTTCCTACTCAGAGGGTAGGATTTATTCTGATATTAAGGGAACATTCTAAGGGAGAAATCTTCCAAGATGATCTCTTCTCCTATACATAATTTTTTTTATTAAACTAGGACCTATATTATGAAAACTTTGGGAAAAATGACCCATACGATAAGTTTAGATTGACACCATCCCCGGTAACGGTGCCAAAAAATGATCAGCCAAATAAATTTCTTACAAACTTAGAGCATAAAACTCATTCATTCAAGATTGTACATCTTTAACATCAACTAATTAACTCATTTAGCTCATTTATAATATCAACTAGGGACATAGACTTGAAATAGTGTATGCAAAATATATGCTCCAAACTATCTTAATTGCCACTTATCTACACTATTGAATTTAAAATGCTTGAAAGCTTGAAATGTTAAACTTAGGAGAAAGGAATAGGTTTAATCTACTGAAATAGTAATCACAAATAAAAACTGCTCTATCTGCCTTTGTTGCAGGAACAACCCGTTAGTTCTGCTACCAACAACTGTAGGCGATGAGACTCAAGTTGGTCTTTATTTTATGATATTTTATGCTCCATTCCTAAACATTCCTAAAACATTTGTGTGACTTTTAAGTGCTTAAGTTTGTATATGTTCCATAAGTATAGTTATATCCTCAAACTTTTGGGTAGGAAATAGTATACATACCTTGCCAATACTATATATATACATAATGCAGTACTTCATATAGATGTTCTAATGTGTGTTTTAATATTTGGATGAAACTGATTAAGTTGAATATATGGATATGCATGCATATACTACTAACCTACCAGGAATGAAGGAGCAGCTGGAAAACAAATCAGTTACATCAATGAAGGAGTGAAGATGTTTTGGTCACGATCAGAATACCCACTAAGACAGTTGTGGGATATGCCTGCAAAATTGAAGGAATGAATGCTTCAAGGAATAAAGGGGAGCACAATCATCCTAGATCTCTTCCACAATTAATATTCTGTTAAGATGGTTGTTTGATCTTTATGATCTCCTGTTATTGATTGACATGTTCTCCTTCTTTCATGGATGATTCAGTCAAAGTGTATATGAATGTTTGAATGTAATTCTCTATATATAGGGAGATGATTGATGAAAATCTAGTTTAAAAAAATAATGATGTTACTGTTGTATTGAGAAGCAAGTTATTCTTCAAGTTTGTGTTCCGATTGTAATCCATTTTTTTGAATATATGAAATGAAGGAATAATTTGAGTTATCTTCTATGTTTGTAGTTAGTCGAAACCAACCAAGGAGGGCCCACTTGGGAGGTGGAGAGATTAGAGTAGAGAAAAGTAGTTTAATTATTTTCAGCATTTTATTCACTGTTCGTTCCTACAACATTGTATCTGTGTTTGTTCCTGCAACATATGTGGAGATAGCCATAGTACATGCATTAGAATGGCAGAATGAGTTGGAGTTATATTTATGGTTGTTTACATTAGTTTATTTGTTCAACTATGTGTTTTGCCTTCCTGCAACAATATCTTAGTTCTTTTTATGCATTTTCCTTTCCTGTAACAGCTTAAGTAAGATGACTTTATGAGAAGCTTAGTGCACAAACTGTGCTAACCCATTTCAAGTATATGTCCCTAGTTGACAATCTAAATGCACTTTGTGAAAGGAAAATAATACCTAGTTTGGATATACTATTCCTAGGTAAGGCTTTGGCGTAGTTATTATTACTTACTATGAGGTTGTTCAATAGGAACAACAGAGTTTTCTCTAAATCTAGGAAAGCATGAAATAGATCCTAATGAACAATAGAATTCAGTCACCAAGTGGGCCCCCTTGGATGAGTGAATTGAATATGATCAAACTAAAAAGATAGAATTTGCAAAGTACATTCTATCTATTCATTGAAAGGTACACTTGAAGTAAAACAAAACTGGATTATATTTGTTATTTACAAAATTATAATAACTTTTCTAACTTTCACTAATCTCCTGAAAGCTAAGTCAACAACTTATTTATACAACTTATTTATAAGTAAACACTAAGAAACTAACTCCTAAAACTACGATCACTCCAACAATAAGGATGAATTAAGATTCATAATGTTACACAACAGAATCAATAACTTTTGGGAACAAGTCTTCTAGGAATATAATAGATCGTGTTTCTAGATCTGTGCCCAGATATAATGAAAAACTAAATGACCGCTGCAAAGAAGAGTGATGCGTGATTATGTCTTTGTTGTTTCAGCTGTAGAGTTGATCTTATAAATCCACCATTCTCCCCAAATGAATGTGACATTGACTTGTTCTTGCATGAAGTTAGTAACACATGCCAAATTCAAAATATATATATTTGCATCATTTAAATAAGAAAAGACATCATTTCATTGTCTAACTCTTGCATGATATGCGGTTGTAGGAATCCTAACCCAAAACAACTTAGGAGAGATGAACATTAAACAAAACACATGTATATTTACTTAATTCATCTGTCATATTATATTCATAAGTTTTAACCATAAGTTTCAACTTAGACCACATATCCTGCTGAACTATAAAGTATTGCCAATGCACTTGCACATATAAAAACCATATATAAAACATTATCCAAGTTTGCATAAGACCACATAAAATATCCTACTAATTCATAGAAAAATATCATAAAACATGTCATTAATATGACTCATCAATGGCCTAGTTTGTTGATGCATCTCCACTATTCTCAAGGTTAACTTTAATATCATCTATCTTAGTGACAAGTATATTGTCTTAGATGGAGGGTGGTCCTTCCTTGATACTGTTAGAATGATTTTAGAATAACTAAGAGGGGGGGGGGGGGGTGAATCAGTTATCCTCAGGTCTAGATGTACCACATTTAACTTTTAACACTTCAACAAACTCAGATCTATTCAATAATTCACTTGTTCTCTATATAAAATATCAGTAACATAAAACTTGCAGTTCACTGTCCAAAAGTAATCAACTTGTAGAACATAAAACTTTTAACAACATAACACATCAAATAACATTCACATAAGTATGACACTAGGATTTAACATGGAAACCCAATATGGAAAAAACCACCAGTAACATGCTACCAAATTTTCACTATTCTGAAGTGAGCTTTGTGAGAAGCCAACCCTATTAAAGGTTACAATACACACTATTAGGTGTGACCCTATTAAAGGATTTAATCACCCTGTTAAGAGTAGCCTAGTTAGAGGGCTTAAGAACATTCCATTAGAATGTCACCTTGATTAAAGGCTTTACAAAAATGATGGTTAGGTCAACCTTGATTAAAAGATTTTTAACTGATACAATGTTTCGAAAGTAACAATAGGTTATGATCTGAAATATACAACTCACTTTGCAAATACAGATCCAATACACTCATATGTTAATTTATTGACTGACCTACATTACCATCTCCACCTCTGATATGCTCAGAAATCCCTTCAAGCAATCATCTCAACTATGTTCATCTCTACACAACTCTTCGTAGCCTTCTACTTAGATTTGTCATTCAATAACATCAACCTTTTTCCCACACTCTTCATAACCTCACAATTAGGTCATCCTTATACCTCCTTGATTAGGTATATTAATATTTTTCCACTTAATCTCTTCCCTAGGTCTTAGGTTTAGGTCAGATTCATCAAATCCTTCCATCATTTTGTTCTCCTTCTTGTCCTTCTAGATACTTCTCAAAACTTCTCCTTGAATCCATAAGAAAATAGTTTACCATACATTAAATTCTCTAGGTCATTCATTATTAATGTCAACACATTTTACATATCCCAAGAATTCAACTATGTCGGCTGGGATTCTCAATTCCTTCAGAAACTATAAATTATTGACACTCGGTCAATACTGTGTTCTTCTACTCAGTCATCGCTAAAACTGTTCTACTTGACAAACATTGTCTTTGCTCGGTTAATTCTTTGATACTTAGTAATTAGTGATGCTCGATCAATACTAAAATTTACTTGGCTTATATTGGCACTCGGCCAATACTAGCATCACTCGACTTAAACTAAATTTCTTCTCTTTTTCTCGATTAAGCCTAAGCTTCAAATCAACTGAATTCTTCTCTTAGTGTTAAAGATAAACAACACATTACCTTGTCAATGTGCCAACTAATTAAGTACCTATTATAGTATCTCATAACTCAACCTTTCACTAGGCCCTCTTGTTATTTGCTCTTTTCAAGTCCTCTTCATCAATCAAAATATATGGTACTCTACTAGATAGAAACTGTTGGAAATCTAATATGGGAAAGTGAGATACTGAGAGGGGGGTGAATCAGATATCCACTACTAATTCCACTTTGACACAAATTCAACTTGCATACCATAAACATGAATTCCAATACTGAAATAGATCTAACAATCTAATCACATCCATCAAATGAAACATTTAACACAGATTTTGGTTACCCAAAAACCCTTGAAAGGTAAAACTGGGGTGGGGATGACACCCATAAATCTTCACTACTGAATTATTGAAGTTTGCCTTTTATGGCCACAATTTTTGATTACTTCTGATGATCTACCCTATGAGGGGTCTACCCTATTAAGAGCTCACATACTTATACAATCTACCTTGATTAAAGGATTTAAAACTTACAACTAAGTAAGCACTTAGTTAAGAGATTTACAAAGGCCTGTGAGAACCACTATGTTAAGAGATTTACCCTGATTCACCTACTAAAATGTATCAGTACTTGATCCTTTAGTTTACACTATGGATTCTGATAACAAATCTTCTCCTTCCAATACTTGTTTGATCTCCATAATCAAATTCACTGATTTGCTCGATCACTCTGCCTGATCTCTGCATCTGATAATCAAAACACTTTTCTTCTCCACATACATGAGATCTTCATTGTTCTTCTCACCTTATTATGTTTAGGGTTTAGATCTCATCTTATATAAGTATCTAATCAATCTTCTAGATCAAGATCAATGATCTAGATTAATTACTTATGTCATTTTAAGCATTCCCTTTTTTCTGATAGGCTACATGGTTTACATAGGATTAATGATAATAATTACAAAGCGTAATCATCTCCTTGATTCACTCAACAATCCTTAAATATGGCATAGAAGTTGGCTAAAATGGTTTACCTTGGTGTTTGTGCCATTACAAACACATATATACTGGTGCTCGACACTGACTCTTCTATACAACTCGACATAAACTGCTCGATGACTACAGAAGTACTCGATGACCTCTGACTTGCTCGACAGTAACTAATTCTCAGTAACTATACAGGTTTATACATGATTCAACCTTAATAAGATGGCTCGGTTGCAGTGATGACCAACCAACATTGCCTTCAAAATGACTAAGTGTTAGATACTAATAGACAACATAACATAGGGATCAACATAAACTATCTTACCAGTTAAGGTTTGACATCAATGGAAAAATAACAATTGTTTCAATTATAGTTTCCAACAATCTCCCTCTTTAGCATTGATGGAAACACCACATGTTCAACCATAAACTCCATATGCATAGTCACCATACAATCTAAAATAAAATAAAATTTGTTCAACAGTTTACTGAATCTCTCCCTTATCTTATTCAATCTCTCCCTCTTTGCTTAGGGTCATTTCTTCTAAATCTCTTTTTGTATCTCTCCCTCGGGTTTACTAAATCTCTCCCTCTTTGACAACAATGCCAAAGACATTCATCTTCACTATGTAGATATCTTCGTGTTAGTTCTATGAACTCTATTACTCCCTCTATCATCTTTCTTATGACTGATCAACATCTTGTACTTAACCCTTCACAACTTTAGGCAACTCCTAAAGTGTGACCTCCTTTGCATCAATTTTTTAGATATTCTGATTAATACATTTGATACAATGATCCTATATGATTCTAGGTAGCCTTGGTTAGGGGTATCACCCCTAATTTACTAGATATTCATGAGCATCCTTAGGTAATGCCTTAGTGAATATATCTGCCAACTATTCCTTTGTATTCACATACTCTAATCTCACTTCTTTGTCTTGAACTACCTCTCTCAAGTAATGATACTTGATAGCAATATGCTTAGTCTTAGTGTGCATTACAAGATTCTTTGATATATTAATAGCACTTTTGTTATCACATAAAATAAGAGCTAGTTCAGTGATTTCTTCCTTCATACCTTTTAACAATTTCTTGATCCACACTAAGTTTGAACAATTCATTGTTGTCGCTACATATTCAACTTCTTCTATAGATTAGGAAATGCACTTCTTCTTCTTGCTTGTCCAAGAGACTAATTTCTTTCCTGGAAAGAATGTGCCACCACTTGTACTCTTTTTGTCATCCATATTTCCTACCCAATCTGCATCAGTGTAAACTTTCAATTCAAACTTGTCATTCTTCTTGTAATACAGTCCATAGTCTTTTGTTCCTTTTAGATATCTCAATATCCTTTTGACTGCCATCATGTGACTCTCCTTAGTATTTGCAAAAAATATTGCAACAATCCCAAATGCTAAGGCAATATTTGGTTTTCTATGGACAACATATTGTAACTTTCCAATCATAGACCTATATACGGTTTGATCCACTTCAACTGTATCATCATTCTTTGATAGTTTTTGTCCAATAGCCATGGGTGTACTTACTGGTCTAGAATCTTCCATACCAAAAAAATTTAGTATCTCCTTGACATACTTAGATTGTGTAATATAGATAGCTTTCTTCATCTGATAAACTTGCAAATCGATAAAAAATTTGATATCTCCAAACATAGACATCTCAAATTCAGTTTGCATCTCATTTGAAAATGTTTGACATAGGGCATATTGTCCTCCAAATATAATATCATCAACAAATATTTCAGCTAACAATATCCCTTTACCTTTTTTAGTCTTCAAATACAGATTGTTGTTATTATTTGTCCTTACAAATCCAATCTTTATCAAGTAATTGTGCAATCTCTCATACCATGCTCTGGGGGCTTGTTTCAATCCATACAGTGCCTTATGTAGTTTACAAACCATGTTTTTCTTGTTTGGATCAACAAATCCTTCTGGATGTTCAATGTATACTTCTTCTTCCAGTATTCACTAGTACATTTGAGGCCAAATTCTGATAGCCATTTGTCGTATTTACAATGCCTATTTGTCAACATTTTGACATGTGTCCGTCGGCATTTTTGCATTGCAAATTGTGACGGAAGTAATCACCATCATTTTTTCGACATCATCTTCTGTTGGAACCTTGCACATGAATACTGTTAGATTAGGTGAAAAACTAATCTCCCAAGAACACCTGCATGCATAACCTTGTCACATGGAAGAAGCAAAGAACAGAAAGCAAGAAAATCATGGAGGCCAAAAAGCTAGAGACATCATATGCACATTCAAAAGAACAATATCTATTATGAACAATGCATTGAGTTGCCAAAAAATACAAAGAGGGAATCCTTATAAAAGGATACCGAAACCGTAAAGGAGAAAACCCTAAAGAATAATAAGATGCCTAAGTCTAACTTAAGTGTAGAGAATAATAGACTAATAATTAAATTAATTAATTATTAGCTATAATATGAATACTCTAACACCCCCCCTT
The DNA here is from genome assembly GCA_027943335.1 of Chamaecyparis obtusa. Lineage (NCBI taxonomy): Eukaryota > Viridiplantae > Streptophyta > Pinopsida > Cupressales > Cupressaceae > Chamaecyparis > Chamaecyparis obtusa. The sequence continues at coordinate 140,535 of BSBK01008493.1, read as the reverse complement.
AAGTGTAACTTAGGGAGAAGCTAAACAACTAAGGACTAAAAGATGCATGAAAACAAAAATGCATGAAAGAGCAATGGGTCCCGGTAACAAGGCCTGATTAGGTACCCAAATACAAGAAAAAAGAAAGAGCATGTAAAGCATCTCCAAAGCATGAAGCTGTAAACACTGTCAGAAGTAACTGCTGGAACCCCCACTGAAATAGTGCATGACCAGGTAGAGAAGACAAAGTCTGAAGAGCTGATCAATCGAAGAGGTGACCTCCAAAAGTAGGAATGAATGAGTGTCTATATAGTAGATGAACCATCTCACCAAAATGCATAGGTGCCTAGCCACTGCATCCACCTAGTACATAGGAACAAAAATTGAATACGTAGATCACTCAACTGAACCAAGGAAGCAATAGAGCGAACAGGTGAAGCCCCCTCATAATGTTGAACATGGAGAGGGGTGACAGGAACACTAAAATGCAATGCCAGAAACATCTGCAAGAAGAAGAATTAGGAACACCACAAGTGCAATAGAAGGACAAGCACAAGATAAAGGGTGGTGTCACAGACACACAGCATGGGTTAATGTCGTGGAAGGTACACTCACTTGACAAAGGTGGATGAGCACAAAAAGAAAAAACATCATAACCCCCTATGGCACTTTATAACTAAGTGCGAGTACAAACAAACACAAGGTGTACAAGATCCTAGATATGCAAAAGCAAGCACTTTATCTTAGTGCATTTACAAAAAAAAGAATGCAACAGGAGAGAAGCATACAATGCTCAGAAGTCAGAAAGAAGAGTGAGCTAGAAGAACAGAAGAAGAGATCCCAGGACCTGTAGAATCCAAGTAATCTGCCAGAGTGCGAAAGTGAAAAACTCAGAGGAGAAAGAACCTAGAGCAGAATCTAGATAAAAGACCCCTACAACTGAATAACTCACATAACCATCTTTCTGACGATATCTGGTGAGCCCAAAAATGAGTTCGGATGAGTGAGATATGGCTCCCGGAAGGCAAAAACAACCACCGACTTTGACAGAAAAAAACATTGTCAAAATAGTAGAGCCAAAAATCCTAACTACTATAATCAGAAAGAGCTTTTCAATGATATAAAGAAGTCCAAAAAAGACCTTCGTATGCTCCAGATAGAGCAAAAACAGTGCGAGAGGGTCAAAAAAGGCTCCAAAAAGAGTTTTAAGCCCCTAGGGCTAAAAAAAGGGGCCCCTGGGCACATGGCGCGCACAGGGGGCTGGATTCGGAGCTCCCGGTCACCCATGTGACTGTCGCGGGGCTTAAAAACCCTTCGGGCCAGCAGAACGGAGCAGAGCGAGGCCAGGAGGTGACACACGGTGCGGTAGAGCCGGGAGGAGGCCAATGGGGCGGCGAACGCCGGTGAAGGCCGGCGGGGCAGCGGCGGCTCTGCAATGGAGTGGAGCGGGGGCCGCGGCAGGTGACAATGATATTGTAGCAGAGCAGAGCGGGGGTCGTGGTGGGTGCAAGGTGTTGGAGGCGCTGCCGGTGGCGGAGGAGTGCCAGTGGCGCCTTTCAAAAATCACTACATGCATTATTTTTAACGCAAAAAATATTAAAACAATGTTTTTTTAAATTTTTTCTTCGTTTTCATGCCCATACGACATTGAAAACCAAATTTTTTTTGCCTTAGAGCCACATTGTCCAAAATGGACAAGTTTTATATGGATTCTAGGGTTTTTGGGCCTTCTAGACGCAACCGTGAGGTCAGTTTTTGCCCAAAGTGCCCCAAATTTTTTTTTTTTTTTTTGCAAGCAAAAAAGAAATAAAAAATAACATCCTGCTTCTGAATCACTTCAACAAAACATGAACAATGAGCAACAAGATGGCTCTAATACCATGTTAGATTAGGTGAAAAACTAATCTCCCAAGAACACCTGCATGATAACCCTGTCACATGGAAGAAGAAAAGAACAAAAAGCAAGAAAAACATGGAGGCCAAAAAGCCAGAGACATCATATGCACATTCAAAAGAATAATATCTATTATAAACAATGCATTGAGTTGCTGAAAAATACAAAGAGGGAATCCTTATAAAAGGATACCGAAACCCTAAAGGAGAAAACCCTAAAGAACAATAAGATGCCTAAGTCTAACTTAAGTGTAGAGAATAATAGACTAATAATTAAATAAATTAATTATTAGCTATAATATGAATACTCTAACAAATACCATCTTTGTTATGGAATTTCTTACGGTGGACCTATCTGAACTTCAAAAAATAATGTGGGTATCCAGTCAAAAAAACCTGTTGGAATAGCGACGAGTGGGCAATAATTCTCCGATAGGAAAATCCATCGAAGATATAGCATGCCTGTCACAATTACCTATCAAAAAGAAGTTTTCTCTTACATTAAACCTATTGGAATAGCGACAGATTTGCAGTGAATGTCCGACAGGTAAACCCATCAGTGGTATAGCATTCTTGTCACACCTATCTATCGAAAATGAGTTGTCTCTGACATTGTACCTGTCAGAAGAGCGACGACAATGCAGTGAGTGTTCGACAGGTAAACTTGTTGGAGGTATAGCATTCCTTTCATAATGATCTATCAAAAAGCATTTGTCTCCAACATTATATCTTTCGACCAAGCGACGGGGGTAGTAAATGTCCGACGGGAAACTTCGTCAGATGTATATCACCACTGTCGAAAGAGTTTTCTTTTGTATCAAAAAAGCGATGGATATGCACATTAAGGATAACAAAGCTCAAGAGACTATCATAGGTTGTCTCTTTCTTTGGTCTATATTATTGACAAAATATTTTACCTTTCATTAGCTCATCAAATCCATGGATTTGAAAGAATTTAATAGAATATTTTCATGATAACGTATATTATTTAAGTCGACGTTGCATGAATTTATCTACTTCGTACACTTGTAGACTATTAGGACGGTGATAAAGAAGCATCTCCTCTAATGGCCTACATTGCTCAAGCCACGGGAGGGGATGCTTCTTTATGGTTGTCCTCGTAGTATACAAGTGCGTGAAGTAAATAAATTTGTTCAATGTCAAACTAAAATAATGTACGTTATACTTGAAAATATTCTATTAAATTCTTTCAAATCCCTGCATTTGATGAGATAATGAAAGGTAAAATGTTTTGTCAATAATATATACTGAAGAAAGAGACCAACTATGATGGTCTCTTGAGCTCTGTTATCTTTAGTCCTAGCTACTAGGTAAGGCCTGGAAGACTTATACCTGTCGATCGTCGAGAATAATCACCGCCTTACCTTTATGTACACTACACAGTATCCAATATAATTGATCCCAGTCTCACAAAAACATTTTACACTTCTGCAACTCATCAATATTGGAGGCCTGAAGTTATTTTATATGATCACTAGCACATTTCGTGCATGGATGAGAAACAATATCCAAAGTTTCTAGATTCTGAGAAGAGGTATGAGTGGAGGCCAAAGAAGAGATATTTGTGAAGGTTTTATAGACGTAGGTTACTAAATCATCATCTCTACACTGGTACTCATCAGGAAACCCTCGTATGTATATAGCCACTCTAGCAAATCTCCACAAAAATCCCTTCTGGCCTCCACAACATATACGTCTTCTCAAAATCTAAAAACTCTCCATCATTGATTCCCGTCATTTTTTCAGCATCTCTGTGGACTGAGACCTTAAATTATTGAGCTTCTCTTTGTTTTGAGAATAGTTTAACATTCTCTACTTAACAGGGCCAACCATGTGAAGGCAAAAGCTCATATGGCCCCTCCAAGGAGCCTCTTATGACCCTTTACGACATTTTAAGACCTCTAAGATGTATTCTTAGGGATCGTAAAGGGTCATAAGGGGTCCTGGGACACAACAACTTAGAAACATAAATGTAGGCATCATGGTCACAATTTTTTGGAGACACAACATAATTGAGTGGTATACCCAGACGATGCAAAGCAACCACTACTCCTCTAGTTCTAAGTCGACACTGCTGGATCCAAAAACCATAGATAAGGAATAAATATAGAGAGTGGAGGAGGGCCATAATGACCAAAATAATACAAGGTCATAATGACCAAAATAATACAGGATCTTGTATTAATTTGGTCATTATGGCCCTCCTCCACTCTCTAAATTTATTCCTTATCTATGGTTTTTGGATCCTGCAGTGTCAACTTGGAACCAGAGGAGTAGTGGTTGCTTTGCATCGTCTGGGTATACCACTCAATTATGTTGTATCTCCAAAAAATTGTGACCATGATGCCTACATTTATGTTTCTTAGCTGTTGTGATATATACATCGCAGTTTGTAGTTGTTGCAGCAGTAGAGCCTATCCACAACAGAAAGGAAGACATCTTTCTAGCCTGGATCTGGATCCTACCCCAATTATCAAAGGATCTAGGCCCAAGCTAGAAAGATGTCTTCCCATTCTATTTAAGCCATATTCCTTGATCTTGTCAAACTTCCTTGGTATGGTAGGCTTGCTCTCTGCAGTACTCTTCTTCAATCTGTGTTCGATGATAAGCATCTTATTCTTCTTCCTAATTGCAGCCAGAGCTTCCTTTTCATCAGAATTCAACTCCACTTCCCCCATCTCATCATCCTCGTCACCCTCAGCTGCCATCCTAAGCCCTTCTTCCCTCTCTAGTTCTTCAAGCCTCTGCAAGATATCTGGATCAATAAAGTCTGCAACATTGCGTCCATCCATGATCTCAAAAATATCATCGTATTTCTACTCTTCATTTTCCAAAATATACCACTTCTTCAAGCTTGCAGAGTAATCTTATTAATAAAAGAACTCTTGCCAACATTAGGGTACCCACAAATCAAAATAGTTGATGTTATTGGTGCTTGTGCTTAAGGATATCGATTCACTATTTTGAAATGGTTAAATCATTTTTATTTCGATTGTAGAGAAAACAAGCGGGTGAAAACTGATCGAGCGCGAGAGAAGGTATGTGATTTCTTTGATGGACAACATCTTTCGAGCCTCTGGCATCATATTCAACCGCAAATTTCAAATGCATTGCATTTTATTTGATCATGAATGCTCTCTGAAATGACCAATCATGTTTTCTATTCGCTTATATTGAGCTACAATAGAACACGATTCTTTTTGGTGTTTTTTTCCCCATATTCAGTAGATAAAAATCATGGCAGCGGCCACTTAGCCATATTTTTTATGCTCCATGTATTTTACAAACATACAGGTATGTGGATTTATCATTCAGTTGCTTGCAGTTATTGGTCAAATGCAAATATTTTGTCAAGTTGAAAGGGCAAGATATCAGTTTGGTGTTTTCAGTTTATGTTAAAAGTTGATTTGGTAATATCCTCATAAAACACACTACATGTTCTAAAATGTAAAGAAGTTGAATGTTAAATGTAAGATATATATCTCATACATAGTAATCAAAAGAAAGGACATGAAACTAAGGAGATTTACCAATCCAAAAATATAAGTGAATAGAAAACATGATTGGTACCTTATGAATTGGTTTTTGAGGTGCACGATCTTCATCAATCTCCTTAGAAGAAGACCCCTCCTCATGAAAAATGCATTTAACACAATTTTTTTTTTTACAAAACTGAACCAATGGCATGTTTAGAACAAAGAAATATAATGATAATAATATGCTAAAAATTCTATTCTATTTAATACACGCCAAAGGACCAGTCCCAACAATTTTTAATGTTAGCTTGTGGTGACTGATCAGGAAAGTATTGTACACTTTTCCTCCTGCCCTCGCCGAGGTTCAAATTATTTTGGGGCCGACATATTTTTGGCTATTTGGGTCGACATGTTGTAACTCATTCTAACCCTAAAGCGGCAAAATATTGTATAATATGGCTTAGGGTTAGGGATTTCATAATGTATGTTTTTTGTACCTGCGACAGAATTGAGCTGTAAAGGATTATAGATTGTAATCAGGTTGTAATCACTGGATAATAAAATATTAGACTCGCTGTTGGTGGACATAGCCTAGGGATTGGGTGAACCATGTTAAATCTTTGTGTCTTCTATTCTCTTCTATGTAGTTTATGGTTGTTCTGATATTGGTTATATTTGCATGTAATTGTTATTTATGTCTTGTTAATCCTAACAAGTGGTATCAGAGCGAGGTTGTTTTTTAGTTATCCTTTGCAGGAAGATCTCACGGTTGAGTGGGAGAAATGGTAGACAAGGGTAGGTTGAAGGTTGATAAGTTTAATGGGCAGAACTTTTAGTTATGGAAAATGCAAATGGAGGACTATCTCCATTAGAAGGATCTATGGCAGCCGTTGGAAGGAAAAGCCAAGAAACTGACAAGCATTTTTTATGAAGACTGGCTATTCTTGATAGAAAGGCCCTTGGTAGTATTCGACTATGCTTGGCACAATTGGTGGCATTCAATATTACACAAGCAACGACGACTGAAGATTTGATGAAAACCCTAGAGAAGTTGTATGAAAAGCCCTCCACTTCAAATAAGGTATTTCTCATGAAGCGTTTATTTAATATAAAAATGGTGGAAGGTGGGTCAATTGCTGATCATTTAAATGAGTTTATTATAGTTACCCGTCAATTAACTTCAGTTGATTTTATTTTTGATGAAGAAGTTAGGTCTCTCTTGATTTTGTGTTCTTTTTCCTGAAAGCTGGAATGGATTGGTAATGGTTGTTAGTAACTCTGTTTCTAGTTCTAATACCCTAAAATTTGATGATGTTCTTGGTGTTATTCTGAGTGAGGAAATTTTTAGGAAAAGATCAGGTGGATCCACATCAGGTAGTGTCTTAAATGCACAAAGCAGAGGTAGAACCAATGAGAGAGGAAACAACTCTAGAAATTGTGGAAAATCAAGAGGAAAATCAAAGGGAAATAGGTCTAAATCCAAAGGGCCAAACGATTGCTGGTATTGTGGAAAACTAGGTCATAAGAAGAAAGATTGTTGGTCTCAAAAGAATAAATAAGGAGACAAATAAGAAGGTAACAAGAAGGCAAATGTGGTAAGTAATAAACCCAAAGAGGATGCCTTGCTTCTTTCTTTAGAAAGTATTGATGATTCATGGGTTTTAGATTCTGGGGCTTCATTTCATGCTACACCCCATAGAGGTTACTTTCTTGATTATGTCCAAGGGGATTTTGGGCAAGTTTATTTGGGTGATAATGAACCCTGTCGGATAGTTGGAAAGGGAAAAATTAAGATTAAGTTGCAAAATGGGAATCATTGGCTACTACAAGAGGTAAGACATGTTCCAAGGCTGAGTAGGAATTTAATTTCGGCAGGGCAACTAGGTGATGAGGGTTGCACAATTACTTTTAATGATAGAAATGGGAAGGTTTCAAAAGGTTCCTTAGTAGTAGCAAAAGGTGTGAAAGTAGGCACCTTATATCTTTTATAGGTCATACTGCTCCTTCTACTTTAATTATTTTAGAAGATAATGAATGTTTAGGAACAGTGGCTGCAGTTGAGCAGGAAGAACATCAAACAGTTGCTGTAAATTCTAACATAGCACTTTGGCACAAAAGACTCAGGCACATGAGTGAAAAGGGTATGAAATTACTTCATTCAAAGAAAGTTTTACCTGGTCTAAAATGTGTCAATATGGATTTCTGTGAAAGTTGTGTTTATGAAAAATAAAAGAGAGTTAGTTTTGTAAAGAGTGGAAGGGAAAAGAAAAATGAGAGATTAGAGCTTGTGCATACAGATGTATGGGGACCAGCTCAAGTATCTTCCCTTGGTGGCTCTCTGTATTATGTTACATTTATAGATGATGCAACAAGAAAAGTATGGATTTATTTCCTTAGACATAAATATGATGTATTTCAAACTTTTAAGAAATGGAAATGATTTTGAGAATGAGACTGGTAAAAAGCTAAAATGTCTCAGATCTGATAATGGTGGTGAGTATTGCAGCATAGAATTTGAAGATTATTGTTTTGCAAATGGTATTCGAAGGCAAAAAATTGTACCAAGGACTCCACAAGAAAATGGAGTGGCGAACGCATGAATATGACAATAATGGAGTGTGCAAGGAGTATGAGGCTGCATGCTAGGATGCCCTTAAACATGTGGGTAGAGGCTGTAAACACTACTATTTATTTAATTAATAGAGGCCCCTCTACTCCTTTGGACTTTGGTATTCCAGAGGAAGCATGGAGTGGTAAGAAGGTGAGTTATTCTTTTCTCAAAACCTTTAGTTGTGAAGCTTTTGCACATATAGATTCTGAAAATAGAACCAAGCTAGAAGCTAAGTCGAAGAAATGTGTATTTGTTGGATATGGCATTGATGAATTTGGTTATAAGCTTTGGGATTTTGAAAATCATAAAATTGTAAGAAGCAGGGATGTCATATTCAATGAGAAAGTATTGTACAGAGATCTGTTGCAGCAGCATGAGAAGAAAGAAAATGATTATGTAGTACTGAATGATACTCCAAAAGATGATGTTCCAGTAGACCCTTATGCTCCGCAACAACAGCAACAAAAAATACCACACACCCTAGTGAATGTTAGATGGTCAACAAGGCTAAGTAGACCTCCAGAAAGATTCTCTCCCTCCTTGTATTCTATTTTGTTAATAGATGCTGGAGAACCCGAATGTTATAATGAAGCTGTGTAGGTGGATACAAAGCTTCAGTGGGAGTTTGCAATGACAGAGGAAATGGACTCCTTGCTGAAAAATTAAACTTGGGAGTTACGCAAGTTACCTATAGGTAAATGGGCTTTACAGAACAAATGGGTTTACATGCTGAAAGAAGAGGATAGAGGTAAGAAAAGGTTTAAAGCCAGGTTTGTTGTAAAAGGATTTGCAAATAAAAAGAGCATTGATTTTGATAAAATATTTTCACTAGTTGTTAAGATGACTTCTATTCATACTGTTTTAAGTATTGTAGCTACTGAAGATTTACATTTAGAGCAGCTTTATGTTAAAACAACTTTTTTTCATGGTGATTTGGATGAAGAAATATATATGGTACAACCACAAGGATTTGAGGTCAAGGGTAAGGAGAGTTTGGTGTGCAGATTGTAGAAAATTTTATATGGCTTGAAGCAAGCACCTCGGCAATGGTATATTAAATTTGACACTTTTATGAATGAGCATGGATACACTCGGTGTCATTCTGACCATTGTGTTCACTTTAAGAGGTTGGATGATGATAGCTACATTATTTTATGTTTATATGTTGATGATATGCTTGTAGCTAGGTCTAACATGGATCACATTAAGGGGTTAAAACAACAGTTAGCACATTCATTTGCTATGAAGGATTTGGGGGCAGAAAAACAAATCCTTGGTATGAAAATTTGTAGAGATAGGAAAAATAGGAAGTTGACTTTATCTCAGGCTGATTATATTGAGAAGGTGTTGTAACATTTCTCTATGGAGAATGCCAAAGATGTCAACACACCTTTGCCTGGTCATTTGAAATTGACTAAGGAGATCTATCCTAAGACATCAAAAGAGGAGGCTAAAATTTGAAAGGTACCTTATGCTTCAGGTTTAGGGAGCTTAATGTATGCTATGGTATGTACTAGGCTAGATATTGCACACGCAGTGGGAGTCATTAGCCGATATATAAGTCACCCTAGTATTGAGCATTGAAATGCAGTCAAATGGATTCTCAGATATTTGAGAGGTACGTCTAGTAAGTGTTTACACTTTTGGGGATCTACTACTACTGTACAAGGCTATGTTGACTCAGATTTGGTAGGAGATATAGATAGCAGGTGGAGTACTATAGGTTATGTATTTACTATTGGTGGGACAACAGTGAGTTGGATTTCTCAACTACAAAAGGTGGTTTCTTTATCCACTACAGAGGCAGAGTATGTTGATGCTACAAAGGTAGCCAAGGAGATGATATGGCTTCAATTCTTCATGGAAGAATTGGGACATCCACAAACGGATAATTTTCTACATACAGATAGCCAAAGTGTTATTCATCTTGCAAAGAATTATGCTTTGCACTCAAAGACAAAACACATACAATTGCGGTACCATTTCATTTGGTCAGTTTTGGATGATGGGAAGTTAAAGTTGGAAAAGATTCATATAGATGATAATCCAGCAGATATGTTTACAAAGGTAGTAACAATGGAGAAGTTGAACTCATGTTCAACTTTAATTGGTCTTCTAGACTGAACAGAATAAAGGAACAACTGAGTCAAGGGTGGTTCAATCTAGTGGGAGCCTCATATGGTAGTAGTATTGCTATAGGATCAGTCTCCAAGTGGGAGGTTTTTTAGTGTGGATACTGATCAGTCACCAAGTGGGAGATTGTTAGCTTGTGGTGATTGATCAGGAAAGTATTGTACACTTTTCCTCTTGCCCTCGCTGGGGTTCAAATTTTTTTGGGGCTGACATATTTTTAGCTATTTGGACCGACATGTTGTAACTCATTCTAACCCTAAAGTGGCAAAATATTGTATAATATGGCTTAGGGTTAGGGATTTCATAATGTATGTTTTTTGTACTTGCGATGGAATTGAGCTATAAGGGATTACAAATTGTAATCAGGTTGTAATCATTGGATAATAAAATATTGGACTTGTTGTTGGTGGACGTAGCCCAGGGATTGGGTGAACCATGTTAAATCTTTGTGTCTTCTATTCTCTTCTGTGTGGTTTATGGTTGTTATGATATTGGTTATATTTGCATGTAATTGTTATTTCTATCTTGTTAATCCTAACACTTAAACATACTTTATCTGATATGATAATAACATGCTAAATTGATAAAGGTGTTACCTGCATTTAATCTACCAATTACTAATAGATTAAGCATATTATTACTATGCTTAATGTTCCATTTAAATGCATACAGGTATGTAGATTTATCATTCAGTTTCTTGCAGTTATTGGTCAAATGTAAATATTTTGTCAAGTTGAAAGGGCAATTTATCAGTTTGGTGTTTTCGGTTTATGTTAAAATTTGATTTGGTAAAATCCTCAAAAAACACACTACATGTTCTAAAATGTAAAGAAGTTGAATGTTAAATGTAAGATATATATCTCATCCATAGTAATCAAAAGAAAGGACACGAAACTAAGGATATTTACCAATCCAAAAATATAAGTGAATAGAAAACATGATTGGTACCTTATGAATTGGTTTATGAGGTGCATGATCTTCATCAATCTCCTCAGAAGAAGACCCCTCCTCATGAAAAATGCATTTAACACAAAAAACAAATTTACAAAATTAAACCAATGGCATGTTTACAACAAAGGTCTAATAGAATGATAATAACATGCTAAAAATTATATTCTGTTTAATACACGCTAAAGGACCAGTCCCAAAAATTCTTAAACATACTTTATTTGATATGATAATAACATGCTAAACTAATAAAGGCGTTATCTACATTCAATCTACCAATTACTAATAGATTAAGCATATTAATACTATGCTTAATGTTCCATTTAAATGCATTTAACACAATTTTTTTTTTTTACAAAACTGAACCAATGGCATGTTCTTCATGTGGTACAAGGAAGATTTGGCTATCAAGTCTTCCTTCGTGAAAGCTGAGTGCGAGAGAAGGTATATGATTTCTTCATCTTTGATTGGTATCTTTGACAGAAAATGCCTTTCGAGCCTTTGACATCATATTCGACCACAAATTTCAAATGCATTGCATTTTATTTGATCATGAATGCTCACTTAAATGACCACATTCTACTAGTGTTGTACCCTAGCCCATACTTTATCTCCATTATTTGATGTTATTGGTGCTTGTGCTCAAGGATATCGATTCACTGTTTTGAAATGTTTGGATTCACGTTTGTTGATATTACTGGCACGACCATTTTATATTAGACCTTTATTAACAATTCATCATATCAGATAAAGTATGTTTAAGAATTGTTGGGACTAGTCCTTTGGCATACTGGATTTAATTCATAAATGGATTTAATTTTATTTTGTATGTGAAATTTTGGGAGTTGCATGAGAAGTTTTAGTGTCTAAACACTCAACTAATCCCTCTAACTGATTAGGAGTGGTTGGGGAAGTTTTGAGGAAAGTTTTCAAACATTCATATTCACTTATTGAATGCTTTGGAGACTACTAGTTTGACTATCCATGTGTTACCAGTGACTGAGATTCATTAAAGGATACAAAAACCTTCATTTTGGGTTATTGTGTGTGGATTCAAATGTAAGTTTGATTTAGTTAATTTTTAGAAGAGATCAATAAAGTATTTAAAGACAATCTTACATGTTTGGAGAGGTTTGAGAGGCACTTATCATGACTGTACCCTCACAAACAGCGACATAGACTGGTTTTACTAAGTTTCCTTTCTCTATTTTGAGGTTTTCTTTCTCTGTTGCAAGGGTACAGTCAGAGGGTTAATTGACAATATGATCCTTTGAATGGTTACTATGAATATGAATGATTTGATATAGCATATTGCTCATTTTACTTGAAGTTTGGAATAGCTTGTGCAAGGGTGAAAGTACTTTTGATCATTTTGGTCATGATTGTTCCTCTACACAATCAGTAAATGTACCTGTCTAATGATTATATGTAATGTTGAATGGATTAAATGCTTTATTCTTAGTAGAATTGAATGGAAGGAATAGTGTTGGTGTTAGGTTTCATTTATTATTGAATTCAATAGTTTCCAAGATGTGTTGAGGAGTTGCTCCTTGTTTAATGTTAATTGTTCCTGCACAATCCACTCATACAACAATGAAGTTACAAAACTGAACCCATGGCATATTTACAACAAAGAAATAGAATGATAATAATATGCTAAAAATTCTATTCTGTTTAATACACACTGAAGGACTAGTCCGAACAATTCTTAAACATACTTTATCTGATATGATGAATTATTAATAAAGGTCTAATTGTGTAGACTGCTAGCATGAAGGAAGATTTGACCTAGCCAAATCTTCCTTGTACCACACAAAAAACTGTGTGATAACTATGTCTACTCCAACCTTAATTGTTTAAGAATTCATCATATCAGATAAAATATGTTTAAGAATTGTTGGGAGTTCTATTAGACCTTTGTTGTAAACATGCCATTGGTTCAGTTTTGTAAATTTGTTTTTTGTGTTAAATGCATTTTTTGTGAGGAGGGGTCTTCTTCTGAGGAGATTGATGAAGATTGTGCACCTCAAAAAACAATTCATAAGGTACCAATCATGTCTTCTATTTGTTTATATTTTTGGATTGGTAAATGTCCTTAGTTTCATGTCCTTTATTTTGATTACTATGGATGAGATATATATCTTACATTTAACATTCAACTTCTTTACATTTTAGAATATGTAGTGTATTTTCTGAGGATTTTACCAAATCAACTTTTAACATAAACCAAAAACACCAAACTAATTTCTTGCCCTTTCAACTTGACAAAAAACTTGAATGTTAAATATAAGATATATATCTCATCTATAGTAATCAAAAGAAAGGACATGAAACTAAAGAGATTTACCAATCCAAAAATATAAGCGAATAGAAAACATGATTGGTACCTTATGAATTGGTTTTTGAGGTGCATGATCTTCATCAATCTACTTAGAAGAAGACCCCTCCTCACTGCTACTGCTTTCTTGTTTAACAATTGGTTTGGAAAAATGTATTTAACATAAAAAAAATTACAAAACTGAACCAATGGCATGTTTACAATAAAGAAATAGAATGATAATAATATGTTGAAAATTCTATTATGTTTAATACACGCCAAAGGACCAGTCCCAACAATTCTTAAACATACTTTATCTGATATGTTGAATTGTTAATAAAGGTCTAATTCACATTTGTTGATATTACTGGCACATTTAATGATTCCATTGTATATTTATGAGATGCTCTCTAAAATGACCGCATTCTATTAGTGTCGTGCCCTAGCTCATGCTTTATCTCCATTATTTAATGTTATTGGTGCTTGTGCTCAAGGATATCGATTCACTGTTTTGAAATGTTGACTGTAGTTATCAAATGGACAGCCCGTGAGCTTCTAACTAGGTGCCATTTGTATTGATAGCTTAGGGAATCAAATGTATTGTATCATTGATAGTTGAGACTTTTTTAAAAGGAAATAGGAGAAAGAATGATTTTGATTTATTTTCTCTATTTTTATCCCTAAGTGGCTTACAACCCTAGAGAAGTATATGCAGATTTATGGATGTAGTTGCAGGATACATAGCAGCCGATATTCCATAAGAAATCCATGCATCCAATTTGAATAACAATTAATATAAATAAATAGGGTCCTCCAATGGCCCAATCATCTAGACCTTGACTGTCCCCTCAACTAGTTACCCTTCAAAACCGAGTTATCATGCAATCAGTAAGTGATCCTTCATTCTCTTGGTCTGCCCTACATCCAAACATATTGGAAATACACAATACAATGATAACAAGTCTTTCACAATCCCCCTTCCCTCAAGGAACACTATCAACCATCCCTTCCACATAGCATTTCACTGTTGTATGAGTGGATTGTGCAGGAACAATTAACATTAAACAAGGAGAAAACTCCTCAACACATCTTGGAAACCATTGAAAGGGCAAGAAATTAGTTTGGTGTTTTCAGTTTATGTTAAAAGTTGATTTGGTAAAATCCTCAGGAAACAAACTACATGTTCTAAAATGTAAAGAAGTTGAATGTTAAATATAAGATATATATCTCATCCACAGTAATCAAAAGAAAGGACATGAAACTAAGGAGATTTACCAATCCAAAAATATAAGTGAATAGAAAACATGATTAGTACCTTATGAATTGGTTTTTGAGGTGCATGATCTTCATCAATCTACTCAGAAGAAGACCCCTCCTCACTGCTACTACTTTCTTGTTTAACAATTGGTTTGGAAAAATACATTTAACACAAAAACAAATTTACAAAATTGAACCAATGGCATGTTTACAAAAAAGAAATAGAATGATAATAATATGCTGAAAATTCTATTTTGTTTAATACACACCAAAGGACCAGTCCCAACAATTCTTAAACACACTTTATCTAATATGATGAATTGTTAATAAAGGTCTAATTATGTAGACTTCTAGCACGAAGGAAGATTTGACCTAGCCAAATCTTCCTTGTACCACACAAAAAACTGTGTGATAACTATGACTACTCCAACCTTAATTGTTTAAGAATTCATCATACCAGAGAAAGTATGTTTAAGAATTGTTGGGAGTTCTTTTAGATTTTTTTTGTAAACATGTCATTGGTTCAATTTTGTAAATTTGTTTTTTGTGTTAAATGCATTTAAATGGAACATTAAGCATAGTAATAATATGCTTAATCTATTATTAATTGGTAGATTAAATGTAGATAACACTTTTATCACTTTAGCATGTAATTATAAGATACTAAAGAAGATATGCTATTTGTTAGACAAATCTTCACTGTCCCCCACAATGAAGACAATGAAGATTGACCTCCTGCCCTACAACAAAGAACATTGTAACAAAAATAAGATATAATATAGTGTTAGAATAAACTTTGAACAAAGACATGTAATGCTTATGTTAATGATCTAAAAAGCTGCAAATATAGGAATTGAAAATGAAGATAGTGCCAAGAAACACTTTCACAATTATGAAATGTGAGGAAAAGTAATAACATTAACAATGCCAAGATTCACAACATTAAATTTCACCTGCGGATGAGTTTCTGCAGTGAGTTGCCCAGCATAAAAAATATGTTGAGTTGCATTTGAGCTGTAACTAAGAGTATCATGTAGAACAAACCCTAAACTTTGAAAGCATTCTCCAGTCTGGCAATTCAAAATTCAATATAGACAAGTATCAGTAAGTGAAATAAATTATAGATATCAACATCAACATCATCATAATCATTAGAAGCATTGTAAAACACCAACGGGAGAAGGCCAATTTCAAACTAAGACAACCAGTTAATAACTAACTGTTACCAGTTACATGGAGGTTGTAAACCGGTTGGAGAGGCTTATTAGAGAAGATTAGTTTCTTGTGTTCTAGGTGTATAGGGGAAGTTTCTTAAGGAGAACTATTCACAGTCAAGAATAGGATAGGGAATATCGAAAATCTGTGAAATTTTTGGTAGAAGTATTGTTAGCAGATACGAACCATTAGGAGGGTATTTGTTTTGGATAGTACTATGTTTCTTGAAATTTTTTGTGATGCTTCTAAACTTTAAAGACATATTTTATGGCTTAATGATAATATTGATTAGTGTTTTATTTTCTGATGTAAAATCTTTTCAATATAATCATGGAATGTTGTTGATCATTCATGGTCTTGAAGAAACTTTTCTTCTATTTGATGTATCCTGAATTCATTGAGTTCTAGTACAGGTGAATTGGCCAGATTGAATAATTTCCAGAGTTAAATTTTTGTTAAACTATGTAAGCTTCACATTCATTCTTTGCTTGTTTTGATTCTTGAGTCTTGACGTTGTTTCTCAATGTGATATAGACTGACCACAAGATGGTTCAGTTGGTCCTCTCTTTCTGTTTAATCATTTGTGTTCTTCATGGTGTAAGTGTCAATATGTTATAATCCAACCAGCATGTCATACCCCCACTTTTGACAAACCTCACAACATGCAAATCACAGCCAAAGACTTGGGTGATCAGCATACACAAACAACGATTACCTTTAGGAAACAATGATCATTAATATTTATTAATGGCGGGTGGTGATTCCTTGGTAATAAAGGAATTGACAACATTCATCATCTTAACCAAGTCATGGGTGGTGATCCTTGAAATAACACAATTAGTAAAAGAAAAAAAAAACATAACTAATAATCATTACCTTTATTAATAAGTATAAAGAAATGCTTATAGTTTAAATAGAAAGCCACGTCTCTTAGAAAATAGATCTCTATTCAAAGGGATACATCACTTCATTTGGATATAGAGCCGTAGAAGGAAAGACATTTTATTTGGAGTGAGGAAGAAGGAAAATTGGAAAACAAAATATGGAATAATTAGGTTGGAATTGGAGAAGAATTTAGAAATAAACTTGAATTAGAAATAAGCGAAGTTATCTGGTTCTTTGTTTGAGGCCAGGTTCCGGTTCTACTTTTATTCTCCTTTGGGTTCGACTTGGGTTCCTTTGGTAGGAACTTGGGTGCTTGGGCCAATCCTGGGTGCACCTACAGTTGTGGGTGCCAAAAAATGGGCTCTATGTGCCTAAGAAAACTATTTTGCACCCTCAAAAATCCATTTGCATATACATTTGAAACTTTTGCAAATTATAAATATGATACACGAGGTATTTTATTCATAATTTTATAGGCTAACTCATTATTATGGTAACATGGGTATGACCACACTCCATGCCTAATGGTACCCGACATGGAGTGTGGTTCAAATGAAGTTGAACCAAATGTTGACCTTGATGGCTATGATCATGATGAAGATGAATATGAATATTAAATCTAAAATATGGCTTGTAATTTAAATTTTCATTGTGAATGAAGAAACTATAGATTCAAGTTGACTCATTCTATGTTGTAGTATATTTGTTCCCTAGATCTATCATATTATATTTGTGTAGCTTGTAAGGGACATCTTCTGCTCATCCGTGTATCAGAGCTCGGTAAGAGTTCTTAGCAGAAAGACAAGATGTCAGTGGGAGATGGAGAAACCAATCTCAGAATACCACTTGAAACCTTGCAATATTGAGAGTGGGATAAAGGCTACACTTGAGACCCTATATAAGGAACAATCTTATTGAGCTTCACTTTGTTTCGAGAATAGTTTTATATTCTGTACTAAACAGGGCCAACCACGTGAAGGTGGAAGCTCATTTGGCCCCACCCCCCCTAACATCACTCTAAATTCCCCTTTAACATCTAACATTCATTCATTATTTCATCCATTAATAAAATGTAACATTCATTAATTATCACATGATAACGTTCATTAACATTCATTAACACATTAATAAAATGTTACATTCATTAATTATCACACGATAACATTCATTAACACATTATAAAATTTATGAACATTCAATAGCACATAATTAAATTCATTGGCATATAAAAATCAGTCATTATCAATTAAGGTGCATAGATGACAATCATTTCTTTTTTTTTTCTTTTGATTTCTCATTTTTAAGAAGTAATCATTAAGAGGAGCATCGATATCATCATGATCATCTCCCCTCTCATTAGATCTTAATGCACGCTTAGTTCTTTGTTGATGCAAAGGGGGGTCATCTGCAATAACATTTAAAAGGGTTAAAGTAAAAATATTTTATTATAATTAAAAACATTAAAAAATATTTTAAAGTATTTCAGTACTTTAAAGGCCATCATCGTATAGCTCTTTACTTGATCTAGTCACATCATCAACATCAAGATTAGTTTGTCTGGCCTCGGCCTCAACCTCAACCTGCTCATTAACAACGGCCTCTACACTCTCTACAACTACAATACAAATTGTTACATTAATCCAAACACCAATTGTAATTAAATTTGTATTACTACACCAATCAATTTAAGATGTTTACTTGTATTACTTTGATGCACATCCTCATTGTCATCATCACGCACAGGTTGTGTACGACCAGAATCGGCAGGCTGCATTTCAATTTCATACGCATTCATGTTATCATTATTTTCTTACTTAAAACAAATTTACTCACTTTATGTTAGAACTTAACATCAAATAAAGTAATTGGTAAATAATTAAATTTGAATATCATCTATTTAGCTTACTTACCGCGATGGATCCATCAGTAGAACCTTGTGCACTTCTTATTCTTTCTGCCACGACTTTATAGCCCTGTTGGAAGCCAATTCTCTTTTCCTCTTCTATGAGACTTATATTGAACTCCACGCCCTGCATTTTTGCTTGGTATCGTCAAATTTTATTTCATTGCTTCATCAAAACAAAAAAGATTGTAAATTATAAATAAATATTATAAAGATCAAATTATTATTTTTAGTGTTAAAAGCCATCTACAGATTGTATTTTTCCTCATTTAATTTTGATAATATTAACACTTACAACTCGTGCAGCAAGTTTGGAATAACTGCCAGAGCCTAGCTTGTGTTGCATGTGCTTTTGTAGTCTTGCCTTTGTTTCCTTTGATGTGTCAGGAAATCTATGAAGAGATTGAAATATGTTAGTTCATATAAATATGAAGAGTATTTAGTACACAATTACATTCTTAACAGTATCACATACCTTCTTCTATTGTCTAGTGGTGTATTTCCTTTTTTTTATTTCATTTTTCTCATTTGCATCCAGAATAATTTGTTGCCACTCTTTGTCAGGAATGCAAGGGGGGCGCTAGTACTTTAGGTTTTTGGATAATGTACACTTGTATTGGTCCCTAATATACCTCAAACATAGCCTGACTTTCTGAAGGATCTTACCCTTCTCAAATGCACGAGGTCCAAAGAAGTTTGTCATACTCTGTACGAGAGCATCCTTTAACTTTATATCTTGGGATTTCCACCTTTTAAGAAAAAAAATAGTGTTAGATTAAAAAATGAAGTGAAATTACCTTTAATATAGTTTAAGAAATGGATGTAATGATAACTATCCTAGCAATGATATGAAATCAAAATAGTGGATTAGGGTTTTAGTTCGGATATGATGTTCCACCCTATAGAGACGGTGGGCCCAAATATCTGCAAACACTTGTCACTAAATTTATCATAAAAAACATCATTCCCTGCAAAATAATCATGGGATCATTAGTCGAAGGATATAATAGTATAAAATAAGAATACAATAGATGTAAGCTTCTCATATTGAATGCAAGGTGTAATTAACATACGATAGTATAGTAAAAGAAAGGTCTGATCTTTAAAGTACTTGGAAGTTTTTCTATTTTCAAGAGAAATCCTTCTTTGTCACTCACAAGCAATATGCAATCCTTCACCGTTCACGTA
Organism: Chamaecyparis obtusa; assembly: GCA_027943335.1. Lineage (NCBI taxonomy): Eukaryota > Viridiplantae > Streptophyta > Pinopsida > Cupressales > Cupressaceae > Chamaecyparis > Chamaecyparis obtusa. The sequence goes on along the minus strand of BSBK01008493.1, from coordinate 120,709 downwards.
CTAGGAATACAAGTACATCCAGGAAATTCACCATCAAGTGATGCATCTCATGTTGCATAAATTGAATCCATTATGAAATGCCCCTAAGAAAGAATACTTCAAGGGAAATAAATATATATATAAGGACAAAGAAAATAAAATCTATGTATGAGTAGGTGGTGCCATGGCATCTATGGACATGCTACGTGTTGCTGATATTGCAGGATGTGGTACATCTGAGCTTGCCATCGTATGAGGTGGCGATAGTAAATGATCATTAACACGTGCTAAAGAATAAGATTGTTAGAGCATAATAAAATCAATGATTAGCATGGACAATATTGTTAAAGAGTAAAAAAAATAGTCCAACATGCGATCTACTTGAACCAGCTGCAGTAACCTCATCATGGCTGTGAGGATCAAAGTTACGCAAAAAAAGTTGTAAAAGTAACACTTCCGCTTATTTTTTAATGACATAAAAGACTAGTATAACATAAAAACTATTATTGAACTTTTGTTATAATTAAAAATTACATTAATACTTACTCTGTAATTTTGAGATAGGTGCATCAATTTAGTTGCCCTCTTTTGTGACTAAGGAGTCGGAGGGAATATAGATGCCAATTCAGCCACTCTTTTTCCAATTTTGTGGAGACATTTTTTTTATTGCAGTGGTCAGGTCATCACAAGTAGTGAAATCAATAGCTAGGTCCTCGTCAAAGGACTCCTCTTCAGGGACTGTGGGTTCCTTTCCCTTTCTTTGTTGACCACCTGTCTGTGACAACAATATTACTAGCACTATTAGAATTAATCTAAAACAATGATGAAAAGAATATAATAAAAAACACTATTTAACATTTTGCTTCTATCTAATTTGTAGTACAATAACAAAGAGGTTTACCTGCTGGGAAGAAGTGCATGTAGGATCATCATTATACCCTCTACGTGGTTGCTCCATATTTTGGCCTTGTGTTATTATTTAAAGTTGACCAATAATTAGAAAGGACTATATTAATAAATTTCATTAGAAGATTATGATGGAGATGAGGTGGATGGTGAGGAGACTCTCTGAATGTGGCTGGCAAAAAAACTCAATTATTTAATGGTACATAGTATGTACTTGCATCCCCATGATAGTGACATTATTTGTATCTATGTGATTCAAATTGTAATCAATAAGCAGCTCTTCCCCCGCACTTATTGATTTTTATCACACATACAAATACATGATTCCCTCACGCGCCTCAAATATGCAATGGGGTTGCTTAATAGTTGACTATTTATAAAACCTACAATATTTCCTGATGCTTTTGGCTTTCCATCAATGTATATAGCCACTCTTTTACTTTTCTCATTATCTTTTTGTTGAATATAACTTGCCGAGAGTGCATACCTACGCATACTTTTTTTATATTGAACAATTCACATCCAAATTTTGTAATCGTAACAAGGTTCAACATACTCCATCAATTCAACAACTTTGTTGTAAGATACATTTATGCCATCCATGGAAAATAGGCTCGAACCATGTATTGATGATGGTGCAATGCGATATATCTTGCCTTTAACACTAAAATCAATGTTTATTAGAGGAAGTTCCTTGGGGACCCATTGTTTTTGTAGATATTGGTACCTAGAGGGCACCTCAATGTTTCCTTTTCTCTCATCATCATAAGAACATGACCCCCCCTTGAGCAAGGAAAAATTTCATGCGTTTATTGGATTTCTTTCTAGTCTTTTGACCTCTAGTTGATCTTCCTAATTCAGACATACTACATGACTCACTTTCTTCCCTCGAAGAAGACCACATCTGACAAATATCTATTTGTTGCTACCTGCACTCCATCAAATGAGAGAGATAACAAGTAATGCGAGATATTTTGCAAATTGTGAAATACATTAATCTCTATAGGGTGTATTGACTTATACCTATCGATCCATGAGACTGCGTGGGATGCTTGTGAAAGGGGTTCAGGTACCTACATATGTAATTCAATTATCTTATGTTAGCTAAAAAATTCATGATACATATACTCAAAAGCACATACTAAGTACATTAAAAGCCATAAGCATCCCATATGAATTAAAAACATTAAAAGGTACATCACGAATTAATTAGATTAAGCATTGATCACATAACTGCACATTTCTATCAAGAAATCAATATTAAATAGATTAAGCAATGATCATGTAACTGTACATTTCATTCATGTCATTCATCTTCTTCTTCATCCAACTCATCACCATGATCATCGTTGTTGTCGACAACATCACCACCACCATCATTGTCATTGTCTTCATCGTCATCATCATCGGCATCATCATCATCATCATCATCATCATCATCCTCTTCTTCTTCTTCAAGAAAAGTTGCATCAGGAACATCATCGACTAACTGTTATTCATGATCATCATCTACATCATCTTCTAGTTGTTCGCAATCTTCTTCTTCCATCACATTAAACCTCATCGACCTTCCTCTTGGATCATGTCTAACAACAAATGACCAACCTGATTTATGTGGAACCTCTAAGTAAAATATCTACTCACATTGGCTTGGAAGAACATAGGGCTCATCACCAACTGGCTCAAACCACCTTGTATTAATCATTAAAAATCCATTGTCATGTTCAATAATAGTTCTATCAGGATCATTTTGATTAAGTCGTAGCCTGTACCATTTGACAACGAATAGAACTAATCTAAAAGATTTTAAAGTCACACTCAAGTATATCATCCAAAATTCTATAGTATTGATTTTCAGACTCTCGAGGATGTAAGTCATTTCTAGATGAAATATTAGTCACCTAAAAGATTGCACTTATCCCAGAATCACAAGTTTTCTTTGTGTCATCCAACTTTTTGATGCGAAATTTATGACCATTGCAAACATAGCCTTGTGGTGTTTGACCTACAAAAATATGTCAAACATGTATAAATTATTGTATCGAGAGTTCATAAATGTACGGGTGATTAAAAAATTTATACGTATCTGGAAATCTCTTAAACCATGTGCTAAATCTATTTCCCTTTGCGTAACATTTGGATCTCCGTTACAATGAGCTTCATTAAGCAATGAAGACACAACTTCCCATGTTAATGTGTGACCTAAATGATGACATCGTTCAATCCATACCATTATCCAATCTTGATTATTTGCAATATACAAATGTATTGCATCCCACTCTTGAGCAGTTGTACAAAAAATAAATAGACGACTTACAACTGATTAATTTTGAAGATTAAGAATTAATTAACAGCTACAATAACATCTTATAATTTATTACCTCTCACTTTCCTCATTCTACCTTTCCCCACCAAGTACTCCCCTTTGAATTTTCTAATGGTGTCGAGATCCCAAATGCGATCTATATGGATCTTTGCTGCAAGCTTAGAAAGATATTTAGTAACGTCCACCATAGTCTGGTATACCATATATCACTCCACCATAGAACCCTCATGACGTGCTCTTTGCCGAACCAAAGCCTTCAAAAAATTTAGGTGCCTCTCAACCATCTACATTGACCGAGTGTGTACAGGCTCACACAATTCAATCTCCTCAACTTGGTGTATGAGGTAGTGTTCTTGTGTATTGAAAAAGGTTGAAGGTAGACACTTTTGCATTTCACACATTAGATGAGGAATTCTTCTCTTCCAATATGTTATATCTGCTTTATGAATTTGTTTAGATGACAATCACCTACAAGACATTCAAGACATAAAAATATATAAACATGAGACTTTACAATATATACAACAAATTGAATAGATATCATTGCTTACCTCATGTATTTTCCAAGATCATATATCACTTGTTTGATGTTATTGTCGAAGTTCTCTAGGAGAGATAGGGGTAGCACGTACTACAACAATTATAAAAATAATCATGTCTTTTTTTTCTCACATAATACAATGAGAAGTACATGCAGTTTACAAATATATTGTAAATTCAAAAGAACATTACTTACCTTGATGAAGGTATGCCAATCACATGTTTTCAACCTTGGCCAAAATTCACTTTTCTTTGATATGGTACTGCTTATGTTTGTAGCAAATCCTATGGGAAATTGAATTTTTTGTATGACTTCTTTTATGGCATCACTTTTTTGCTTTATTAATAACCAAGGAAGGGCACTTATATTAATCCATTCTCCATTTCTATTTGATTCAATGAAATTTTTCATTGCATGATTGGATTCATGAATGTCGCTACAAATTTTGACAATTTTTTCTTTGTCGCGCCTTCCATCCAATATCTTCCACAATGTCTCTGTTACATTCTTTCCAATATACATAGTATCAAACAAATCCACAATTTGTAGCTGCTCGTAGTAGGGCAACCTACTAAATTGTTTGGGATAACTTTTTAGTTCCTTTGGAAGGTGTTCAATCATTTTGCCTTGACAACATTCACAATCATCAATCCCATAATCAGCAAATAAAACACAATATAAATATACAAATTCCAAACATAAACCATTAGGTAGAACAATAGTACCTTGATGATTAATTCTATTATATTCTAACTTCCATAGGCGAGGTGTCATTCTCCGTGGCTTAGATGTAGTCTCTTCTTTCCCATTGAAAATATGTTTTTCGATAATTCGATAGTTATGATTTTTGTGGAGAAAGTGTCTATGCTCATCAAACACCTGCTTTCGTAAACTTTTTGAATGATGAGATTTCATCCTTAAACCACAAATTGGACATGCAAATTTTCCCTTTGTTTTAAGACCTACAAGATAATGATACAATTGGATTAAACATGTTAATTTTTATATTTAGAATTATCATGTGCAACTTGAATTCACCATAACATACCAGAAAAATGTGTTAGCCCTGGGGCATCATGTATTGTCCATACAAGCATTGCATGGAATTAAAATTGTCTGTCTCTATTGGTCTAGAGATGTCATACATAGTGACACCATTCCATAACTCCACCAACTCATCGATAAGAAGCTCAATATATACATTCATATCTTTAACTTGGTATTTACCTAGTTGAATGAACAACAACATTACATAATTATTGTGACCATTTTACTGCAAGATTTATAATTACATGCTGATAACTATTAAATTATCAAATACTTGGAACAATCATTGCCAACATAATGTGCTCCCTCTTTATTGACATCCATGGAGGAATGTTATTGTTGATGACAAAAATAGGCCAAACAGAGTAAACAGATCTTAGCTCTCCAAATGAATTAACATTGTCCGCTGCCACTGAAAGCTTGAGATTTCAAAGTTCTTCGATAAAGTGCATCCACTTTTCCTCTATGTCCTTAAATACAGGACCATCTGTAGGCATTCGAATAACGTCATCTCATCTCCTATTGCGTGCATGGTAATCCATAAATTGTGCCAAGCTACTACACCTGAATAATCTTTGCAAATGTGGTATAATGGGGATGTAACGAATAACCTTGTGAGACACCTTTTTTGTTATTTGATCTATTCGATATCTACTTGTATGCCATTCAGGGCATTTTGTTATAAATTCATGTTCTTTATGATAAATAATATGATCATTGGGACAAGCATCTATTACTTGATACTCTATTCCAATATATTTCATAGTGGCACATAATTCTCGATATGAGCGAGGGAGAATATTCGATTGTGGTAACAAAAACTCACCTATCAATCTATAGAAAAAAAAATATAAGTTGTTAATATTAGCAATATTTATGGTACATGTTTCACCCTTTAATTACTATAATGACATATATGACATACCTTAGCATATGTGACATTATTATGTTGGATAAACCATTCATAACCTTCAAGTTCAACAACAACAATACAACATAGAGAAGAGTTGTTTGGGAGCCTTGGTAAAGGGTCGTGGCTACCTTCTCAAGTAGAGGCATATCATGGATGACATCAGCATCATCATGATCATCATAATCAATTGCGCTAGTACCAAATGTGTCATAGATCAATGTATTAGTACCATCATCTTCAAATGTGTTATCTGGCACATGATCGTCATCCTTCATGGGATCATAATCTTCAACTTCCATATTCGCACCTCCATGATCCTCCACTTCCAAAGCCATATTCTCCATATTCGTACCTCCATGGTCCATATCAAGTACTCCCCTAGAGAGTTTGACCTATATAAAAATGATGAACACAAATAAACCATGATAATGATCTCATCATCAAGTGTATTTCATATATATATTAATTGTTAAATAAATATAATGAAAAACTTACCAATTCATGATAATCAAACCCTCCTTCAATGTGACCATTATCCCTACAATGTCTCTTAGCTATTTTGATTAGCAATCTTCTAGTGTGTAAGCCCTTACAAATATTGCAGGGACAATAACATTTTCCATCACCTTTTCTTTTCAAGTTAGACCACAATCTATTAATTGTATCCCCATTACCTTCTTCACTTGGATTGTCTGTCATGATCCTTCTTCACTTAGATTATCTATAACCTAATCTTATATAGAAATTGAAAAGTTAGTTATGAAATGATGTTGTAGTATAGTATACCAAATTGAAACACTTATGTTATTGTATTCTTCCACTTCAAACTCTTTCCTATTGTGGCAAGAAAGAAAGATATTCAAATAATATAGTAGTTTGTAAATAAAAATAAAATATCATATATATTATACATAAAATATATCAGAACTACATCAAATTTTACCAAGCACTACTGGGAGCTAGACCCATCAACAAATTAACTTGTGATGATTTTCACAATAATACATTTGTTGCAGGGTATAAGGTCCCAGTAGTGCTTAGGAAAATCTACATGGTGAAGGTTGTATATGTTGTATATGTTGTGTGTGTGTGTGCACATAAAAAAAAAAGGGGCCTTTATCTTTGATCTTAAAATGACAAATATGTCTATCTAACACTTTTTGAGGGTGCAGGGAACAACAAATGGAGGCAAGTTGTTGATTGAGGGTGCAGGGAACAACACCTGTCAGTACTTTTATTGAATTGTAAATTTTAATTTTGAACCATTCTGTGAATATAAAACATGGATGTAATCTCAAAAAATAACAAAATGTAGACAGGACAAATTACTTATTTTGTTATTCTACATTACTTACTATTTGAGTGCACGTTCCACCTGCAACTTGATCAAGTCTTGTTTGATGCTTCAATTTTGTGTTGACTGTCCTATAGAAGTATACAGTTTTGTATTTCCCCAATATGTTATTCAAAAAACAACAATAGAATAAAATACTTGTTGAGAAAGATCATCATAGGAGTATCAAAAACTTGAGATCCAAAGGTAACTCAACATTATAAGACTCTTACATTCAACCTTCATCTCATGCACCTAATAAATAGGAGATAAAATACATGAAATTGAAAAATTACATTACAAAACAATGAGCTAAAACTACCTACAAAAGTAGTACCCAATTTATATGCAAAACATACTAATGAATTGTGTTTTTCTTCTCATCTTCACTACCAAAATAATCACCCCTTTAATCTAACTGCACTATGCAAGTCTAGTTTAGCGACCATGTGCCTGTCATCCTCAATCAAGACTAAGGAACACTATAGGCAAATACACTGTCTAAATTGTCTACATTAAAAGCAACTATACTGCAAGCTTCTATGAATAAGAAAATAAAATTTAAAATTCATTACTTGCAACTACAACATTAGAGAAAAGTTCAATTTTATTTATGCCTTGATGGATATCTATACCGTGTCATAAATATCCCATTTTGACATAGGATAAGAGCATAGTGATAGAAGATAGATCCATTTTGTGCATAATCTGAAGTCATCGTGTTCCATGAGAGTGCGTCTTTTGATAATAAAAAAATTTGAACATTTCAAGGGACCAGTAGTTCTACAATTAAATCATCATAACTTTCCCATTACTTAATAATCACACATGGCATAGACTCTCTTCAAAATCACAATACGTTGCTTGTGTAGTACAAAATTCGTGAGATTCTAAAGAAGGCCTCACTCTTAATCAGCCAAATCTTCCTTGTACCACGCAAAAAACTATGTGATAACTATGTCTACTCCAACCTTAATTGTTTAATAATTTGTCATATCAGATAAAATATGTTTAAGAATTGTTGGGACTGGTCCTTTGGCATGTATTAAATAGAATACAATTTTTAGCATATTATTATCACTCTATTTCTTTGTTTTAAACATGCCATTGGTTCAATTTTGCAAAAAAAATTTGTGTTAAATGCATTTAAAATTATCTTCATTGTCTTCTAATTGTCTAAATGCTTCTTTATTTGCCAGCCAATTAATACATGCTAGTATATAAAGAAGACAATTAGAAGACAATGAAGATTTGTTTGACCAATAGTCTACAGAATTAGACCTCTATTTGGATAGGTCAAATCTTCCTTCGTGCTAGCAGTCTACAGAAATAGACCTTTATTTTAAATGCATTAAATGCTAAAATGAATACACTAAACTGAACAAATGGCATGTTTACAACAATTATCATAACTCGCAAGCAAAACTGAAATAATGCCATGTTTATAACTGATTAAGAGTGAGGCCTTATTTATAATCTCATGAGTTTTGTACTACACATGCAACGTATTGTGAGTTTGAAGAGACTTTGTGCCATGTGTAATAGAACCTACTTTATCTAATATGGTGCATTGTTAAATAAATTAAGGGTAGAGTAGTTATTACTTAGTTTTTTATGGGGGACAATGAAGATTTGTCTAAAAAATAGCAGGTCTTCTTTAGTATTTCATGAATTTTTACCACATATATTGTTTCAAGCCTTTGAGTCCCGGACACAAGTGGAAATAGGAGTTGCTTTGTTGAGTGAGGGCTAATTAGGCCTAGGAGAAGACCATTTGGGGATGTAAGTATTCACCATTAAAAGGATGGAAGACTGAGATTGAGATGGGGTTAGTAGCTCTGAAAAGGGTATTTGAAAAGGTAAGTACTTTACCAGGTTGTTTGGAGACTTTGGGTGTAATTTGCTGAATTATGTGTGTGTAGGGCTACTAGACAAGCCTAAAAGGGTTGTAGAAGAAGAATGGCATAAGTTGAATAGATCAGAGTGAATGGGGTGTTGAAACATGGTGAATAAACCATGATGAGATGATATGTGATGTTAGGATCAAGGTGAAAAGCCTAGTTGAGGTTTTGACATGGTGGAGGCACTAGGTGCACTAGATGGCCTAGGATGGAGATGGTGCTAGGAGGAATTGCCAAGAAATGAGGAAGTGAACTTATGTAGTAGGGTTGTGGAAGTGATTAACAAAGTCAGGGAACTCTACTTAATCCTTGAGTTGAGGCTAATTCCTTGAGTGGATTCCAAGTTAATTGTTGAATCCTCGAGTTGAGTTGGTCTCCTTAAGGTGATGGTAGAGGGCTCTGCATCAAGATGTATGAAACAAAGAAGAAGAGGAATATCAATAAAAGATTAAATTCTCTGCAACTCTGGTAATCCACTATCCTGTGGAACAGTGAATCCATATGTGTGTTTGAACATGATCTTGGCTGGGTGATGATATAGGAACATTTCCTTTTGTTATATTTACACATTCATGAAATCATTATACTATTTTTGTTGTTAACAAAGTCAAGAAATTGATTGGTGTTGGTGACTGTGACTGGTAAAGGGGTATAGTCAGCGGATTAAGGGTTCTAAACCTCTATTATGTAAATAATGAACTTTGAATCTTCCTAAAGATTTTTCCAATGTTAAAAAATCCCAATATTTATGAACAAAAATGCAAGCATTAGGGTCATTCTTATAGTTTCATTTTATGTCACTTTTGTGTGAGAGTTTAACTTTTCGATTCCCATTCAATGGCACCTGTGTTTGTGATAAAAAATTCTTTAATCTTTGAAGATAATGGATATTGGTTTTCCTTGCATGAAACTTAGATGAATGTTGCTAACTTGAAATTTGTCTTTGAACATTAAGTGTTTATTATGTATGTCAATACCTCATATAATCCAAAAAAATCTTCAACATGAGGATTTTGGTAACTTAAAGGGCCTTAGTGACTGGCTTTGAGTTGAGAAACTTCAGTGTCTAAAACTACATTATTTCCAAGATGTGTTGAGGAGTTTGCTCCTTGTTTAATGTTAACTATTCCTGCACAATCCACTCATACAACAATGAAATGCTATGTGAAAGGGATGGTTGATAGTGTTCCTTGAGGGAAGGGGGATTGTGAAAGACTTGTTATCATTGTATTGTGTATTTCCAATATGTTTGGATGCAGGGCAGACCAAGAGAATGAAGGATCACTCATTGATTGCATGATAACCTGATTTTGAAGGGTCATTGGTTGAGGGGACAGTCAAGGTCTGGATGATTGGGCCATTGGAGGACCCTATTTCTTTGTATTAATTGCTATTCAAATTGGATGCATGGATTTCTTGTGAATTATTGGCTGCTATGTATCCTGCAACTACATCTGTAAATCTGCATATACTTCGCTAGGGTTGTAAGCCACTTAGGGATCAAAATAGAGAAAATAAATCAAAATCGTTCTTTGTCCCATTTCCTTTTAACAAAGTCTCAATTATCAATGATACAATACATTTGATGCCCTAAGCTATCAATACAAATGGTGCCTAGCTAGAAGCTCACGGGCTGTCCATTTGATAACCACAGTCAACATTTCAAAAAAACTAATATCCTTGAGCAAAAGCACCAATAACATCAAATAATGGAGTTAAAGCATGGGCTAGGGCACGACACCAGTAGAATATGGTGATTTCAATGAGCATCTTAGCAATATACAATGGTGTCATTAAATGTGCTAGTAGTATCAACAAACATGAATCCAAACATTTCAAAACAATGAATCGATATCCTTGAGCACAAGCACCAATAACATCAAATAATAGAGATAAAGCACTAGCTAGGGCATGACACTAGTAGAATGTGATTATTTTAGAGAGCATTCATTATCAAATAAAATAAAATGCATTTAAAATTTGTGGTCAAATATGATGCCAGAGGCTCCAAAGATGAAAAAATCACATACCTTCTCTCGCGCTCAGCTTTCGGTCATTTTCTCCAGCTCCTTTTCTATGCAATCAAAATAAAAATGATTTGGCCGTTTCACTTCTTTTTTTTCATCTATACCCCGAAACTGTTAGAATTTCGATGGTTCATTTAAAACCCACTGGAATACCGACACCATTGGGGCCTATTACAAAAAAAAAACACCAAATTCATAATAAAAAAATTATCTGTCGAAAGTTTATGTCAAAATTTGGCCCCAAATGTAGTAGTGATTCTATTCAAAAATCCAGATTTGACATCCATTTGATACACTTTGAATCCTTTATAAGTTGCATATTCAAGTAGATTTATCACTCCTTCCAATATTGCAACTGGGGAAAATGTATCCCCATATTCAATGCCTTCTTCTTGTGCATATCCCTTGCATACCAATCTAGCTTTGTTCCTAGTGACTTTTCCATGTTCATTTGGCTTATTTCTGAACACCCATTTTGTTCTAATAATATTATTGTCATTTGGTCTTGGCACTAGTGTCTAGGTTTTGGTCTTTTCTACCTTCTTAATTTCTTCATTCATGGCTTGAATCCAATCTTCATTCTCTGAAGCATCTTTCACTGTCTTAGGTTCAAATTCACATAACAAGCATGTTTGATCTTTCAACTTACTTCTTGTCACGACTCTAGATTCTTTATCTCCAATTATTTGTTTTGGGTTATGATGTATTCTCACATAGTGTGCTAAAGTATGCGTAGATCTCCTTTCTTATTGTTTCTTATCTTTAGATTCATCTTGTAAATTCTTTGCCTCCTCTTCTGATTGCTCAACATCCTCCTCCTAATGCTTGACATTTTCTTGTTGTGACTCGACAGGTTCATGTTGTTGCTTGACATCTTTGCTTTTTGGTTCAGGTTTATTACTTGCCTCTCCTTCTTCCATGTATACAAAAGATTTGTAATCTTCAGGTTCTTGCTTGCACTCAACTTCATTCTTTTATGCATATTCATCAACTCTAACATTTGCACTTTCCACAACTTTGTTAGTGTTAGAATTTAAACATTTGTAAGCTTTGCTCTTAGTGGAATATCCTAGGAATATGCCTTCATCACTTTTGTCATCAAGTTTTCCATTCCTATTGTCCTTCAATATATAACATTTTCTTCTAAAGACTTTAAAATATTTCACATTTGGTGCATAACCATTCCATAATTTAAAAGGTGTAGCATTTGTACCTTTCTTGATTTGTACTCAGTTCAAGGTATAAGTAGTTGTATTTATAGCTTCTCTCCAGTATCTTTGTGCAACATTCTTCTCTGTCATTAGTGTTCTAGCACAATCCATAATTGATCTAATTCTTCTCTTTGCTATACCATTTTGTGGAGGTGTCCTTGGTGCAAAAATTTATCTTTTTATTCCTCTATCATTGCAGAATATGTTGAACTCATTTGATATGAATTCTCCTACTCTGTCAGATCTCAGACATGTCAAGATTTTACCTATTTCTTTCTCAATTTTTTCCAAATACCACTTAAACAACTGAAAGGCATTAGATTTCTCTTTTAGAAACATCACAGTCATCATTCTAGAATAGTCATCAACAAATAGAATAAAATATTTATCACCATAGTAACTTTGCATGCCAATAGGTCCACAAGGTTTAGTATGAGCCAATTCCAAAATATTATCATAAGTACATGTCTTGCTCTTAAAACTAGACTGTGTCATCTTTCCCAATTGACATTGTTTACACATCACGTTATCAAGTTTCTTCGATCTTGGTAAACCTCTAACTTTCTTCATCTTACTAAGGTTTACAAAATTGTCAAAGTTCACATGATATAACCTCTTATGCCATAACCATACGTCAAAAAATTGTGCAAACAAACATGTTTCTTTAGATAGGTCTAGACATAACAAATTACCTATTGTTTGTTTTCCACTTCCAATTAGTTCACTAGTGGCATCAAATATTTTAGCCTTCTTGTGCTGAAATTCAACTCGGTAACCAGTATTTTTCAACTGTGCAACACTCCACAAATTATAGTTAAGACCTTCAACCCAATAAGCATTATCAAATTTGATCTTATCAATCAATCTTATTGATCCTTTTCCCTTCACATGATATGGTGCATCATTACCAAACTTAACACACCTACCTTTGTAATGATTTAAGATTTAATATTTATTTTTATCACCAGTCATGTGATGTGAGCAACCACTATCAATAATCCATTTGTCACCTTTACTCACATATGAAATAAGTGCAGTTTCCTCACCTTCATCATAATCATCTTTCATAGCAACATAAACAACTTCTACATCACAATCATCAGATTCACTAGATTCACTGTCAGTTTCTTCTTCAGCAATGTAATAAGACTTCTTACATTTATCCTTGTAGTCCTTATACCTTATGTGATATCTGTCATTCCTTTTGTCTTTATACTTGTTTTTCTTTCTTTCATCCTTGTTATTCCTGTCAGGGCATCTTGCTGCAATATGGCCAACTTTTTTACATGAAAAATAGAGTATAGGAAGTTTACCTTTGAATTTTCCTTTTCCTCTTAGTAGCCTTCTAGCCATAAGTGCCTCAAGATCATCTAGATCATCATCAGAAGTGTCACTGTCACTATCACTGTTACTGTCACTGTTCACACGTCTTTCTTTTCCTTTCTTAGACTTATGAAGAACCATTTGAGACTTGAATGTAGATTCAATATTATGTGTGGTAAAATTATCAAAATTGACAACTCAAAAGCAGTAAGCTTACCAACAAGACCTTCCAAAGTTAGGATGTTACCAAGAGTACATCTTGATTCTTGTATTGTAGAAACTCTAATAGCATAGATAGGAAGTAGGGTTCTCAAAACTTCGATAATAACAATTTCATCATCAATGTTTCCATTAGCTCCTCTAATGGCATTCACTACCTCTTTAACTCTACCACAATACTGAACAATGTTTTCACCTTCTAACATTTTCATTTCATAAAATTACCTCTTAAGATTTCAAATTTGGCTCTCAACACATTTGTGTCTCCACCATAGATAGCTGCCAGTGTGTCCCGCATTTGCTTTGCATTATTATAGTCCTTGACGTCTTCAAATTCAAGATAACTTAGGGCTGATGCAATCTCCAACATTGCCTGATTGTGTTCTTGCTTTTCTTTCATCTCTTTGGTTGTAATAGGTGCAACAAGTAGTATATAATCATGTTCCACATAGTATTTCCCTGAATCACCAATTCCAGCTAGGTGCAATTTCATCAAACTCTGCCATGAAGGGAAGTTTTCCTTGTTTAGCTTTGATACCTCCTTTTTGTACATCTTGATCATTTGCTTCAAGTACCTTTAAACTTTTTCCTTACAAGCACCACAAGCTATGATACCAATTGTTAGAATGATTTTATAATAATTGAGAGGGGGGGTGAATCAATTATCCTTAGGTCTAGATGTACCACATTTAACTTTTAACACTTCAACAAACTCATATCTATTCAACAATTCACTCAGTTTCTATATAATGTATCAGTAACATAAAACTTGTAGTCCACTATCCAAAATTAATCAACTTGCAGAACATAAAAATTTCAACAATATAACACATCAAATACCATTCACACAAGTATGATACTAGGATTTAACGTGGAAACCCAATATAGGAAAAACTACCAATAACATGCTACCAAAGTTCCACTCTTCTGAAGTGAGCTCTGTGAGAAGCCAACCCTATTAAAGGTTACAATACACACTATTAGGTGTGAACCTGTTAAATTATTTAATCACCTTGTTAGGACTGGCCTGGTTAGAGGGCTTAAGAACATTCCATTAGAATGTCACCTTGATTAAAGGGTTTGCAAAGGTTACTGTTAGGTCAACCTTGATTAAAGGATTTTTAATTGATACAATGGTTAGAAAGTAACAATAGGTTTTGATTTAAAATATACAACTCACTTTGCAAATATAGATCTAATACACTCATATGTTGATTTACTGACTGACCTACATTACCATCTCCATCTCTGATATGCTCGAAAATCCCTTCAAGCAATCACCTCAACTCTGTTAAGCTCTACACAACTCTTCTTAGCTTTCTGCTTAGATTCGTCAGTCAATAATATCAACCTTTTTCCCACACTCTTCATAACTTCACAATTAGGTCATCCTTATACCTCCTTGATCAGGTAGATTAATCTTTTTCTGCTTAATCTCTTCCGTAGATCTTAGGTTTAGGTCAAATTCATCGAATCCTTCCATCATTTTTTTCTCCTTCTTGTCCTTCTAGATACTTTTCAAAAATTCTCCTTGAATACATAAGAAAATGGTTTACTATGCATTAAATGCTCCAGGTCATTCATTATTAATGTCAACACTTTTTACATATCCCAAGAATTCAACTACATCGGCTGGGATTCTCAATTCCTTCACAAACTGTAAATTACTGACACTCGGTCAATATTGTGTTCTTCTACTCGGTCATCACTAAATAACTCGGTCATCGCTAAAATTGTTATACTCAATAAACATTATCTTTGCTAGGTTAATTCTCTAATACTTGATAATTACTGATGCTCGGTTGACACTAAAATTTACTCGACTTATATTGGCACTCGATCAACACTTGCATCACTTGGCTTAAACTAAATTTCTTCTCTTTTGCTCAGTTAAGCCTAAGCTTCAAATCAACCGACTTCTTTTCTTAGTGTTAAAGATAAACAACACATTACCTTGTCAATGTGCCAACTAATCAAGTACCCATTATAGTATCTCATAACTCAACCTTTCACTAGGTCCTATTGTTATCTCATATTTTCAAATCCTCTTCATCAATCAAAAGATATGGTTGTAGACACACAAAATTGGACAAGTGCTTTTAAAATTGCAAAAATCAATAAATGACTCAAAAATCAATAAAATGCATTAAAATGGATTAAATCAAGTAAAAATGGACATAATTAAATAAAGTGGGACAAAATCAATTAAAGCAAAGGAGAAATTAAATAATGATGTTAAATAATTAAATCAAAGCTTAAAGGGGCCAAAAACAATATATAATTGATTTTAATCAATTAATTGTATAGTTGTTTTAATCAAAAATCAAAATGAACCCATTACCCATACATGGCTAAATTTAATTAATTAATTGAATTTAATAAATTTTAATTTCTTTCAACAAAGTGATTGACCAATGAAAATTGAGGACAAAAAGACATAAATCACTCAAACATTTAAATTGTCCAAAGCTTTGAAACCATGTAAAGGCTTGTCCCCTCATTTGTCCCCCCATTTATGAACAATGTAAAGTATTTGACTCAACCAAGGGATAACCATGATTACTTCACTCCACCCCCTACCCTTGGACATTTACTATAAATATAAGACATTTTGGAGAGCATTTCCATCTTAGAACTTCATTTGCAAAGCATTGTTATTATAGGCAATTGAGTGCATTCTAAGAGCAAATTAAGAGCATTTAGCAATTATCATTGTAGTTTGTCAATTTGAGCTAGATTAAGCATAATAGAAGCATAATAGAAGCATATAGCAGCATAATTCTCATTTTAGAGGTGTCACTAGTGAGGATCTAAGCTGAGAGCTTCATTTACCACTTCTTTCTAGAGAACCAAGAGATGTTCTAGATTATAGTTTCATTTTAAATTAGATTTGCATTGTATTTTCTTTAAATTGATGCTATTAGATCTTAATTTCATGAAGGTGATTTTCA
Source organism: Chamaecyparis obtusa (assembly GCA_027943335.1). Classification (NCBI taxonomy): domain Eukaryota; kingdom Viridiplantae; phylum Streptophyta; class Pinopsida; order Cupressales; family Cupressaceae; genus Chamaecyparis; species Chamaecyparis obtusa. The sequence goes on along the minus strand of BSBK01008493.1, from coordinate 104,032 downwards.
TCATCACACAAATGGCACCCACCGTGGGGCTCTAAGCCTCATTTCATCATTTAGATTTTCATTTGCATGCTTGTATTCTTTATTTTCCGTGTTTATCTTGCAGGAAATTGGTGAAATCACGCTTACAGGAGGTCTGTGCAGGCGTGTAGTTATTTCACTACCACCTACAATCTCTGTATTCATGTGGATTAGCTAGAGATTCACGTCTGTGACCGTAAAGCATTCAGCCTTTGTTTCTTCAAGTCACGCCTGTGACTCAGGGAGTATCGCGTTGCTTGCTTTTATTGTCACCTATTTTAACGCTTTGCTTTGCAATTTCAATTAATAGTTACGCTTATGATTCTTGAGATATCGCTTAATTGAAATTTATTGTTGCTTTAGTCTAGGCTTTGCTTTTCAATTTGCAAATTATTATCACACTTTGGATATTTCAATTTCTGCCTAATGTTAGTTAAAATGTCACTTTGTAACAATAATTTTATGCAATTAAAAATTTTTGTTCACGCTTAGGAATAAATTGTACACACTTTTTTGATTTTCAGTATCGCCTGTGGCATTGCAGAGTGTCGCTCGATATTTGTAAAATTACGCCTGTGAACATTTTGTTATCACCTATTTGCTGGACAATGTCACTTGCAATTTTCTGTCAGAATTTGTTTGCAGATTGATTAATTCTATCATTTAACTTGCTGATTGTACATTTTGACATTAAATGAACATGCATCCAAAAGTGCAGAAGCCAGAAACCAGGTTCAACAAAGAAGAGAAGGCACTAGCTAAGAAAATCAAAAGGGAAAACAAAGCAAACATCAAAGTTGTTATTGAGTTAACACAAGATGAAGACAATCAGGTATATCAAAAATACCTTGCTGTAATTGAAGCTTATAAATAGAAATTTGTCTCTTTAAATTGGATCTTTAGCCCTTAGTTCAAATTTTTGTTGAAAATTTGTAATTAGAGTGCTTAAAATTCATTTCATAAATCTTTGTGTTGTCAATTTTGATTTTGGTTTCCCCTCACTTTGATTGTTAGTGTTGACTAACTTGCTGGAGTATAAGCACATTGGAAGGAGCTATTGCCAAGGTGAGTGAAAAATGACAAAATTCTCTTAAAATGCCCCTAGCTTTATGCTAGCTACAAGAAAAAGGTATTCTCCTAATCAAGCTTGCATTTGATTAAATTATGACATTTCATTTTGATATAAGCTTGGGATAAAGTAGGAAATGAATTTCACACTTCAATTCTAAGAATCTCCTTGTCAAGAGATTGGGAAAGAACAAACGTGTTTTTAAGTGTGTGGAACAAAGAAAGACAATAGGGATATGCTCTTCACTCTTTGAGTGAACCAAACTCCCAAACTTGTCGGCCTAAGTTCATTTCTTGTTTTTCATATATATGCTAGAGCAATAGTGGGCTCACCTCCCAAGTTTTCCTTAATGAGGCCAGTGAGAGGGACAACCCAAAGTGGGATACACTCGCTTTTGTCACGGGAATCCGACCCACTCTAAAATGAAACACATGTATCCTTAATGGGGTGCATGACAAATGGATTTTAATTTTTCAACCTTCCTCTAGTAGTCTTCACGGATTGCACAAAATCATACTTCGGTGTGTGTGGGAAGCCTCCTTGGAGGATGAGAGGTTGAAGTCTATTTGAACGGAATATATATTAAAACCTGGATAAAATAGCAAAGCCACCTTGTAGAGCCATGTTTACAAGCCAAAATTGACTTTAGGTAGGTTGTTTGGAATTTTTTCTTGTGATATACTTGTGAAAAACATTGGAGAATATACACATTAGAGTGTTTTTAGGGACACGATGACAAAGTGATGTGTGTGTTGTGATTGTTTTTCTATTTTCAAACAAAGAAATTTCAAAAAGACTAATCTTAAATATTTAAAAATTAAAAAAATTTACAAACTGGTCAGAGAAGTGCTGCCTGTGCACAAAATGAACTCACCTATCAGAGGTTCAGTCACACTTGTGACTTGTTTAAAAATGTGTAGACACAATTAAATCATGCCTAGAAAATTTTCAAACACGCCTGTCAAAACTAGAAATTAGCTTAATAATAACAAAGTGTCGCTTGTACATCTACAATGTGCCACCTGATGAGAAACTAGTTCACGCGTACAGAAGTTTTGGTCACGCCTACACTTAGGCCAGTGACGCCCAAAAATCTAAAAGGGAAAATAGAGAGTATTTGCAGGGGAGGTCAAAAAATTTTGAGCACATATTTGAGTACCCTTTTTCGTGTTCTTACTTCTCCAACTTTTAGTTTGGTCAAAAATCTTGTTTCTATATCATTTTTACAAATCATAAAAAGGATTAGACCCCAAGCAATATCAACTCTTCCTCTCCAAGGTTCCTACCTGCTTTCACTAGATCTTACTACATTAAACAAACCTTGCAAGCAAACGGGACCTATTTGAGACAAGAACTCCCTTACCTAGAAGACGAGTCTACCACTCCTAGAGTACCCCAAAAATCACCCGAACAAGAAGTGGAAGACAACATGATGTACTATGGTAGTTTGGGTGGTAAAGACAATAGTGGTATTGATCCCACTAATCAAGGTGATGTCAATAATGGGGGCATTGACATAAATAACCAAGGAAATACTAATAATGGAGGGGCAGATCAAAATGCTCAAGGGATTGACAACACTCACAATAAAACTAACACCGAAGCAACGACAGAAGATGCCATGGATGAAAAGGTTAGTGAGGCTATCCAATGTCCCTATTTTCAAAAGCTCATGGAAAAGGCAATGGATAGAGATAGAGAAAAGTACTTTCTAGACTTAGCACAAAAAGGCCTCAAGCTTCCCCATGAATACAATGTTAACCAACTCAAACTACCGGAAGTTGAGGAGAGTACCTTAGACATCATGAATAAGCAGTTCAAAATGTTCCAAATGTAATTGGATACCATTAAGCAAAGTGGAATTCCCAAGCCTTTCTCCATAGAAGCATTGTGTCCATTCCCATTTGATAAAAGCTTGGTCATGGTGCCATTCCCAATCAATGTGGTGTTCCCCAAGTATGACAAGTATGAAGGAACATCGGATCCCCAAGACCACTTACGTGAGTTTTGTGCATTGAGCTTAGAGTTCATGCATGATACAACATATTTAATGAGACTATTCCCGTGAAGCTTAGGAGGCATGGATATGGAGTGGTTTTCTAAGTTACCCTCCGACATTAAGACCTTCGAAGAGTTAGCTTTGAAATTCATGGCCCATTACTCATATAAGATCAAGCATGAGGTCACAATGATAACATTATGTAACACTAAACAAAAGGATGGAGAGACATTCCTCACTTTTCTATAAAGATGGAGACCAGTTTTTGCAAGATATCCTAGAAGTGTGCCTGAAAAAGAGAAGATGGATATCTTCATAAACAGTTTAAGCAATGAGTTGAACTACGGACTATGAATGCAATGTCCCAAGACCTTCGAGGATTTAATTGAAAATGGAGTAACAACGAGGAAGTGTTGGTCAAAAGTGGAGAACTAAAATTGTATAAAGATAATAAGAATAATTCCAACAACAATAACTCCAACAATGGCAACAATCAGAAGAATAATTGGTTCAATAGTAATAGTCGGTATAAGAATAATAACAAGGGAATTGTCAATGATGGTGTGGTGGAGTCTAGCAAATTGAAGGTGGTCCCATTTTCTCTTACAAGGACACCTAATCAGGTGACTAATACAAATCAAACATCCAATGCACCTTCCAATAACAACAGCGCCAATAAGGGCAACCAAGGAAATAATGCAAGAAATAATAAATTTGATAAATATTTGGTGCCCACTCCTCAAAGGAACTTCACACCCTTGGGTGAACCCCTCAAAAAGGCATTAAAGACTCTCATGGTTAATAATGTCATCACTTTACCTAGCATTCAGCCTTATGAGCCAAATAACAAGCCTAGTTGGCGGAGTGCCAATAGCCATTGTGAGTACCATAGGATTCGAGGGCACACAACAAATGAATGCTTGCAGCTAAAGAATATAGTGCAAGATTTAATCGATAATGGCACGATCACCATTGATGGACCTCAAACTAATGAAGATCATACAACATTCAAATAGCCTTTTTACAAACATGACAAAGGGGAGTCATCTAATGGCAAGAGACAAAGTGCCAATAACATTAACTTTGCACCACCTTATGATAACATTGTGAATGCTATAATAATCAATGAACAGCCCCAAAAAGAGGCATCAAATGTCATTACAAGAGGGCAGACTTCTAGAATGACCCTACAAGGGGCTGCTCCTAAAGTTATTAGCACTCCACAGTCCAACATCGTGGTCAAATAACCTTCTACATCAGCAAAACCTTATAGCTTGGTTGATTAGTTGCAAAGAACTCCAGCGCAAATCTCTATCTTGGAGTTATTGAAGTTATCCCCTAACCATAAGGATATTTTGGAAAAATCTCTAATAGAGACAAACATTCCAACTAACTTAGAAGAGGAAAAGTTCCAAAATATGGTAGGTCATCTTGTGGCACCTCATTGTCTCTCATTTTTCGACCAAGATGACATGTCTATAACCCATCCTCAAAATCTACCATTGCATATAAAGGTCCTAATAGAAAGGCATAGAGTCAAAAGAGCCCTCATTGATGGAGGATATGGCCTTAATATTTGTACATTAAGTCTTGTTAAATCCTTAGGGTTGTCTGAGTCTTGCATTGACCCTACGAAAAAAATCACTATCAAGGCTTATGATGAAGCTGAAAGGGCCTCTAAAGCATGATCGTATTGCCCATACAAGTGGGACCCATCAAGAAGGACACCAATTGCCAAGTATTGGACATGAAGTTAACTTATAATATTTTGTTAGGGAGACCATGGATTCATGAGATGCAAGCAGTCCCATCCACGTACCACCAATGCATCAAATTTTCGTACATGGGTGAAGAAATCACAGTTGGAGGGGACTCAAACCCGTTCCAATATTGCAATGCACTCAAACCCCTTCATGAGTTATATATTCCACATAACCAGGAAGGAATCATTCAAAGAGTCACCATTGAAGATACCAAAATGGATGATCCAGTCATAACATTAAATGCTACTCAAAACCCTCCTCAAGCTAGCTCAATGACATCAACTAAGGGAAAGGAAAAGATGAGCTACGAGGGTCCAATTACTAATGAGGGTTCATATCAAACTCCCAAATCATAGATAGTACCCTACAAACCTACTAGAGAAGAAAAAGATGAAGCTAAAAAAGAAAACTACAAGAAAATGGATAAGATGATGGATGCATTTGACAAACAATGCAAAATTAGTTCAAAAGGAGTAGGGGAATACTCTGTTTCCCTATTTGACATGCCCACATCTCCAAGGACAAATGGAAAACCATCTAACGAACACTTACCTCATAAGTACAATTCTTACTTCGTAAGAGAAAGTGACAAAGCAGCATTCGACAAAGAGGAGAATGAAGTCCTTCAATGGCTTTATCATGATGAGGAAGATAGTTCAAACACTTCCATGGAAAGAATCCAACATGTTAATATACAAACCGAGCAATATGGGAAAGGGTTTGAGATAATGTAGAAGATGGGATACAAGGGAAGAGGACCCTTAGGTCAAAGGAATAGAGGATTACTAGAACCCATTGAACCTTCTTGGAGGGCAAAAGAAGAAAAATCTGGAGTAGGCTACCAATACAAAGGCGAAAGCTCCAGCCTAATGCAAGACTCTTATCCTCAAGTAAATGCCTTAGAATCTGATGGAGATAGTGATGAATCCTAAGATTATGAATGGGATACCCTATCAAATGAATCATGTCAAGATAAGGAGGTGATTGTAATACATACTTATGCAAAAATCCCAAGGCAAGAAATTCAAATCAATGAAGAACCTAATATCCAAGATCTTAACATAGGGCATGCACCTACCAATCAAGCATGGATAGAGAAATTTTGGATGCCCTTGGAGGAGGGAGATTCAAACATTATTTTTAATCTGCTCATGGCTTTTCCCACATTATTTCCTGTAGAAGTTGAAGAGGACTCGAGTGAAGGGGATTTTGACCCTTCTTCCATGGACCATCTCGAGGAAGCTCACATCATAGATCTAAATGATATAATGTATGAACCCTCAAATGAATTCATGTCCATAAACCCTATTGATGACATTTAACCCAATGAATCCTTACTTTTGATACATCCAGACCTAATTGATTGGGACCAAACAGAGCCATGACTTACTTTATTTTCCAAATGACCAAGCAATGAGCCAATACCTTAATGTGGTTGAACCCTCTTCCACCAACGAATTTGATATAAACATGATGAGAACAATGGGGATCCATTCTCTTAGTCAAAAGAAAAAAATGAAAAAAAAAAAAGAAAAAATTGAAAAGTTCTAGTGATGAAAACCACTATGTGGCACCACTAGAACCCAAAAAAAAAAGATAAAAGACATTTCCTATGGTGAAAACCCAACTATGGCACCAAAGGAAGAGAGATTGGATACCTTGCCTGAACATGAGGAAGAAAGGTCACCTATTCTTATAGAACCGACATAAAATGTCAACATTGGGACATAATTGGATCCAAAGTTTATACACTTGGCAGCATCACTTACACCTCTAGAAAGAGAGGATTTCATCAAGTTTTTCCAAGAACAACAAGTGAAATTTGCATGGTCATATGCCGACATGCCCAGATTGGATCCTGATTTCATAATGCATCATTTGAATGTTAGACCCGGGGTTAAACCCATGAAGCAAAAGTTATGAAAAATGCACCCACATGTGGCTCTCCTAGTGAAGGCAGAATTGGAAAAAATGTTAAAGGTTGGATTCATAAGAGCAATAGCATATGCTGAATGGATCTCTAACATTGTATCAGTCATAAAACATGATAAATCTATTCGTGTGTGTACGGATTTTAGAGACTTGAAACTTGCATGCCCTAAGGATGATTTCCCACTTCCGAGCATAGATGCCATATTGGATTTGATAGCATGTCACTCCATGTAATCATTAATGGATGGTTTTAGTGGTTACAATTAGATAAAAATTGCACTCGAAGACCAAGAAAAGACAACCTTTACTTGCCCTCGGGGCACCTTTTGTTGGAACGTCATGCCCTTTGGCCTTAAAAATGTCAGAGCCACATATCAAAGGGCCATGACATGATGCACACCTTTTTAGAGGATTATGTGGACGACATACTAGCAAAGTTACACAAAAGAGAAGAACACCTCCAAATTCTAAGAAATATATTCATTCGGTTAGAACAATTCAAAGTTAGATTAAACCCAAAGAAATGTGCCTTTGGTGTCCAATCTGGCAAGCTATTAGGCTATATATTTTTAGCTAAAGGAATTGAAGTGGACCCAGAGAAAGTACAAGCCATAATGGATATGGAGATACCTAAGAACATTAGCCAAATGAGATCCTTACAAGGCAAAATCCAATCCATAAGAAGGTTTATTTCTCAATTGGTTGAAAAGTGTCATTCCTTCACTAGATTGCTACATAAGGATACTATATTCATGTGGGATGAGGAATGTGATCAAGCTTTCACATTATTGAAGACTTATTTGATAAATTCACCTATTCTCATGCCACCAATCAAGGGAAAAGCATTGCTCTTATACATGTCTGCCACCGAAAGATCCCTAGGAGTGCTTTTGGCGCAAGAGGATGAACAAGGAAAGGAAAGAGCTATCTACTATTTGAGTAGGACTTTGATCAAATATGAACTTAATTACACATTGATGGAAAGAGCTTGCCTAGCAGTGGTGTTTGCATCTCAAAAGGTTGAGACATTATATGTTGATGCATAAGGTCAAGTTAATTGCCAAAATTGACCCTCTCAAGTATTTGTTAAGCAAAACTGCCTTAACGGGTAGGATAGCCAAGTGGGTTATGATATTGAGTGAATTTGACATTGAGTACGTCGATAGAAAGGCAATAAAAGGGCAAGTGATAGCGGATCATTTAGCTGAGAATCCCATGACTTCTACACAAACTATTCAAGTGGAATTTCCGAATTCTGCAATTGTAACCATAGAAGCAAAAACATGGAAGTTGTACTTTGATGGCTCCTATACTCATGGAGGTTCCAGGGCCATCATACTATTGGTCACTCCTCAAGGTTACACTATTCCTAAGTCCTACAAGCTATTTTTTCCATGCACAAATAATATAGCGGAATATGAGGCACTAGTCATAGGCATCAAAATGGCCTTAGAGTGGAACATCACGAAGCTACAAATTTGTGGAGATTCTCAACTCATCATCAATCAAGTCAACAATGAATATAACACCAAAGATGAAAAGTTGATGCCATATAAGACTATGATTGATGATGGAAGAAGTATTTTTCCTTGATCGCTTTTGAGCATATTCCTAGAGAGAAAAATAGAGTAGCTGACGCCATGGCCACCTTGGCTTCCTTGTTACAAAAACTAGATCAAAATGAGAAGTATGAGTTCTTGGTGGAAGAGTTGGTGAAACCAGCATTTGACCTTCCTGAAACCCAAATTGTTTCCCTATTACATGGACATGACTCCCCTTGGTATGACCCTATATACACATATCTCAAAGACCAAGTGCTACCTTTAGACCAATCCCGAGCCCAAAAATGCAATTTCATACGCCAATTAGCCCGTTATATAATCCTTTCAGAAACATTGTATCATAAGGGTCTTGATGGGACGTTACTTAGATGTCTAGAGGAAGAAGAGTCTAAGCTAGCTTTACAAGAGGTCCACGAAGGTGTTTGCGGGTAACACTCAAGCGGTTTAAACCTAGCCAAGAAAATCCTTCGCTTAGGGTATTTCTGGAAGACATTAGAAAAGGATGCTTGCCATTTTGTGAAGATATGCAGCAAATGTCAATATCATGGTGACATGATACATGCACCGGCACAGGAATTACACCCATTTGTTACACCATGGCCTTTTTACCAATGGGGATTTGACTTGATTGGGGTGATCTACCCACCTTCAAATGGGCACAAATACATCATAACCGCAATAGAATATTTCACTAAGTGGGTAGAAGCGGTTCCTTTGATAACGACAATAGACAAACAAATTTCCATGTTTATCTTAAATCACATAATTTGCCAATATGGTATTCCTCATGCCATAATAACAGATAATAGAAAACAATTCAAAAACAAGGATGTTGATGAACTTTGTGTAACATTTCATATCACACACCACTCCTCATCAATCTATTACCCTCAAGGAAATGGGCAAGCTGAAGCCACAAATAAGAATATCTTGAAAATCTTGAAGAGGTCGGTCAATAAATCAGGAAGGGATTGGCATGTGCAAATTAATCCAACATTGTGGACCTATAGAACTAGCATAAGAACCCCTACGAGAGCCACACTATTCTCATTAGTCTATGGGGCTGAAGTAGTTCTACCATTAGAGGTTGAAATACCATCTCTATGAGTGTCATTACAAGGATTGATCATAGATGAAGACTATAGAGTTGCTAGACTTCAACAATTGGAGTTACTTGAAGAACATCAAACACAAGCTTATGAGCACCTGAAAGTGTATCAAAATAGAATCTCAAGAAATTATAATAAACATACCAAACCAAGAGTCTTTCAGGTAGGAGACTTAGTGTTGCGAGAGAACCCAAAGAATCAGGTTGAAAGAGAGAAGAAAGGCAAATGGGAAGCTAATTGGCTTGGCCCATTCATCATAGTATCTTCATTTGGCATAGGAACTTATAAGTTATCAGATTGTGAAGGAGAGGAACTCCAAGAACCCATCAACAGTATTCATCTCAAAAGGTTCTACACATGAGTCAGATGAAAGAGTATAAGATGAGAGAGCATCATATTTATTGTACATAGTTCAAAAGAGATCTTAAAAATACAAAAACATTGGAAAAATAAAAAAGTGCCTCGGTGAAAACCTAGCAAATAGGCACCTTGGTAGCAAAAAAAGAGAAAAGCTTTAAAAATAGAAAAAAGAGCTTGATTTATCCAAAGGGTGAAAACTTGGTAAACAAGCACCTTTTGTTCCCTTAAGTCTGTCTTTCCTAGTCACATGTGTACATATTGCATTCCCAACATCCTATTTGTAAACCTTCATTGCATCTGTCATTTGTATATAGTCATAATAAAGCTTTTAGTCACATTTTTGCATTGCCTACAACCCTAAGTTTGTCACATGATCACATTTATCCCTTGGGGGTAGGAAAGGATTGGAATTTTGGTATCAGACGGATTCAATAAGTGATACAACCAGTCACGTCAAAGAGAGATTTATTAGAACTTTAGAGATAGTGATTTTCATGAACCTTTGATGGCTATCATTGTTCACCACCCAAGTATTTGATCCTACAACTTGATCCATGAGCCTTCATTGACTTTATTATTCAAGATTAAAAATTGACAAAACATCTTAAAGATTAGAATGCTTTGAAATACTTTTTGAAAATCATGAAAACATGGCAAAACACTTAAAGCTTTTGATTATTTTTTTATTTTTTTTAGGAAATTGACTTTTTATCACATCTCTTTAGCTAATTGATGATGTTTCGACTAGATTGGCCATGATAGAGGCGTGATATTTTCTTGCCTTTGAGTGATTGTCTTAAGGAAGATTCATCAACTTATGAGAATTCATCTAATGACATGGTCATCAAAGAACCATCGAGGACTATCTCATAAGAGGAAGGATTAACCTTTGCTTGTTTATGCAAACAGATCCCTTGGCTATTTAGATTTTCCATATCTTAATACCAAAAATCCACTTGCAACATTGAATCCATTAACACCGGTATTCAGACTCCCATAGTTTGGTCATCCAACTAGTGAGGGTTGTACCAGGTTCAAAATGAGGTTACCAAAAAGTGATAAACAAGCGGTATTCATATCATCATGATGTGGTCAGTGATGATTGTACTAGCTTTCCGGTTCCAAAAATGCTCAATGATGACAATTTATCCTCATGGAATTTCTTTGCTAAAAGCTGGTGACACTTAGGTTGCATTATCATGTTAGATTAATTGCATTACATTATCGTGTTAAGTTAATGGCATTTATTTATGGTTAATTTCCAAGGATAAAGGGGGCACATCAATAAAACTTGCGTTGTTTCAAACATCAAAGAAATGGGGGAAGATTAAATTCAAACATTCATCATAATCCGTGATGCCAAAACAATGAAAGTGAGATTATCTTTTGCATTCATGCATAGCATTAATCATTATTCATTACTCATATATCAAAAAAAGAAAAGAAATCATTTTCCATACATCATACATTCATGTAAATAAGAGTTCGCATTGCATACATCTAAATACTTGAAAAAAAAACAAAAACATAGGAACATACATGTACATTTCCATAAAACATTTTGCATCCATACATTGAAAAATAGAAAAACATCTCATCAAAATCTATACATCATTGCACTCATTTATCTGTATCATAAAATAAGATAACTACATCCATATCATAACACATAAATGCATAACACATCATAATAGATGCATAAAAGATAATCTCATACAACAACTCATCAAGATGATCCAAGGAGTATATCATCATCTATCATAAAAAAAAAGTGTTCATCAATGATCTAGTACATCAAGTATATCAAGATACAATATCATCAAAAAGGGGTACATCAAAGGTCCCGATCAGTCAAATAACATGAACAATGGAATAGGGGACATCAATGATGGATGAGTCTGTCAGCAGTCAATCATGATCCTATGGCACCTGGATCTCTACCATCTGGTGGAGGAAGAGCCTGAGAAGTGCTCACTCCATCGTATCTTTGAACAACCACAACTGACACAAACTACTGCAGCAAGGAGGCAACCTGATCCAAATGACCCACAATAGTGGACATATCTATCCTCAGCACCTGCATATCTCAGGCTAATAAACTGATAGTGGGAGCATCCTGTGCACCCTGCCCTTGATCCTGTGGCTGCTGAACTGGTGGAGGCATCTGTTGTGCCAGAACCTGTTGTGCCTGATCTTGCTGAACATCATCATCCTGATGTGCCAAAGCTACTCGTTGTAACTGCACCAAAGGATCTAAACCTCCAGGAATCTATCTAGCAACATCACCGTGAGCTTGTCTTCGAGCTCTCTACTGTCTATGAGCTTTATCCTATCTAACTGTTGCTCTAGGATGAACTGTCAGGACTACATCAACCTGTATATCTCTGCCATCACCCTGATCATGTCTATCACCATGAGGATCTCTACGTCCTCATCCTCTCCTATGTCTACCACCACCACCAATGACACCACCACCATCACGTTGACCAGGAATAGGCTCTGAAGGATCAGTGAAATGAATGAACCTGTTATGAGCCCACCAGTCCTCATACTCATGAGACATACCAGCATCTTCCATACCAGCAAGCATCTCCCATCTGCACATAGTCATACCTGTAATCTGATCCAAGGCAAACTCATAATCAATGCAAGGCCCCCACATAGATGTCTCTGCCTGTACTCATGCATATAAAGCATTGCCATGAGGCATACCCTGCATCTGACCATACTGTCTCAAAACTCTACTGAAGAAGAAGTGCTCAATAGTAGTAGTAGTGTGCCCAATCATCTAGTGCGGAGCAAACATATAAGATAACTCATCCTCATCCTCTCTCCATCGATCACAACCAAGGTAGGGAGGCCACTGAACCTAATCAATATCATCTATCTATCAACGCTAGTAGTTCAGGTGATCCAAATGATGCTGAGTGACCATCCCAGTATATAAAAAAGCATAAGGATATCCCCAAGGCCATCTCCTATCAGAAATAGGCCTAGTAATGGGAAGATGCTCCCATATCCATAACTAAAGAACAATAGCACCAGCTGATAAAGCAGAACTCTATCTGTACACTACCTCATGTAAATTGTGATAAAGATAAGAAAGGATGCAAGAACCTCAATCAAAGTGTCAAGGATGAGCAAGAAAATCCTCCAATATCCTACCCCATCTAATAGTAAAACTGTGACCTCGTCAGTCAGGAAGGAGCAAACCACAAATCAAGGCACCAAGAACGGCTGGCAATCTTAGAAAAGAAGCAAACTGAGGCCATGTGATAGTATCCCCATCACCTATAGTGTTGTCCCCAAACACTCATTGACAGACAATAGAATCATAGATGGAGTCATAGTATACCAACTCTCCTCTGCAAGGGATCCGTAATAATCGATACACGTCCTCAGGCATGATCATCATCTCTTTGTATGGTAAATGAAAGGTGTTGTGGTCGGAGTGCCATCGCTCTGCCACTGCAGTAAGTAACCCATGGTTTAGCTGAAACTGTGGGAGATCAAGCAAGAAACTCAGACCACATCACTCAATCACGTGATACTCGGCTGCGGTCAGTGCCTAACCTAAATCAATAACCCATGATGCAACTGAACGGATATATAAGGTAGGAAAGTAAGCCTGTTAGAAAAGCAAAGGAATCATATCATTATATCATATCAAGGAATTATCTCAAGTCAATCTTATCAAAAGTAACAAGTAATCACACTCAGTACCATTTGTTTGTGTCTTTGTATCCTGAGAATGAACTAAGTAGTATCAAAATCATATCAGTTTTCACACTGATTGATTTATCCTCTCAGTAAATATCTTAATCAGATTGACAAATCATATTTCATGGTACCACTATCTTGATATCCTAAACCAATTGTTTTGTTGAAAGCAACAGACCTAATCTCATTAATCAAACTTATCATCAAAAGTTATCAAATTCTTCATCAGACGCAATCAGGTATAAGTGAAAAAATTTCAAAAACATTAGTAGGCATGATTTTACCTATGTCAGGCGACATTTTACCTCAGGCATTAATGAAAACATGCAACGTGACACTATTCAGGTTTTAGGCAATAGTTACCCTGATATGTGACAACAAATGTTAGCCTAGGCGATAGCAAATGTTAGCCTAGGCAACAGTAAAATCACTAGGGTTTTCATACGCGACAGCATACAGGAAAAGGGGCATTTTAACCTAGCCGTAGGCGGGAATATCTTATTCCTAGGTGAGACCAAAAGTTTCTTAAGCAGTAGTCAAACACATGGAAGTGGGAGAGAATAGCACAGAGGCAACAATAAAAAGCTCTAGGCGACATTAAATTAATCCTAGGCGAGATTTTGCACATTCAACGCAACGATGAAACAAGGACATTGCAATAAATGCACCATAAATGTAAAGACGGAGTTGGGAATGACTTATCGGAGGTCCATTCTTAGGTGGCCTCACATATCTCTGGTACATCTTGAATCTATGCTCATGAATTGGCACAACCATCTCGAAATTCACCAGAGGATTAGAGCAAAAAATACCAAAGATGAAAAGTAAAAATGAATAGTAAAACAAGGTTTTATCAACCTATTTAAGGCATTTTGACCTAATTTTGGAGGTGAAAATGGACATGGACCTATATTGACTAATCAAAATAAATGGGGCATATTCTTAAATCATGACAGATAATCAAGATTTTCAGAAATGAAAACATATCCAAGAAATCAAACATCATTAAAAAATTTCAAATCAAGAAATTAATATGTTTTAATTTCTGAGGGGGCATCAGGGTATCAAATCAAAGTGACATCAAAACAACATGGAATCAGTGGGGCATCATAAATTTTTTTGTTTCATTATCAGAGGCAACAATCATATCATATTGTATCAGAGGCGGCAATCAATCAATATCAGAGGCATAGCAGTGAATCAACAATCAGGACCTAAAAAGCAATCAGGACTTAAAAAGTGATCAGAATCTTTGAATCAATGTTCTTCGTACATCAATTCAAAGAGGGGCATTTGTAGACACACAAAATTGGACAACTGCTTTTAAAATTGCAAAAATCAATAAATGGCTCAAAAATCAATAAAATGCATTAAAATGGATTAAATCAAGTAAAAATGGACATAATTAAATAAAGTGGGACAAAATCAATTAAAGCAAAGGAGAAATTAAATAATGATGTTAAATAATTAAATCAAAGCTTAAAGGGGCCAAAAACAATATATAATTGATTTTAATCAATTAATTGTATAGTTGTTTTAATCAAAAATCAAAATGAACCCATTACCCATATGTGGCTAAATTTAATTAATTAATTGAATTTAATAAATCTTAATTTCTTTCAACAAAGTGATTGACCAATGAAAATTGAGGACAAAAAGACATAAATCACTCAAACATTTAAATTGTCCAAAGCTTTGAGACCATTTAAAGGCTTGTCCCCTCATTTGTCCCCCCATTTATGAACAATGCAAAGTATTTGACTCAACCAAGGGATAACCATGATTACTTCACTCCACCCCCTAACCTTGGACATTTACTATAAATATAAGGCATTTTGGAGAGCATTTCCATCTTAGAACTTCATTTGCAAAGCATTGTTATTATAGGCAATTGAGTGCATTCTAAGAGCAAATTAAGAGCATTTAGCAATTATCATTGTAGTTTGTCAATTTGAGCTAGATTAAGCATAATAGAAGCATAATAGAAGCATAGTAGAAGCATATAGCAGCATAATTCTCATTTTAGAGGTGTCACTAGTGAGGATCTAAGCTAAGAGCTTCATTTACCACTTCTTTCTAGAGAACCAAGAGATGTTCTAGATTATAGTTTCATTTTAAATTAGATTTGCATTGTATTTTCTTTAAATTGATGCTATTAGATCTTAATTTCATGAAGGTGTTTTTCATCATCACACAATGGTACTCTACTAGATAGCAACTATCTTACCAGTTAAGGTTTGATATCAATGGAAATATAACAATTATTTCAATAGTAGTACAGATACTATTCTGGACCAATCTACAAGGGGAAGGGGACCCTTCATCAAATCTACTGAACAATCTCACAATAGGTAGAGATAATCATGCCATTTTCTCTCTTAAGGGTAATATGTCTATGCTACGGATTACCTATCCCCATCATGAAATGCATTTAGATTGTCAACCTAGGGACGTAGTCTTGAAATGGGACATCACAGTTTGTGCACTAAGTTCTTTTAGGAGTCATAACACCTATGCTACAGGAAGATAAAATGCATGAAAGGAATCTAAGCCTGTCTAACAACTCAAAACATTCACTATACTTGTCTCTGCAAATGTTGCAAGAACAACCACAGTGGCAATGCTGCAGGAGTAAAATAGTAACTCTATTTGAAAATAGGAAAAGTATAGGAAGCAAATCTATTCTAACTTAATCTAATCCACCTTCCAAGTGGGCCCCCTTGGTTGGCTTCTTCTAACTACTCAACATAAGAAATAATCCAAAATCACTCTTCCATTAAATTATTCTTGACTGGTTACATAACAACTGAATAACTCATGAAGAACAACACAGAGCAACTTCCACTATACTAAATATGTAATTCTATCTTTTCTCATTACCTACTAAATCAGTCAAAATCCCTTTATATCAAGAATTGACGCTTATTGAAAACATAAAAGAAAAGTCTCATTAAACCTCACGAAATATGGAGGAGATAAAACAACCATGACATAATACAATTACTGTTGACAACAAAATAACAGTTATGAGGAAATATAGCAAGACTAATTCCCTATATTCTCTAGAACAACAGCTCCTTCAAAGCATGACATATCCATTAGAACTGTGCTGGATTCCCTCGCCATGGTTGGTCTTCTAATGCTCCTTCTTTAATGCAGATGCACCAGTCTTCATACTACTCTGTGTTTACTTGAAAGGCTAGTAACATTCAATACACATATGCAAGTCAACATTTCAACTCCTACTTAAATGTTATAACACAACTTGAAATAATTATATGAAGTACTACATTATATTTATAATAGTTAGCAAAACATATCGCTCAAGCTACCCATAGATTTTGTGGCTTTAGTTGTACTTATCATAAGTTCACATAAGTATAAGTCATAAATGTTTTGGAAATGTTTGTCAAAGCATCAAAAAAATATGAAGATTATAACAAAATTGAGGCAATAATTTGACTCATCATCTACCCCCTACTAATAGAATGCTTGTCCTCAAGCAGTGTACTTCCTGGCTATGGTCTTGAAATCACCAACGGTCATCTTTCCCTTCTTTCCACTTTTGAAAGTGTAGTAAAACCCCCTTGTGTGTTTCAAGTAATTTTCTTGATGCTCCTCAACCAATTGATCCAATCTAGTAGCATTGATGTTGTATAGGGGCCAAAAGAGTGTAGGTGGCTAGAAGGATAAGGGCATCCATAATTCCCTTTTGGGTTGTCATCCCAACTTCATGTAATCAGTCACTCTATGGACAACTGCTTCATAATTAATTGGGCTATGTGGTTCTACTTTCCTGAAAGCTTTTGGCAATCTGTTCCACCTGATTCTAACCCCTGAAAGAGCTCTTTGGGCTATAAAATTGGGCAATGTCTGATAATCTCTGTAAAATTTATCCCTTAATGCAAATACTTTCTCCCTGATTTCAGACTTTGGTCTCCCATAAGTCAAATTGAGCCAATCCCTCAAAAGAACATCAGGCTTATGTGACTCAGCCCTTAATGGCAAAGGCTCAGATTTCTCCAGATCCTTGTAAGTGTTCAGCTATCTATCATAGTTTGTCTCATTATGCATCCATGAAATCAAGGCCCTTAAGTGAATGTCCCCTATATAGAGTAAAGGATTCCACTCTGTTTCATGTGGAATAATAAAATTGTGCAAATAGAACTCACATAACAGATTTTGTTGCCATAATGGCAGAGTCTGATACAAACCATATAATTCTTGGGCCGACCTGAATTCACAATCAATATCCTTGATTGTCATCATAAGCTAGAACAACATAAATTGCTCCTTTAAGAAAATAGCATATACCCTAGGTGGCGGTCTACAAGCTATGACCTGGTCAGCTAGTTTTAGAGCCTTGTCCATTTGCTATTTTTGTTTCTTTAGCTGATCCTTGAGAGCTTTAATTTCCTCATCCTTATCAAACATATCCCTTTGCATTTGATTTCTTTCCTGCTTCCACCATGTCTTGTGAAAGATAAAATGGTTGTATAGATGAAAGAGGACAGACTGAATTGTTGATGAAGGGAACTCTTACATCTGAACTTTCTTTTTCTTCTCTTTAGCAGCTTGCTAAAAGTAGTCAGTGAACCACGTTGATCGGTAGGGTATAATGGATATATTGGAATATACAAGATGCTGAGGAGGAGTAGATTGAACATTCACATGAATGCTCTCTTGCATTACATCAGGGCTCGGCTCGGGCATTCCTTGATTATTTTGTGCCATGCTACTACTAGGTTCTTGCTCATTAGGAGGCTCCTCCATATGATGGGGTTCTGCATGTGTAGGGGAGTCATCATGAATATATTCAACAGAGGGATCTATAGCAGGTTTTGGTGCTGGAACAGTTGGGTTTTGAAGGGAAGGTGGAGACACTTGTCCTCGCATGCGAGGGCTTCTACACACAGTTGCCTCTTCAACCACTATAGTTTTAGGTTGGTGAGACCTTTTTGGCTTATGTGTTGTAGGAGTAGATGCTATAGGAACAGTTACTATAGGACTCAACCATTTTCTTTTATTTATTTGAATTGTAGGGTTTAAAATTTCTCCTTCTAAGTTAGGGATTTCTTTTCTAACCTTCTGTTTTCCTTTTCTTGAGGAAGAAGTGGGTATATTACTCTCTGGAGTAGGTTCAGGAGGTTGGTTTTCTGGGGGTAATTCTGGTTCTTTTTCTTTCATAGCTGCTTCTTCAGTAGGGCCGAAAGATTCTACTACATCTTCTAGAGGTTGGGCCACATGATTTACTTGGGGTTGTAAAGTTTTAAATTGGACAAATTCTACCCATGACATGGGGGAAACATCCCTAAGAGATTTTTCAACCAAAATCTTGATTAGGGCATGGTGACTAATGGATTTTGCATTTCCATTTTGAGTTTCCTCGGCACTAATACTTAGCATATTATAAAGAAAATTGGGAATATTAACCTGAAGATTATGCCTGATACAGCTAAGCAGTTTAAAATGATGAGCATGCAGGTTTGAAAATCTTCCTTCACAAGTTAAATACCTGATGATGTGTGTAGCTAGTTTTGGAAATGGCTATGAAAGGGACAATCTACTACACCCCTGCTTAGTAATTTCAAGTGGAGGATCACCCGACTTGGAGAACTGAGTTCGAGATGACCTAGCGTCATGCTCATTTGGATAATGTTCTCCCACAACTGGTAACCCTTTAACTTCCACAATTCTCTCTTTAGTAGAAACAACTGTCAATCCCCATATAATTTCTTGTCCTTCTTTAAGTATACTCATGAATTCTGCTGCAACCTCCTCATTAAACTCTGTCAGCTGAAGAAAATAGCTAAGCCAACTGCATGCATTGAACCTGCAGACTGCCTCAACATCTGCTACAAAAATACCATGAACGACTGGTTCATGTCTCTGTAATTGTCTACCCATATTAATAATGCTCAATCTCTAATTTTTCAGCTCTCCAACCCATTGCTAAGCTTTCAGTTTCTCTGCAAATTCTCTCTTTTTGAAATGCAATTGCGATTCTTGAAAATACTGATATTTTCACTTGCATTACCTTTGTTTTACTTGACATGAACTATAATAATGGCATTGATTTCAGAGGAAATCAATACCTTAAGTGCGAGTTACTTCACAAATTAATTATGATCCTTTTGAAGTCATGTCAAGTTCAGGAAATCAGAATTTGAAAGTACGAAAAATGTGTGAAGGATTAAAAGAATTAATGGAATGCAGCCTAAGTACAACACTGATGTGATAGGGGTATGACAAGGGTATTTTAGGAATGACACTTGGAAGTTAGTACACTTCCCCTACCCCCTAAAAAATTTGAACAAGTGTCCTCACTTGTTAAATTTAGCATGAGGTTGGGAAACTGGCTTAATGCATATATTATACATTTAATGCAGTACTAGATATAATTAATTAAACATGTGCGCTAAAAGTAAGTAAAGAGTTAGAAAGTTGTACCTGGTGATTAGTTACCGTACATGAATGTAAGCTGATGAGAGTGTCAATTTCGGTGGCCGCATAAGATTGTTGACGTGGCATTTTATTGAAAGCATTTGAAAATAGAAATTATGGGTGACATGGAATTTGAGTGGGTGGTAGAAATATGAATGAGATGAGTTGGTGAGAAGAAAAGAGAAAAGTGAATGAACAAATATACCTCATTAAATGAAGTTTTATTATGAGTGCTAGCGAACATATGTCATGGTGATGTTGTAGGAGGAAGGCTTTCACCTTCTGCTGCAGGAATGATTTCCTGAGGGGCTATTAAACTGTGCATGTTGAATTGTTTCAAGAATTCTTCTTTAGATTGAGGCTTGTGGTACAGGTGCAAGCAGTTTCCATTGACTAGCAGCTTAAATTGGACTGGATCAAGTGTGGTCAGCTGAACTGCTCCATTATCAAAGACATATTAAATTTCATAGGGTCCTAACCATCTAGTTTGCAGCTTTCCTGGGTTCTCCTTGAATCTGGAATCATATAATAAAGCCCAATCTCCTACTTGAAATTGCTTGTTCTTGATATGTGAATCATGCCATCTTTTCCTTTGGTTCTAGATTAGCTCTATTCTTTCCAATGCTAACTTGCACATTTCATCCAATTAGTTGAGAAGGAGGAGATGTTCTGTTTGTGCTGTAGGAAGATTGATGTTTAGCTCAAGTGTTGTGCGCAATGTTTTGTGTTCAAATTTGATGGGCAACATTGTTGCTTTTCCATACACCAATTCAAATGGTGTGAATCCTGTTGTTGTCTTCCATGTGGTACGATAAGCCCAAACTACTTATGTTAATCGACTACTCCAATCCTTGTGATGCAACTATACTGTCTTTGTTAATATTGCCTCTATTTCTCTGTTTGTCACCTCTATCTGTCTATTTGCTTGTGGATGATAAGGACTAGACTTCTGATGCCTTATACTATACTCCTTCATTAGTTCAATGATCAGGTTTGATGTGAACTATGCTCCTTGGTCTGTTACAAGCTCTCTGGGGACTCCATACAAACCAAGATGTAGGATTTTCCATTTGATGGAGGATCAATTGGTCTGATGAAGTCCATACCCCACTTATCAAAGGGTGTCATTACTACTAGTGGATTAAGTGGCATCTCATCTAATTTTGTTGGATGACCCATCCTCTGATATTTATCACATTTTTTTTGTATAACTGGCTGCATCTTTATGTAATTGAGGCCAATAATATCATGTTGTTAAGATCTTGAGGGCTGTTCACTTTGCTGCAAAGTGACCTCCATAAGGCTCATCGTGACAAGCATGGAGTATATCATATACTTCATCTTCACTCACACACCTTCTCATAATATGATATGGACCAGTGTAAAATAGATTGTTATCTATCCATGAAAACTGAAAGCTTTTCTCTACAAGCTTTTTCTTGTCTTTATGAGAAAAATGTGGTGGCATATTATTTGTTGCAAGATAATTGGCTATGTCTGCATACCATGGTTTTTGATTGCTATATGGAATAGGTCTTCATCTGGAAATGTATCTTCAACTTGAGTAGTGTCATCATCAGCATTGTGTAGTCTAGACAAGTAGTCAGCAACTACATTGGCCTTCCCTGGCTTATCAACAATTGTTATATCAAATTCCTGCAATAGTAAGAGCCATCTTGCCAATCTGCCTGTTATAGCAGGTTTTTTCATCAGATATTTTATTGCAGAGTGATCAGTGTGAACAAAAATGGGATAGCCTATGACATAGTGTCAGAATTTGTTCAATGCATAAACTACAGCTAGGAGTTCCTTTTTAGTAACTGTGTAGTTCAATTCAGGGCCATGGAGGCTTTTACTAATATAGTAAATTGCATTCTCAAGGTTAGTTAGCTTTTGTCCTAGCACAACACCTATGGCATAATCTAATGCATCTATATGGATGTGGAATGGAATAGACCAATCTGGTCCTTTTAGGACTGGTGCAGTTGTTAAGAGTTTCTTTAGCTACAGGAAGGACTCATCACATGCTTGTGTCCACTTAAATTCAGCCTCTTTGGTAAGCAATGTATATAAAGGACTAGCAATTTGACTGGAATTTTGAATAAAGCATCTATAGTATCCAACATGTCCTAGAAAATATCTTACATCCTTTTGTTTAGTAGGATTAGGTAGTGTAAGTATTACCTCAACTTTAGCTGGGTCCACTTGAATTCCTGCTGCTGAAATGAAATGCCTAAGTACCACTCCTTCTTGCATCATCATAAAGCATTTCTCACTATTAAGGGATATATTATGATCCTTACACCGGATTAGTACCTTTTCAAGATTATTCAAAGCTTCTTTAAATGTCACTCCCAAATGCTGTAAAGTCATCCATATATATCTCCATACAGTCATGTTATATGTCAACAAAAATACTAATTACAGCTCTTTGAAATGTTGTTGGAGCATTACACAACCCAAAAGGTAGAACTGAATATGCATATTTCCCCCATGTACATGTGAACGTAGTCTTCTCCTGATCCTTTAGAGCAATAGTTATCTGATTGTATCCACTATATCCATCAAGAAAGGAAAAATACTTCTTACTGGCCAAAGTATCAAGTACTTGGTCAATGAATGGTAATGGGAAGTGATCTTTCTTGGTAGCTTTGTTTAACTCCATGTAATCCACACAGATTCTCCATTTACCCCCCTTTTTGGGCACTATAACCAGAGGTGATACCCATTTACTATCAAATATAGGATATATAAAGCCAACATCTAATAGATTTTGCAATTCAGTTTTGACTATCTCCCTTAATGCTAGGTTAATCCTTCTTTGAGGTTGACGAAGGGGTAGGCTTCCTTCATTGATATATATCTCGTGAGTACATAGAGTAGGGATTAATCCCTTCATGTCCCCATAGTCCCATGCAAAGGCGTTCTCATGTGTTTGCAGTAGTTTGGTTAGTTGCTCCATTTGTTGTGAAGGCAACTTATTATTCACATGGAGATTATGACCTTTAGAAAGCTCAATAGTAGTTGTAAGGTCAAGCATGAATACTTCAGGGATAAGACTTGTGTTTACTTCACTAGGTAGCAACTAGTGGATAGTATTAGGTTCTGAAGGTAATACACAATCCTCAAAATTATCTTCATATGTGCTTAACTCTAACATAGAACTCTCAGATACATCTTTGATTACAACACAATCATTATTAAGGATGCTCCGAATGACTTCATCTTCCTCTTGCAGCTTTAGAAAAGATTGCCTATGTAACATCATGAGCTGAACCACAAAATTCAGTTCTTCTTCCCCATCTCCTAAGTCTGGCCATATAGGTGTACTCAAATCTGGTTGCGGTTGAGCTGGAGGATACAATGCTAGTTTCTTAGTGGCTTGCCCATCCGAAATTGTCATGTTTCCTGATCTACAACTTATTTTTACATCATTTTTTGCTAACCATGGATGTCCTAGAATAATAGGGTAACCAGCAAAATTGAACTTTGGTGAGAGGATCATGAAATCAATAGGGCACTCCCAAGAATCTAAGGCAACTATTATGTCTTATATCATTCCATCAAGGGTAACAGTAGAGCTATCTGCTAATTGCAATATTGTTGGAGTAGCTCTCAACCCTTCAATGCTCAGTTTATGCATAGTATCCTTAGTCATTACATTAATGACAACACCTAAGTCTATTAATGCATTTTTGACAGACTGGCCATTAATGATGATATTCACAACTGGACTCCCTGGATCTGAATATTTTGGAATTACCAATTTTCCTAGCATGATATCAACCAATTGTCCTATAACATGAACTATTGTAGGATCCTTTTTATTTCTTCCAGGCTTTTTAAGACAAGCTTCTTTAATTGCCTTTCCATAAACTGGAACATCTTTTATTGCTTGAAACATGGGAATTTGGACATGCATGTTCTTTAACTGGTTAAGGATATCAAATGGTTGATCTTCTTCTTTTGGTATGGGCTTCTCCATGCTAAGCCTTTGGGGAAAATGTGGTTTAACTGATGTATGAACATTAGCTGAGTTGGAAACATTTTCTGATGCAACAGTATTTGGCAAATCATTCTCTAGAATCGGTATTGATGCTGCAGGAAGGTCTGGCACTTAAGTGATAAGGGGTGGTTCAGGTGTTGGCAAGGTAGTACCTACTCTTAGGTGTATATTAGCTATATCAAGTGCATAGGTAGGGTACTGCTGAGCATTAGTAGCATACATTTGTTGTTGTGGTTGTTGACTATTGGGATTCGGTTGAGGTTGAGCAAGCAATTGCGTCTACTTTTGAGGACTTGCATTTGGAGGTGGTGGCATTATTGCAGATATATTTGTTGGAGGTGGTAGAGGTGGATATCCAAGATTTGGATTTGGCCATTATTGAGGTCCTCTCCACTGGTTAGTGGGTTGCCAATTTCCTTGTGGTTGTTGTCATTGGTTTGGAAATTGTGACCATTGGGGTTGTTGTGGAGGATACCATTGATTCTGTTGATTATTTGGCCAAGCATTATTCCAATTGGGTTGATTATACTATGGAGGACTTTAGACATTCCAGTTTTGCCACTGACTATTATAAGGACTTGAAATTTGTAATGGGTCTTGAGGCATACCTTGTCTCGTGGCCCATGGCCGACGTTGAGCAACAAAGAATACTTGCTCGTCCTCTCCTTCTATCTTCAAGTATTCAGTCAAAAGATGTTGATTCTCCAGGTTTGTGACCAATTTGCACTGACAATCCTTCTTTTGTTTGTGACAATGAGGATAGATTCAGCCAACTGCGCCTCTGCGTCCGCATGTTTCTTTTTAGCGGTCATCATGTCTAGGTGTGTAGCGACATCATTTATGATGTCTTTCTTGAAGTCTGACAACAGGTTTGAAATCTCCATCTTTGAAATATCAGAGCCACTTCCTTTAGCCACCATTAAGCGAAATCCCTTTCCTTTCTTGACTGTTGGTCTAGAATAGTTCATACAAATCTTCTAAAGGTCATCCCAGGAAGACTGAGATATATCACCTCTAGCCATGAGGTCCAGATCTTCAAGACAATTTTCATTCACTCCTCTTAGAAAAATCAACTTCTATGAATCCTCTTGCAATGCATGTTGCGGGTTCTTTTGTAAATTAAATAAGAAGCGTGATATGTAGTCCTCTAATGTCTCATCTTCCCTTTGTGTCATACGGAAGATGTCATCTCCTTTTGAATCACTTCCCTTGCAGTATTCCTTATACTTTCTTAGAAACAAATCTCTCATTCCATCCCAATTAGCTATTGCATTCACTCCTAAGCCCATGAACCATCTGAGAGCTGACTCCTTCAGTGTTTCTAGGAACAACTTAAGCTTATGACTATCAGTATTATAGTAAAAAATTTGACACAGTATGTCAAACTTGAACAAAAAGGTGTCAGGATCCTTCGTAAGAAGGCCATAGAACTTTGGAAGTGCTGAAGCAGGTATGTTCTTAAGGTTAGGATTGTTAATAAGACTTAGAATTGGAAATGGAAATGTAGGAGCTGCCATTACTGGAGGTGTTGGATATTGAAACTGTGGCTAGAAAGTATTGTTGACTGGAGGGTTTTGAGCAACAGGAGGTCCTGGAGTAGGATTATTATGAAAACTGGCTAATATTTCTACAAAAGGATGGAGGTCAAATGTTTCTTGGGTTTCTTCTTCTTCTGTTGAAGATGATGCAACAAACTCAGGACTGGCGTCAATAAATGGTAACTCAAGTTCTTCAAACTCTTCTTTCAGTTTAACAGGTTCTTTTGGAATAAATCTTCCATGAACATCTCGCCTTCTTCGATGCATGCAAGTAAGTTGATGACTTGTGAAGAAAGCTCACAACTTCTTGGAATTGACTTAAAACAGGAAACTAATTCTGAAAAATAAATGACTCATTAAGGTTCCTAGTTTGACACCATCCCCAGCAACGACACCAAAAATGAAGAGTCTCACAATAGGTAGAGATAATCATGCCATTGTCTCTCTTAAGGGTAATATGTCTATGCTACGGATTACCTATCCCCATCATGAAATGCATTTAGATTGTCAACCCAGGGACGTAGACTTGAAATGGGACATCATAGTTTGTGCACTAAGCTCCTTTAGGAGTCATAACACCTATGCTGCAGGAAGATAAAATGCATGAAAGGAATCTAAGCCTATCTAACAACTCAAAACATTCACTATACCCATCTCTACAAATGCTGCAGGAACAACCACAGTGGCAATGCGGCAGGAGTAAAATAGTAACTCTATTTGAAAATAGGAAAAGTATAGGAAGCAAATCTATTCCAACTTAATCTAATCCACCTTCCAAGTGGGCCCCCTTGGTTGGCTTCTTCTAACTACTCAACACAATAAATAATCCAAAATCACTCTTCCATTAAATTCTTCTTGACTGGTTACATAACAACTGAATAACTCATGAAGAACAACATAGAGCAACTTCCACTATACTGAATACATAATTCTATCTTTTCTCATTACCTACTAAATCAGTCAAAATCCCTTTATATCAAGGATTAACGCTTATTGAAAACATAAAAGAAAAGTCTCATTAAACCTCACAAAATATGGAGGAGATAAAACAACCACGACATAATACAATTACTGTTGACAACAAAATAATAGTTATGAGGAAATATAGCAAGACTGATTCCCTATATTCTCTAGAACAACAACTCCTTCAAAGCATGACATATCCATTAGAACTGTGCTGGATTCCCCCACCATGGTTGGTCTTCTAACACTCCTTCTTTAATGCAGATGCCCCAGTCTTCATACTGCTCTGTGTTTACCTGAAATGTTAGTAACATTCAATACACATATGCAAGTCAACATTTCAACTCCTACTTAAATGTTATAACACAACTTGAAATAATTATATGAAGTACTGCATTATATTTATAATAGTCAGCAAAACATATCACTCAAGCTACCCATAGATTTTATTGCTTTAGTTGTACTTAGCATAAGTTCACATAAGTATAAGTCATAAATGTTTGTCAAAGCATAAACAAAATATGAAGATTATAACAAAATTGAGGCAATAATTAGACTCATCATATACCATCGCAAATATCTTGTTGATAGTCAACATTGTTAGAGCAGGGGTGCTAAGAAGGACTAGAATTGCATTCCATATGTGGTGAAGGCTTCTCAACCCTAACACTTTGACATATATTAGGATCAAGGGTGGAATCCACCCCATCCAAAAGATTGGTCTTATCCCTACTAGAGGGGGGAGTCTAAAAGACTATTTTAGCTCTATACACCTCTTTATTATTGCTCAATTTATTGATAGAATCTATATTTTTTCTAACTTCAGAGATCTTTTTAATCTTATTTGCAACAATCTATTGGGAATTCTATGTTCCAACTTAAGCAATTTTATTAGAATCCACTCGGTCTCCATTATTTTCAAAGGCTTGAGCAATGGATGGAATGATGGGGGGATTGGCTTGGAAGGATTCTATGATGGTAGCATGAGATTTATCTAGGCTACTCTCATTAGCAGAGAGAGGGGGTCATCTGGTGGTTGATGAGGGTCCCAACTTTTTCTACCAGGGGGTGGAAGATGAGGTAGGTTAGGGTTAGGAGGGGGGTGGCTTTAACAGTAGGAGACTTGGGGGATTAATGGAGTCATTTTTTAAGTCCCTAGATGGGGGGTCAATATAGGGTTAGAATCTTTGGTAGTAGACTCGTATCTTTTAGAATCAACAATCTTATTCTTCTGAAGCAGATGTAAATTATTCCTAGCATGCCCTTCTTTTTTGCAAAGAAAACATGATTTAATCCCACCAAGAAACTTAATACAACATTCATGGTGATAATATTTGAGTTCAATGTTGAGTATTTGAGGGAGTTCAACTCTGGGTTTAACAACAATAAGAATTTAAGCATCAAGATGGGGAAACACTGAGGTAGATTCATCCATCCTCAACACTTTTCCAACTAACTCTAGGGTTTTAGGAATGAATTTACACATAGCATGTGGGAAGTTTTTAATCATAATCCACCTAGGGAAAGATAGGGAAATAATCTCCATAGTATTGGCTTCCGAGGTCTATCCAATGGCCTTAAAACAAGCACTACCCATGGGACAAAATTCCTTTTTAAGCACTTCTTTTTGGCTATGGTTCTCTTGGAAGAAAATAATGATTTAGCCTCCTTGTATCATGCAGCAAAAATATAATTTAAAACCAAATTTTTGCACCTAAACTAACTGCAACCATGAGTTGAAAAAATCCCTGGGCGACATTTTTGAGTGGCCCAAAATTTCAAGGAAAATAGTTACCTCTTTAAGTCTAGTTTGGTCCATGTTTAACTCATCATTCATGATGAAATTAGGCATAATGTGGAGGGTCGAAATAGAATCCTTACCTAGTTGTCTCCCATTTTCACGATGAACTTTGTTCCAACTCGTCACCGCCATGAATACAACACTAGGGTTTTAAGCTTGCACACCTTCCACTACTACCTTGCATGAACCAGAGCCACCAACGGAGGGAAGAAAAACTAGGTTGGAGTATGAGCGTTTATGACCATTTTCTATAAATGGTCGAATGACAACAAGAAAAGACTTTTGCAGATGCAGTACAAAGAAGACCGTCTCCACGTGAGTCGAGTAACCGCTCCCTCGTGTGAGGACAACCTATTCTAGGAGGTAACAAAATATTTTAGAGCCTACCTCAAAAACCTAGAGTCCCTTCTCTCTCGTTTCAAATTGTTAGATCATGTTGTAGGTAATTGTTATTATTATTCATTCTTTATAACTCCCATACACAAGTTTTACGCGCACCACAAGTTTGCTAATCATTCATAAGTTTCTTTATAGTGTTGTGTTTTTTTATCTATATCGTGCCTTCTTAATTTTTTAAGTTGCTTTTATCATCAAAACTGATCTTTCTTTAGTTTTGATTCTCTTTTTAAAATTTCAAGCTTATTCTTTAAAGCAACTTATTTATATAGTTTTAATTTTAAATTTAAAAGTTTCTTTAAGCTTTGAAGTTACAATTTTTTAATTAATCTTTTTAAATAAAAGTTTAAAAAGATATAAGTGTTCATTAAAGCTAATTTTTTCCTATATTATTATTTAGTTTAAAATTAAATCTTTAAATTTTCTTATTTATTTTATTTTAGTATTATTATTATTTTATCATTTACAAAATTTGATTTATATATTCATTTTATTTACAACTTATAGTTTATTTTTCAAAATTTTCTTAAGTAAAGGTGTATTTTTTTCCCTCGCCTCTTTCTTGTAATCATATCCACATTAATCCCAGAAATTAAATTAAATAGTTTTAATTATCATTCATGGAAAATGCATATTTCCTTTATTTTTCACTTTAAACACCTTTTGGATGTTGCTACTAATAAAGCCTTAGAGCACACTTCAAATCCTCCTAAAGTTGACCAAGATAGATGGAAGGCTCAAAATGAGGAAGCACTTGGTTTAATTGGTATTTCAATGATTCCTGATTTGTATGTTCTCATTGGCTATTGTACTAAATCTTATGAAGCTCGAGAAATTCTAAAAACAACACATGATAGTTCAAATGAATTACACAAAATTCAACTTCAAGATCAACTCGAAGAGCTCAGGTATACACATTTTTATTAAAGTTTGATTCGTTAAATAGTTAATTAAAAGGTTTAGAAGTGCAACTTTTCGATCTTCATTTGATTCATATTATTATTAAGAAATGTCTTCCTAGGCAATTTGAACAGTTCATTACAAATATTCATGCTTAGCTTGCTATTCCTAGTTTAACTACTCAATTAACATATATTTTTCATCATTTATTATGCCAATAAGAAGCTAAATTAGTTCAATTTGGTGCTATTAAAATTAGTGAACATGCTAAATTATGTCCAAAAATCAAAATCATAATAATAATTTTGGATTTAATAAAAATAATCATATTCTAATAATAAATTTCAATCCTATAAAATAAATCTAATGATTCTAAAAAAAATAATCTTCAAGGTGGCCCATTGTACGTATTGTGGTAAGGATGGTCATGTGACTAATAATTGTTTTAAGAAACAAAATGGTAAAAAGCCATGGACCAAAATAATCAAAATACTAACAACATAAACCTAATTATAAGAAAGGTAATAATAATGGTAATTCATCTCATCGTGATTTTACTTGTAGCTACAATGTTTCAAAACCTATTGAATGGATTATTGATTTTGGTGCATCTCAACATGTTACTTCTCATAAAGAAATTTTTAATTCTATGCATCCTTATACTTCGAATATTCCTGTTCAACTTGCTAACAATTATAGTTGTAAAGTAGAAGCTATTGGTGATGTCAATGTTCCTAATGGTAAATTACATGATGTTCTTTATGTTTCTGAATTAAAATCAAATTTTCTTTCTATTGCTAAGCTTTTCCAAGATTATATGATTGAATTTTTATAAGTATATGTGTTGTGTCATTGATCCAAACCATAACTAGGTTATTGCTAATGCTTAAATGGACAATGATAACTTATTCAAATTTTATGAGTTTTCTAATTCAAAGTATTCCTTACTACCATTGATTTTAATGTTTGGCATGGAAGACTTGACCACATAAATTCTAACAATATTGCCTTGATGCAAAAAAGCAGATATGGTAGATGGATTTCCTAGTGTTGTTCCTTCTAAAATTGTATGCACAGGTTGCATGAGTGGTAAGATGCATAAGGAGCCCTTTCCTTATGGTCAAGCTTGGAGGACAAATCATAAGTTGCACCTTGTACATAGTGATCTTTTGGGACCCATGGAAAATAATTCCATTTAATGATTGAGGCATGCACTTACATTTGTTGACGATTTGTCAAGGAGAACTTGGATATATTTTATTCATAGTAAGGATCAAGTTCTTAATGTTTTTGTTAGACCCCATCCATTGTTTTGTCCTTGATGACAAGTGGATGGTCACATGGTTTATTTAAACTTATTTATTATTCAAGACATTTACGCAGAAATGCTTAACCATGCATTGTGGTAAAGAAAATCTTGAAAGTAAAGTTGGGTTAAGTTCTCAAGCAGATTCCAAATGGTTATACGTTTGGATTGAGGAAATGATTAATTTGTTAACGAATGTCAAACAATTTCGTTATTGTTAAGGTATTCATTTTCATAGGGCATTTTGTGAAGGATTATGATGTTGTTACATGGATGCGTGTATGAATTGGCTTCTAATGATTTTTGGTTGGTTTTGGTTGAGGTTGGTAAAAGCAGTTTAGATTCATGGGCGATTCACTGGCAGCATTTGTTATTTGATAATCATTTTTTTGCTATGGCATCAACATGTATGTTTTGTTAACCCATTTTTTTGTCTTAACAAAAGCTATTAAGAAAATCCTCATCATTAAGGGTTTGTAACATGGTTGTTAGAAAAGAAAGCACTCATTAAAAATGCTCTACGTGACTATTGTGAAGAAATTTGTTATTGATTATAAAAAATATTTTTTTACTTTTATAAAAAAACCCTTCATGGGTTGCAAACAGAATGAGCAAAATAGTTTTAACAGGGTTTTAGGTAACTGTTTTCAAAACAGGGTTAAGCAGTGCACGATAAGGCAAGGCATTATGATGCTCACTTAAAAAACTCAATATGAGTTAAAATGTTACTGGAGATTATTACCAGAACAATTTTCATTATAACTAAGCTGGTTAAGAGTTACAACAAGTAACTATATATATATATATATATATATATATATATATATATATATATATATATATATATATATATATATATATATATATATATATATATATATATATATATATATATATATATATATATATATATATATCTGTGTGTGTGTGTGTGTGTGTGTGTAGAAGGTTTGGAAGTGTGTGTGGAATTGTGTCATAATTATTTTGTGGTGACAAAAGTATTGAAAATCTGAAGAAGTTGTGTAATAAATTGGTTTATCAAAATATAGTTGCAAACTTGTGCAACTGTATCTTTATGAACCTTTTTCTGATTTTGTAAGGTTGGGGGTTGAAGCTCCTTGCAGAAGGGCTACTAAACTAGATGTATTTGGATTGGTGTTAATAAGGGAAACAAAGTGTTTTTCCCCTATGATAAGATCTAGTTGGATCTTGAGGGTTTTCACTTGGCACAAATAATGTCTCTTGCTTATAGTTCTTTTTTAGTTTATGATGCTCTAATACTTGTCTTATTAAGTCTGTTCTTTGATCAGTCTTGGTTTATATCATTATTCATTAAGTTGTTTCAGCAAGGTTAATGTTATGTTCAGTCCTATCTAGTTTCACATTTTTTTTACAAACTGCCTTATCCATTGAAGGTCAATAAGGTTATTGTTTTGAAAATTATTAAGATTATTTGGTACTCTAATTCACCCCCTCCCCCTCTTAGAGTATGTCTACTTTCAAAAATTGGTATCTGAGCATAGGAGTCCTTGTAGGTCTTCCTAAGACTGATCCTAGTCTCTTGAAAGTAAGATGTCTCAAGCTGAGGGTGCCTCACTCACTAGAGCACCTTTATTTGATGGCACTGATTATACCTTTTGGAAAGTTAAAATGAAAGTGTTTATTCATTCTCTTGATATAAGAATGTGGGAGGCAGTATCTAATAAGTATTCTGTACCATCTGTTGTACCTACAGATGTAGATGAAAAGACTAAATATGAACTAGATAAAAGAGCTCTCTTTGCAATACTTTGCAGATTGTCAAAAGAAGTTTTTGTGAAAGTAATGTACTTCAAGTCAACAAATGAGGTATGGACCAATCTTGAATCCATTTATCAGGGTGATGAAAAGGTTAAAGAATCTAAATTGATTACTTTAAAAACTCAGTTTGACTCTTTGAAAATGAATAGTGATGAATCAGTAGCAAGTTACTTTCTTCACATTAATGAAATTGTAAATGATCGAAAAGGTCTTGGTGAGGAAATTGATGAACATGATGTTGTTGCCAAAGTAATTATAATGTTATTACCAAAATTTGAAACTAATATATCTACTCTTGAAGAAAAGAAACATTTTTCTAAAATGATGAGGCATAAGCCTCAG
Source organism: Chamaecyparis obtusa (assembly GCA_027943335.1). Lineage (NCBI taxonomy): Eukaryota > Viridiplantae > Streptophyta > Pinopsida > Cupressales > Cupressaceae > Chamaecyparis > Chamaecyparis obtusa. The sequence goes on along the minus strand of BSBK01008493.1, from coordinate 71,004 downwards.
AGCATTCTTATTGCTTATGCAATGAGAATTGATAATACCCCTTCTACCTATAAGGAAACAACTTTCAAAGTTGAAAAATAGGAAGATAGTGAGTCCGAGTTATTTGATGTTTGTGAAGCTTTACTAGTTAGGAAACTCAAGAAATGTTTTTAAGGAAAATGCAAATGTTTTGACTATGGTAAAACTGGACACTTTGTAGCAAAATGTATGTATCTAGATCCAAGCAAGGATGAAGACAAATCTAGAAAAACATTTAAAAATCCCTAGAATCCTAACAAAAGGTTAAACAATTTTAAAAAGAAGAGTCTTATGACTAAAGAAGACTTTGAAAATGAATCTGATGAGTCAAATGGCAGTGGTGGTGAAACACTATTTATGATTGAAGTTGAATTTGAAAAGCCAAAATCTGAAACAAATTCTGACATTGAAATAAAAGATGTAAATATTGAAGAAGAGCTTCTTTGTGTTCTTCAAGAGGTTAAAAGGCTTAAGAAACTTGTAACTGCTTATGAAGGTTCAAATCAAATTTTGTAACTTGATCTTGTTAATGCTAACAAGGTCATTGAAACTAAGAGAAGTCTTATTGAAGACAAAGAACAAGAAATTAGTAAATTGCAAAAATAAGTATATACTCTTGAAAGTCGGAAAAATTCTTAAGTTACTATTGAAAAGGGTAAAACTTCGCATCAAAAATCTATAACAGAAAACATAAATCAGTTTCCTAATAACAGGTTTTTTCATGGCTATTGTCATTTCTATAATCTGTTTGGGCATAAAGTAAAAACTTGCAGATTTACTAAAACTCCTACTTTTGGTCATAAACAATCTTTTGGTTTTATCAGAAACATGAGGTGCTTTACATGTTTTCAATATGGCCACACTTCAAATTACTGCAAAATGTTACAAAGACCTGCAAAAGTGTGGAGACCAAAATGTGAATGTAATTTATGCTTGTTCAAACAACCTTGATATCCACTAAATCAGCTATTTGGGTTCTGGACAATGAATGTTCTCATCATATGACAGGGGACAAAAACACATTTTCTATTTTGGAAAATCATCCAGGGGGTTTTGTTAAATTTGGTGATAACACAGGTCTATACATTATTGGAATAGGAACAATTGTGATAAACAAAGACACTCCTATAAGTGATGTCTACTATGTTGAAGGATTAAAGTATAACCTGCTAAGCATTAGTCAGATTTGTGATAGTGGATATCAAGTTTTGTTTAACTCTTATGGATGTGTTATTAAGAAGAAGTCGGGGAAAATAATAGCTAATGGTTTTAGGACACCTGGTAACTTATATAATTTATCAAACTCCACAAGTCAAGAACAAAGTATAGACATGTGTCTTATGAGTCACATAGATGAAAACTAGTTATGGCATAAGAGATTTGGTCATGTAAATTTTGACAATATGATCAGAATCAGTAAACATGAAAATGTTTGAGATCTACCTCTGATTAGTAGACCTACAAACTCTATTTGCAGTGAATGTGTAAAAGGCAAACAAACTAAGTCATCTTTCAAATCTAAGGAGTTTTTATCTTCTAGGCCTTTAGAACTGGTTCACATAGATTTGTGTGGCCCGACTAAAACACAGTCATTGAATGGAGAAAAATACTTTATGTTATTCATAGATGATTACACCAGAATGGTTTGGGTAACTTTTCTCAAACATAAATATGAAGCATTTGCTAGATATAATTTTTTTTGAAAAAGATAAGATCTTAAGTTAAAATGTTTAAGGTCAGACAAGGGAGGTGAATTCACTTCTCAAGATTTTGTTGAGTATTGTGAAAACCAAGGGATTAAAAGATAGTACTCTGCTACTCGTACTCCCCAACAGAATGGGGTAGTTGAAATAAAAAAAAGAACTGCAAAAGAAATGGTAAGAACTATGCTTAATGAATCTAATATGTTTGATAAATATTGGAAAGAAGTTGTTCACACAACAGTATATATATTAAACATAGTACAAATTAGAATAAGAACAACTTGCACTCCTTGTAAACTTTGGTATGGAAAAATAACATCTGTTAAGCATTTTAGAATCTTTGGTTGTCAGTGTTTTATCAAGAATGATTTTGAAAATCTTCATAGTTTTCAAGCTAAATCTGATGAAGGAATTTTCTTAGGTTATTCTTCAAACAACAAAGCATATAAGTGTTTTAATAAAAGCTTGAATAAAATTGTTGAATCTGTTAATGTAGTATTCAATGAAAATCAAAATATGATGAAAAATCAGATTCAAGATGTTGAAGAGGAATTTGATTTAGAACTTGGCAATGCCTCAACATCAAATCAACTAGTTGTTACTAAAGTAGTTGAAACCAATTCAAGTAAACAAGATGAAGTTCCTAATTCTAAGGAAGATATACCTTAGAAAAAACCTTCCAGAATAATTGCTAAAAGACATCTTGAAACACTTGTGATTGGTGATAAAGATGCTAGTATAATAACCCGTGGAAAGGCAAAATAGATAGAACAAGTGTAGATGGCTGAGCATTTTTGTCTTATAATAGATTTTGATCCACAAAATGTTTTTGAAGCCTTGAAAGATGAATCCTGGTTAAATGCAATGAAAGATGAAATCAATCAAATTGAGAAAAATGAAACATGGGAACTTGTTCCTCATCTAGATGGCAAAAATGTAATTGGGGGAAAATGGGTTTTCAAGAATAAGTTAGATGAATCAGGAAAAGTAATTAGAAACAAAGCCAGATTTGTGTGTAAGGGTTATGCTCAACAAGAAGGGATAGATTTTGGTGAAACATTTTCCCCTATGGCTCGTTTAGAGTCTATTAGAATGTTTTTTTCTTATGTTTCATTTAAGAAATTTACAATCTATCAAATGGATGTTAAAATAACATTCTTAAATGGCTATCTAGAAGAAGAAGTTTATATGGAGCAACCAGAAGGTTTTGAATCCTCTAAATATCTAGATCGTGTGTATAAATTGAAAAAGGCACTTTATGGCTTGAAACAAGCACCCCGTTCTTGCTATTCTAGACTTGATTCACATTTGGTTTCGAAAGGTTTTACTAAAGGCAGTGTTGATAGTACATTATATACTAAAATAATAAATGATGATCTTTTGGCTGTTGAGATTTATGTGGATGATATCATATTTGGGTCAACTAATAATGAACTATCACAAAGTTTTTCAGTTATTATGGAATCTAAGTTGGAAATGTCTATGATAGGTCCTCTGACTTTCTTTTTGGGCATTCAAGTATCTCAACTTGAACATGGACTTTTTATCTCACAAATTAAATCTGCTAAAGAGATGCTAAAGAGATTTTAGATGGATCAATGTAACCCTGTTGGTACACCTATGGAACCTGGGTGCAAACTAGTCAAAATTGATGATTCCCCACTTGTTGATCAACGGGAATATCGATCCATGATAGGCAGTTTGCTATATCTTACTACATCTAGGCTTGGTTTGATGCAAGCTGTATGTTTGGTTTCACGTTATCAGTCCGCTCCTAGAGAATCTCATCTAAATGTTGTCAAACAAATTTTCAAATACATTAAAGGTACTTTGGGTTTTGGGTTATGGTATCCAAAACATGATGATTTCACTTTATTGGGCTATACTGATGTTGACTAGGGAGGCTGTGTTGATGATCAACGCAACACCAATGGTGCAACATTCTTTCTCGGTGATCATTTGGTTGCATGACATAGTAAGAAACAAGAATGCGTCACTTTGTCAACTGTTGAATTTGAGGATATTGTAGGCACATCTTGTTGTACTCAGCTGTTGTGGATGTCCTATTAGTTAGCATATTTGGGTATTAACATGCCAAAACCTATGTCTATTCTTTGTGATAATACTAGTGCTATTCAAATATCTAAAAATCCAGTAATGCATTCATGCACCAAGCATATTGCAATTAAGTTACAATTTTTGCATGAACAAGTCTCCTCAAATGAAGTCATGCTGATTCATGTATCCTCACAAGCACAGGTAGCCGATATATTTACTAAAGCACTACCAAAAGCACAATTGGAGCGGTTGCATGATCGATTGGGAGTTTACTCTCAATCTTTTCTTCCTGCCTGATCATTTTTTAGTATGGGGGAGCTTTCACACAAGCGCCCATTGAGGCCCTCTTTGTCCTTAATGATAAAAGGGGGAGAATTATTGGCATATTCATTGACAGTTGTGATACATATTGACATTGGCATATTGACATATGATTGGCATATTGGCATATTGATTGGCACATGTGATACATGTTGACATTGGCATATTGACATGTGATTGACATATTGGCATATTGATTGGCACATGTGATACATATTGACATATGATTGGCATATTGGCATATTTATTGGTACATGTCATATTTGGCACTTGGCATATTTTGGCATTCATTGATACTCTATTGGCACATTTTTTGGCATTGGTTGCTATTATCATTGATACTCTATTGGCACATTTTGGCATTGGTTGATATTATGAGGTATAGGTATTATGATTGGCATACGGTATAGGTATTGGCAGTATTGACATTCATTGATGGCAGGGATTAGCATTGTTGTGTTACTTTTTGGTACATACATTTGATATTGGTCTATAGTTGGTTTTCTTTTGTTGGCAATTTTTCTTTTGGCATTAAAATGACATTTGATAGTTGCAAGTTGACACGGCACTTGTTTGACATTTCACTAGCATTTGATATTGGTATTGGTATCATGGATAGGCATTGACATACATTTTTAGGGCAAAGCAATATTTTTAAACTCTTGAGAGGATTGAGCTCTATTTTATCATACTTTGTGCAGTGCTAAAGCTCTTGAATATAAGATAGTTATGGTGGTTATTTGTTTTGAATCAATCTATACTGATTTCTTGGTGACAATGATTTTGTTTTTGTCATCAAGGACAAATGGGGAGTTTGTTGACCCCATCTGTTGTTTTGTCCTTGATGATAAGTGGATGGTCATGTGGTTTATTTAAACTTATTTATTATTTGACATTTACGTGGCAGCGCTTAACCAAGCACCGTGGTAAATAAAAGCTTGAAAGTAAAGTTGGGTTAAGTTCTCAAGCATATTTCGAATGGTTATACATTTGGATTGAGAAAATGATTCATTTGTTAACGAATGTCAAACGACTTCGTTATTGTTAAGGTATTCATTTTCATAGGGCATTTTGTGAAGGATTATGACGTTGATACATGGATGCGTGTATGATTTGGCTTCTGATAATTTTTTATCAGTTTTGGTTTAGGCTGGTAAAAGCAGTTTAGATTCATGAGCGGTTCACTAACAATATTTGTTATTTGATAATCATTTTTTTGCTATGGCATCAACATGTATGTTTTGTTAACCTATTTTTTGTCTTAACAAAAGCTATTAAGAAAAGCCTCGTTGTTAAGGGTTTGTAACATGGCTGTTAGAAAAGAAAGCACTCATTAAAAATGCTCTATGTGACTGTTGTGAAGAAATCTATTATTGATTATAAAAAATGTTTTTTTACTTTTGTAAACAAACCCTTCACGGGTTGCAAACAGAATGAGAAAAATGGTTTTAACAGGGTTTGAGGTAACTGTTTTCAAAACAGGGTTAAGCAGTGCACGATAAGGCAGGGCATTATGATGCTCACTTAAAAAACTCAATATGAGTTAAACTATTATCGAAGATTGTTACCATAACAGTTTTCATTATAACTATGTTGGTTAAGAGTTACAAAAAGTAACTAAAAAGTTTCTACCTGTATATAGATATATCAACATAGTTGATGTATATATATACAGATGTGTAGAAGGTTTGGAAGTGTGTAGGGAATTGGGTCATAATTATTTTGTGGTGAAGAAAGTATTGAAAAGCTGAAGAAGTTGTGTAATAAATTGGTTTATCAAAATATAGTTGCAAACTTGTGCAACTGTATCTTTATGAAACTTTTTCTGATTTTGTAAGGTTGGGGGTTGAAGCTCCTTGCAGCAGGGTTGCTAAACTGGATGTATTTGGATTGGTGTTAATAAAGGAAACACAATGTTTTTTCCTATGATAAGATCTAGTTGGATCTTGAGGGTTTCCACTTAGCACAAATAATGTCTCTTGCTTATAGTTCTTTTTAGTTTATGATGCTCTGATACTTGTCTTGTTAAATATGTTCTTTGATCTGTCTTGGTTTATATCATTATTCATTAAGTTGTTTCAGTAAGATTATTGTTATGTTTAGTCCTATCTAGTTTCACATTTTTTTTACAAACTGCCTTATCCATTGAAGGTCAATAAGGTTACTGTTTTGCAAATTGTTAAGATTATTTGGTACTTCGATTCACCCCCTGCCCCTCTCAGAGTACATCTACTTTCAATAATTTTTGTTGAATTTCATATGTTTGTTGAAAGAAAATATAGTTTTAAGATCAAAATAATTAGAATTGATAATGGTAAGAATATTTTAATAATGCATTTACTGGTTATTTGAAATCTTTTGACCTATTAAACATGAGCTTACCATTCCCTTTACACCTCAACAAAATGGCGCAGTAGAAAGGAAGCGTAGAACCATTGTTGGAATGGCTAGATGTTTATTGCATGCTAAGAATATGGATTATCAATTTTGGGCTGAAGCTATGGATTATGCTACATATCTCGGCAATAGGACTCCTACTAAAGCTCTAAAGGATATGACCCCCAACGAGGCTTGGCCTAGTAGGAAGCCCAATCTTAAGCATTTGAAGCTTTTTGGTTCAATTGCTTATTTTCATAAACCTAAACAAAAGAAGCACAAGTTCGATTCTAAATCGTCTTCTTATATATTTGTTGGTTATGATGAACATGATGAACATTATAAAACATATAGAGTTTACAATCCTATTACTAACAAGGTAAAAGTTTCTAGAGATGTTTGTATTACGAAAAATGGAGTACATGATTGTTCTAAAGTTCATGATAGTGAAGTCTCTCAAAGTAAAGTTATGGTTGTGGAGGAAAATCCTCCTTCTCTTAACCCTTCCAATGCTTCTAGTAATCATAGTGATAGTGATAATGATGATGATAATTTTACTCCTCATGATTCTTCTCTAGTGATCATTCCGTTACTTCTAAAAGGAAGTTTAAATGGTTTAAAACTTTGATTCAACCAATAACTGTTTAGATATCTGAAAAATCGTTTCTTTATTTAGGATATCATGTTATGTGAGTTAGCCTTTCTTTTTTGGAGATATGTTAATATAAAGGCATGTTTTGTTATAAGTTTTGGTTTTATATAGTTCTAAGTTTTTTCTAACCGATAAGTTATTCTATATTAATTGTTTCTATAGAACCTACCTCTCGAGTGTCTGCATTGAAACCGTAGCTCACCTCTTTGCATCGCCATCAAGATGTTATTCTTTATTAATTGTTTCTATAGAACCAACTACACGACATTCAATGTTCTCTTCAAACATGCTATTGCTAAAATGAACTTATCAAAAATATATTTATGAACTTATAAAAAAATCTTAAATAACTTATTAAATAAATCTATACAATTGTAAATAAAATATTATCTTTAAAAGAAAACTAAATTTATGAAATTGAAAAAAACACCTTAAAATTTTTTTTTAACTTCAAGGAATCTGTGAACCCTTTTAAATGCCATGCAACCATATGAGTAAATGCGTGGATTGTAACCATGGAAAAGGAATAACACATCGCCGAAAAGGTAGAGAATATAACGTAGAATGAACTGTTGATGTCACGAATCCATAACAAAAGCCATATTTCTCTTTTTCCCTTTACCTGTATTAAATTGAATTTTGCTTCTACTCAGCCATACCAGATTTGAAGTACAAGAATAAAAACTTTAATAAATCCAGATCTAGGTAGCATGCTTTCCAAAACTTGAATGTTTGCAGGCGAAAACATTTAATTCCAACTTGTGTGAGTGAACCCCACTAAATAAATAAAATCTTTTACTCACGCTTAGCCGGTAATAATAACATTCATATTAATGATTTGGTGTAACTATTAACTTTTTAGTACAGTTTTGCATTTGAACAATCAATGCGGGGTTCAATCATGCATATCTTTTCTGTGTCCTCCGCATGTTACATTTTATTTTATTTCTTTTCCTTTCTCTCCTTGAGTGGGTCATTATATCACAAGATCCTTCTCTACTGAATTGCATGGGCCCAATAACTTTACAAGTACACAAATAATTAAAATTGCATCTAAGTTTATTTAACTTTTTTCTTTCTTATTAAAAGTAAGAGAAATATGAGAAATATGTAGATATTGATTTTTTTTAAAATAATTATATTATATATTAAAAGTTATTCTTTTGTTTGTGATGTTACATGTAGATATTAATTTTTTTTTTAAAATAAAAAGAGTAGCTATTTAAATTACAAAAAGTCTTTTTGATGTATCAACTTCTTATTTTGAATATGAGCATTTGGCATTTTAAAAAATAATAATTATATTATATATTAAAAGTCATTCTTTTGTTTGTGATGTTACATGTAGATATTAATTTAAAAAATAAAATAAAAAGAATAGATATTTAAATTACAAAAAGTCTTTTTGATGTATCAACTTCTTATCATGAATATGGACATTTGGCATTTTATGTAGATATCAACGTCTCTTTATCATGAGTATAAACATTTGGCATTTTACGTAGTTATCAATGTCTCTTTATCATGATCAAAGACACTACACATAGATATCAACATATGTATCTTTCAAGTAAGTGTTACACATAGATACATGACATCTCTATTTTTCAAGGAAGTGTGTTGCATTTTTGTTTTATGAGGAATATATATTTAAACTAGAAGTTGTCTTTACGACTGAGTATTATGAATAGATATTGGTATCTCTGCTTTAGAGCAAAGTCATGCTTTTGGAAATGTTGTTACAAGTGGATGCGTGCATGTATGTTTAACTTCTTTTCAACAAAGGTGTTACACATAGATATTGACATATTTGATTTACAAGGGATGGTGTCACAGGTAGAGGTAGATAACTACATTTATGTTTTATGATGCAAGGGCTCAACTGTAGATATAGATACCTCTTGTTATGATGGAAGACATACTCACATATCTATTGTATTACTTAAGGTATCAATGTAGATAATTGGACATCTCTATTTTATGATGGAAGGTGTTATATGTAGATGAAGAATGGAAGGCATATCCACATCTCTATTTTATTATTGAAGGTCTTACTTGTAGATGTAGGCATCTTTGGGTTAGAAATTGTTTGCACGACTAAAGTGCTATAAGTAGATATAGACATCTCTATCTTTATGACGAAATACATATTTAAATTAGAAGTCATCTTTTCAACAAGTAATTATAAATAGGTATTTACATATGTTATGATAGGGAAGTCTTTTAGAAAAATTGTTTCACATAAGGAAGCCCAATCTCTTAAAATCATTCAAGAATCAAACCTGGCATGATCACTATGTCTAAAAGATTTAAATTTTAATACATACATAATCAAAACAAATATCATCATTCTCACCAAATTCAAAAGATTCAAATTTTAATAATTAATACAATCAAACCTCCACCAATTAAAAACTAAAACCTTTCAATAATTCACTGAACATTCCACCTTATACAATTTGTCCAAAAGAGGCTCAAATCTTCGAGTTCTTTGTACATGCATTCGAAGCTCTCTGGAGTGCACTCTAAACTCAATGTCTGGAAACTATTTTAAAATTTATTTTCTGGAAACTTGAGCTCCACAAAAGAAATGGATTAATCAAAATATACATTTTAAATTAAAAAGAGCGAATAAAATAAAAAATAAGGGCGGGAGTGGGACCCAGTGATTATGGCGTCCAGCGTTGTGGGGGATTGCGTCCGGAATCAATGGCCCACATATTTAGATAACTTCCAGCCTGGCCTGGCACTAACCACGGGGTTAACTCCCAGTTAAATCTTACCCAAGTGAAGTTCAAAATTTATCCTTGTCCTTTACCCTCTTGAAAGTTCTTCGCTGGCCGACAGCAGAACACCGACTTTTTTCATCTTTATCTTTTACTTGGATTCTTCTCCGGTGAAAAAACCACTGCTTGCTTTAGCACGCCGTCAGATTTCTGGCAAGTGTCACCATTGGAGCGCTTTAGGCTGCAGTTACCGCGTTTATTGTTCTCCCCGTTAACGGTAGGAAATCCTTCCCACAACCGTTTAAACCTCCGTGTCTTCATACTAGGCTGTCCACATTGCAACTACTTCAAATCCGGTTTCCGCCATTAAAACTGCCATCAAGGTCGTGTTTTGGCTTGTAGTTTGTCTGAGCCCACGGGAAGCCCAATTTCTTCGTTTCTGGTTTAAGAAAGGCAATTTCTTCATTTCTGGTTGTTGCATTGTGCTCTGTGTTGAAAATGAGGTGGGTTTGTTTGTTATTGGGAACCCTGTTGTTCTGTGCTTGTGGGGATGCACATAACATAACCAAGATCCTGAATGGCATTCCGGATTGCAGTGTTTTCAATCGGTATCTGACCCAGACGAAGCTTGCTGATGAGATTAACAGTAGGACGACCATCACAGTCCTGGCGCTGAACAATGACGCCATGGCGGCTATCACCAGCAAGAATCTGGGCCTGGCGGGGATCAAGAACATTCTGAGCTTGCATGTTCTGCTGGACTACTTTGATCCCCAGAAGTTGCATGATATCAACAATGGGTCGGCGCTGTCGACTACGTTGTACCAGACGACGGGGAATGCAGATGGAAATAGTGGGTTTCTGAACATAACCGACATGAAGGGCGGTAAAGTGGGATTTGGAGCTGTAACTCCTGGTTCGAAGGCGAAGTTGGATTCAATGTATGTGAAGTCCCTGAAGGAGGTGCCCTACAATATATCAGTCTTACAGATTAGCAAGGCAATTTTGCCCTCTGATCTGGCTGCCCCTGCCCCCTCTGCGTCAAATCTGAACATAACCCAAGTGCTTGACAAGGCTGGATGTAAGATTTTTGTGCAGCTGATAACCAGTACTGGGGTTTTGAAGACCTATGAGGACGCCTATGCTAATGGGTTCACCCTGTTTGCCCCCACAGATGAGGCATTCAGTGGCACTGTAATGTCTAAGTTTAAGAAACTTTCCAGTGCCCAGCAGATTTATGTTCTGGAATACCATGCTCTGCCTGAGTACAGTCCCATGGGAACTCTCAAGACATCCAGCGGACCAGTCAGCACTCTGGCTACTAGTGGAGCAGCGAAGTATGCATTGTCGATCTCTTCTGCTGGTAATACAGTGACTCTGAGTAGTGGGCTTACCAAGAGTACCGTTACAAATACTCTGGCAGATGATCAGCCCATTGCTCTGTACACCATTAACAAACTTTTGCTGCCCACTGAGATCTTTGGAGTGGCTCCTGCACCTGCTCCTACCCCTGAAACGGCCCCTTCTTCTAGTCCCACGCCTGCTGAGGCACCAGCCCCTGAAGCCATTCCCCCTTCTGCTACTTCTCCTTCTCCTGTTCTCCTGTCACCCCCTGCTCCTCCCACTGGGGCTCCTGCCGTAGCCCCTGCAATCATGGGCCCTGCATCTGCTAAATCCAGCACTGCTTTTGCTCCTTCCATCACTCCCGGGCTTGCTTTCATGGCCTCCTTCGCCTTAGCATGCTCTGCTATCATATTGTAGCTGCGCTTACTGTCATAGCTTCCTTAGCCTTAGCATGCTCTGTTATCATGCTGTAGGCTGCATTCCTTTTATGTTTTGCTTTCTATGGATTCTACTTGGGTGGATGTAATCTGTAGTGGGTTTTTCATTGTTTTCAGTTGTAGGTGGTTGATGGTGGATGCCTCCCCTGTGGTACTGCTGCTGGTTGTAATCATGTGGGTAGGTGCTATCTAGTATCTACAATGTTTGGAATTGTCTTATAATTCTACTCTTACAGAATTCATTTTGTTTTGTTGTGGTTGCTTCTAAGTCTTAATACTTGGTTGTAAATCATTTCTACGTATAGATCTTGTAAGATTCATTTTTCAACAGTCTCTTGATGTAGCAGAGGAGGGATGTTTGCATTGTGTGGAACTTGATATGCTTTTTAGTGGGTTTTGGAATCGACATTGTAATCACCGTGGTTATGTTACTGAAATTGATTACTTACTGGCGACTTGTATATTTAGGTTGATGCCCCAAAAATTCACATTTTTAGTTATTTTTGTATCCAAACATGCTCTAAATTCATTTTACATATTCTACATTCACATTTTCCTTCAATTTTGTATTCGAACAGACTTAAAATTCATTAGCAGTGTTTGTGAGTCACATCCCCGGTTCGATCCGCAGGCACTGTGAATCATGCAAGTGGCTCATTGAAAAATGTCCAATTTTTTTTTGGATCTTTAATTCTAAGATTAGTCTGAGAAGGGGTTTATGAAGGTTAAAGAGTAATTTCAGTTGTATAACTAGATAATACATAATAACATCTTTGCTTAGACCTCGTTTCAACAGAGATATCTGGTCAGTCTGCTCTTTTGAAATGATTTTTTAAATCTAATTCTTATTTTAAAAGTATGATTTGCATTCAACTACTTGAGATTATGTGACGATTCATAAGGTTTCAATCTTATAATTCGAACCAGTCATTATGGATCTGGAATTTTTATGGCATTTTATCTATAATAGTTTATGAATAATCAAAACCTGCAAAACCTCACCACTGCATTTAAGTCTGATCGGTGGTGAACTAGATGCAATGAAAGTTCTAGGATGAAGTTCTAGCACACCTAAAAAGTGTTTTAACAGTTGTAATTAGTCCATTAAATAATTGAGTCAGTTTGTCCATGAAAATAAACAGGCTTTAATGGTGGTGTGGTGGTGAACTTCATGAGAGGTAAGTGCAGCCATTAATTGATTATAATGCATTCATTACAATCCATTTTCTACAGATTTATTAAAAATTGCTGATTTCGTCCTTTGCTCCCATGCTTCTGTCATGGTTGAAAATTCAGTCGGCAAATTTACAAATCGCTCAACTTAAAAATTAAACAAGCAGTCAGTGGTGACTTTACAACTCACCCACATTACATAAATTGTAATTGCCCTTCACCTTCAACGGCATGATGTTAAAAAATATTCTGAGAGTAGGTAAGTATCTTTGTCTGAATCAGAAGTCATGATTTGTCTGCTTTTCTGGAAACGTCTAAACCCACCAGATATGCGTGGAGACATTTGAGGGCCCACTGTGTACTGTGGCAAAATCGCCGCATTTGATAATTCTTAAATGACAGAGATAGTGACAGTGACAGTCACACCATCGTTATCCGTCCTGTTTCTTCCACCTGCGCTGCAAAATCACATGCAAGGCACTTGTTTAGTTGGATGCTGCCATTTCGATATCAGAGTGCATGTATTATACACCACGTATTCGAAGACCTAGGAAAAAAATGTATTTAAAAGAGGTATGCCATGTTAGGTATCCTAGGGTTATTTAATAGTGTAAGAATTACCAGAGGTGAGAAGTGGGTGGTGACATGTGGCTTTTTTATATATTGGTAAGAGGATCTAGTAGTTGAGTACTTTAATTTTATGCTCTTCAAAATTTGAAGGGAAATTTCAAATCAATTGAGTTTTTTAACTAAGGTTTCAAGTTGGTATCATCAGATATGATGCCACATCAGTATGCTTTGTCAAGGTGTCCAAATAGTCTTAAAAAAAGAGATCAATTCTAGTGCATTAGAGACTTAGGAAAAGATTCCAATTTGTCCTTTCCCATGGTTGCAAATTTGCATGGGAACATTCTATGTGGAAGTTTATTAGTACTCGTATTCTCTTATTGGGTGTATGTATTCTCTTATTGGGTGTATGTAGAGATGCTTCTAAATTTTTATTAAGAGCATTTGTTTTTACTATTCAGAGTCAGAAGGAACAATAGCTATAAGGTCAAAATATGAAGACCAAAATAATTGTAAATTTTTGTTGTACAAAATATGTACTGTTTGAACAATAGTTCTAAACAATTTATTCAAAAACATAAAAAATTGTCAAAATGTTGATGTTCTGTTTAAAACAAATTGCTTTTGAGTGTTTTTCTTTAAAAGGGATGTGATAAGATTAACCAGCGTAATATAGGTTCAGTTCAAAGATGTAACGGGGGAGACCTAATTTCCTCAAAATGCATTGTTAATTTCATAATGATTTTTTCAGTTTTGGAATGTATATAATTCATATTAATATAGTCCATTATATAAAAGCAGAGAAGAAACCATTTTATGGAAATGGTTGAATTGGGTGTTTTAATGGGGACACCATTTCCTCGATGAACTAAGTTTGTTTTTAGAACTTTTAAATGCATCCAATTTATGCAAGCGGTTAAATTGGGTGTTTCACAAAGGACGTTGTTTAGTTTTTTACAAAATTTAAAAAAATGAAAATATAACAGATTTTTTATATTTAATGAATTTAAAAAATAAAAAAGTTTGACAATTTTTTGTTATCTTTAATATATTTTATAATAAACTTAGACGCCACCTTTCACAAATGACATATTATCATCTTGAGAATTATTTCTGATACAAGAGCGTGACCATCCAAGATTGAAAATGATTTATTAACAGAATTATCATTACTTTCAGTTGTCCGAAGCTTATTATTATAAAATCTGGTCGATTTCAATTAAGTAGAAATCGCATCTTAACAGGCACCATGGTCAAAGGTTTTTGTTATACACTTGTTTCAAAAGGTCTTTGTTATGCACCTGTATCAAATAGCAAAAAGTTCAGTACAATGATTAAACAAAAATTATCTGATTTTCATGAATATGTAAACGTGTGATATGATTATAAGGAGGGAGGAAAAATTATCTGAATTTCATAAAATAATGAATATGTAATTGTATGATATGATTAAAATGAGATGATTAAGATTATCTAATATTTCATTGGATGCGGTTAAGCCATTTTATTAACATTTACTACAGTTATGTATATAGTAAGAAGATGGCAAAGCGAATGAGTGTGTTCGAGAGTAATAATAAATCGCATCAACATGAATCAGCATAGAGAATAGTGTTTGTTTTGCTTTACATTTCAAGTCTTCACTTTCCTTTGTACTCGTTATTACACAATTTTCACCAGTAGTTGAGATTGTTTATTATGGCAGGTTACTAAGCAAATCAATAGGGTTATTATTTGTCCTTAGTAACTAATCAAAAGTTCTGTTTATTAAATGTATCTTATTTTTTTAATTTTGATAAAATAATAGAGGTATATTTTTAATGAAATTGATCATAATATTTTTTTATTCAAAAAATATTTGGTTAAAACTTAAGATTAAAAAAATTAATGTTAATGTGATGATAATACAAAATAAAATTAAAATGTCTTAAATATTGAATATTTATTATAAATATCATAGTGGTGTGACTTTTGAGATTGTAACAATAAAAATAATATAATATTAATAAACTATTTTTTTACAGTTACATGTTATTTTTATCAATTGTAATTTTTTTTTCAAATTTACCATGTTTATTAACATAAATGATATATTAGAAACAATATTAGTTAACCATATTTTTCTTTTAGTTACATGAATATTGATTTTTTAATTCTATAAATTATCACATAATCAAATTCACTATATTTATTAATCTAAATGACACTATAAAAGCAAAGTTTTATAATCTTGCACCTTTTTGAAAAGAGTGATGATCACATCCTCATTATATTATAAGTTTCTTCAGAACAAAATCATAGTTTAATTAACTAGTTTTGAGCTTTAGATTTATTAAATAAGAATTGATTTAAGTGTAAGTAGTCAACTAGTGGTTAAGACTCTTAATTAGATCATATGATCATTAATACGTAGATAGTTAGTTAACCTAGGTGACATCCAAGACATTACTGTATATTAAAATCAAAGGTTAGTTTATGTCATCATATTGTTCTTGGAGACTGGAGTTTTACCCCCTTGAAGTGTGTATGTCTAAAATTTTACTAGGACATAATACATAGTCAAATATAATATAAACAAAATCTTCTAAGCGTTTGTACCAAATTCATTATAGTATGCAATATAAGTTTTGAAAAGAATTAAATGAGCTTTTATGATTTATTGAATGCAAATTAGATTGTTCTAAATTTTTTTATTCCACCCATTAGTATTTTTTAGTTTCATAAATACCTCAACAATACTTATGTCGTAATTATGGATTATTTCATACAATTTCTACATACATTTATATTGGTGTTTTGTGATGATATTTTTTCTTGAGCAATAAAGGAGTATAAAGGGCATCAATGTCAAGTTCTTCAATGTTTGAGAAATAACCAACTTTATGCTAATATGTCAAACCATGCCTTCTTTAAAACAACAATTCATGATTTAGGACCTATCATATTAGGTGACGGTATGTCTGTAGATCTATCAAAATTAGAGCCATTTTGGAATGGTCCATGCCTAACAATAGAACAAGGCTTAGAAGTTTTATAGGTTTGATCAATTACTACCACAAATTTATATAAGGATCTTCTAAGATTGCACACCCTATATTTGTTACCTTCAACAAAAGGAGTAATAAATGAATAGATATGGGTAAAAGCACAATTGAGTGTCACCTTTTCGGCTAACT
Source organism: Chamaecyparis obtusa (assembly GCA_027943335.1). NCBI lineage: Eukaryota > Viridiplantae > Streptophyta > Pinopsida > Cupressales > Cupressaceae > Chamaecyparis > Chamaecyparis obtusa. The sequence goes on along the minus strand of BSBK01008493.1, from coordinate 54,453 downwards.
CAAATGACTCAGCCCAGTTAGACTCAATCGAGTCCAACTGGGCCGAGTACATGTAGGCGCCACGCGGCACCGAATGACGTCTACGTGGCGCAGTAGACTGGGCCGAGTAGGATTTGACCGGGTCTAAATGATATTTTTAATATCAAAAACCATCTCAAGCCCCTCATTTGCACACTATTTGGCTATTTGTGTGGGGCCGACCTCTAGGGGGACTCGGCCGAGTCGGACTCGACCAAGTCTACCTAGGTGGCATGCCATGTTGGCAGCCAAACCTCCAAAAACACAAAAAACTAGAATTTTGCACTCATGGTGTAACTTTGTCTAATCAAAATAGAAAATGTTAAAAAATTAAAAGTACCCTTTTGTAGATCTCAGAAGTACGATTATGGACATATAAATTTTATATTGTTTCAACTACAAAACATTAAACAAATTTGCTAAAAACTACATGTAGGTATATTAAACTTTGAGAAGACGTTGATTCAGAAAATATAGAAAAATGCTAAATCAATTCAGAAAATTTTTAAAATCATATACGACACTAGAAGAGAGAGTCCTCTTCAAGAATATGTAATTTATTTAGTTTTTGACATAGTTTTGATAGGAAAAAAGTGACAGGAGAAAAAAATTGTTGATTTCCGGTAAGTTCGACTTTGAATGCTTATAATGGGTAAACTATAGATCGAAAACACTTCTTTCTTTTTTCCTGCACTAGATATACATGTCATCTAAAACATATTCTGAAATTGGAGGGAAAAACAATGTTTTACTTATAATGATTTGACGGGAAGTAAACTCCATGATTTGTAGTATTTTTTCAGGATATGAAAATTACACCTAAAAAATTAAAAAAACATATTAATTTTTGCTCAAATTAATTTTTAAAAATTATAGGCATAAAATTCATCTTATTTTACACATTTAATCAGTTTACATCATCTTTAAATTCTCAACATAAATGTGACTTTTATGCCCTTGAATTTTTTCAGTTTTGGTGTTGTTAGCCTCTTCCTTTGTAAAAGGGTGACAACTTATTGTGCTTTTACCCATATAGTAATGTGAGAGGGCCTTCTAGATTCTCAAGGAGCATCTAATTAGTGCACCAATTTTAACTATTCCTAGTCTAGAAGAATATTTTATGGAGTGTATGGATGCATCTATTAAGGGTCTTGGTGTAGTGCTTATACAGTAGGGATGAGTGATCGCAAATGAATTGTAGAAGATTAAGATCCATGGGTTGAATTATCCTTCAAATATTTTAATACTAGCAAATGCGATATATATTTTGGTTAAGTTGAGACAAATCCTTTTGGGACATCATTTCAAACTCAATATAAATCACTATAGTTTGTACAACACATTTTTACTCAACTGAATCTTAATGCCCATCAACAACGATAAATGAGGTTTTTTTGTGAACATTATTTTGACTTAAATTACATCAAGGGTAAGGATATTGCTATTTTAGATGCTCTAAGTAGGAGATATCATGGATTTTTTTCTATAGCCATGAAAATTGATTTAAACGGATGCATTCTTTAGCATTTTCTAGATTATGAGTGATATAGAGAGATTTGGCAGTGTTGACCATGAAGTTTACATGGTACAACAAAAGGGACACACAGATCAAAGTCCCTCTCTTGAAAGAGAAATCAATATCACTCCCAAGATTTTGGATGGTTGGGTCACAACCTCATTGGATAGGTCAAGGAAGATTATGTGAGATGTCACAAGGTAGGCTTTTGTTGGTTTGATAAAGCTATGGCTAGAAATGACAAATTTCAAGATTCTACTTGCTATCTTGATTGTTTTTTTGAGTTTTCAGATGTAGAACACCTGCACAACAAGATTTGCAAAGCAACAAACCCAATCTAATCTAACCATTATTCTAACTCTAGGTTTCAAATTAAATGCAAAAGATGACATGTTGCAAGAGAATTTAAAAGTCAACAAACATCTACTTCGTACATCAAGAATTCAAACGCCTAAAAAAATTTCATAAGAAAGATTAGATCAAATCACATAAACTATGAAATTATTAATCAAAATCCACAACTCATAATGATATAGTGCTATCATCAAGGAAATGAAGCAACATGTGATTTATCAAAATTCATTAAATTGCAAAGCCATACCACCCATGCAAGACAAATTTATCCTCTAAAGCACAAATTAAATGGATCCAATCAATTTATCCATCACAACAAATAAACATTCAATAGGTAATATTAACTGATCAAGTGGATGAGTAAGCCTCACGAACACCGACACTTGGCTCTTGAATATGAAATTATATTCAAATTCACAATGACCAACAAGCCTCACGAACACCGACACTTGGCTCTTGAATATGAAATTATATTCAAATTCACAATGACCAACAACTTAACACACTGAGATCACAACACCAAATGTACATAAAGTTCAAATGAAGAATTCCCAACCCCTTTACAAGCTATTTTGGGATTTTAAATAGAATTTTAATTATAAAAATTGCCAAACCCATAAGTAGGGTTTTTTGGGCATTATCCTAGGACAAAATTAATTAAAACAATAGTTTAACTACCCAAAACTACTTCTAAACTATGAAAGAATGAATTGAAAACTACTTTATTGAGTTTACAACTCAAAATAGGCTTCATTCATGCCAAGATGTGCCCTAAAATTTTGGGATTTAACTATTGTTGTGGCATTTGAAGTGGAGCTCACCAAGATCTACCTTTTAGCATCTTTCTCAAGTTCTTCCATCAGCAAACTGAAGTTCCACGTCTTCACGAACTTTGGTAATATTTAAAGATATGCTGGCACAAATCTAAGAAGAGATTTAAAGATAAAAATTACTAAAAAATAACAAAAATGAGACTGTTCCTTCCCCTGCATTTTCTACCTACCAACAAATGAAAAATCTTAAAAAATGGTCCCAAAAATCATCTCCACGTTCTTAGAGATGTGCAACAAGGTTTGAAAAGGTAGCATTGAAAGTATTTACAACTTTCCATATTTTATTCGCATCCAGGGTTTTCATATATTTTAGCTTGACCTATTGATTCTTCGTGAAGTCCTTTAGCTTCTTCTTGGCATCTTCAAATTGACCCTACTCTTTCCTCTTGTTTCCAAACTCATGCTTTACTCTCATTATCTAATCATTTCTTTCTTTGGTGTTAGCATTGTGAATAATACCCTTAAATTCTTGTATGATGTCATCAATGTTCTTCATTTCACCTTGTTCCTCATATTGCCAAAATGTGCACAAGAGTGCCTTTATGAAATCCTTATCATGTTGCATCAAGGTATTGATCTATTTTCTTCAAGCCAAAATAAAAGTTCTCTTCTTTTATATTTCTTGATATTTAATTTAATTTCCCTCGACCATTTCATAGGTGAATTTATCTCTTCTAGCTCAAAGATAAAAGTTGTAAGCAACTTGTCTATACTGGTTTGAACATTATCCTAAAAAATGGGATGAAGACTTCCTACATCAAAATTGTATCTTCTATACCCAAACCTTCTTCATCATATACCATACCCTTCAAAATTTGTAATTATTTGGCCATGGATTTATGAAACATCAAGACTACCCTTATTACTTCACCCTACTATTCTCTCTTTCCTCCTGTCTATATAAGCTTTAAAGAATGGGTCAACTTGAGAAAATTGATCTCGAGCTTCTAATGCAGCCTACAGGCTAGCAACTAGGTTAGCAAGATCAATTGGACCTACAAGTTGAGCAATGAATCCCTTTAAATCTGTGATTTGTGTTTCCAAGTTAACCTATTTATCCTCATCATCACACATCCTTTGAAAAATAGTTATGATAGCTTGATGCAACACTATTTTCTCCCCTTCCCAAGTGGTTACAGCCAAGTCTATCTCCAGTAATGAAGGGAATAATGTTCACTAGATTGTATAGAAAAATAGGAACAATGGGCCTATCTCCTCTTACATTGGAAGGAAGATGATCCACTAGGCTTGAGGAGGCTCAAGCACTAAGTGAATGTAGTGATCCTTTTCTATTATGGAAGATGTTTGGGAAAATTATAATGAAGAATGTGAGGTATAAGGCTAGAAAGATAAATAAAGGAGCTTTCTTCAAAACATATACAATTAACAAACTAAGAGCTCAATTTTGAGACTAGATCTGGAAAGCAAACACATAGACTTACTTGTTGATGAAGGGTTCTCCCCTTAATACCACAAACACATACCAGAAACAGAGAAACAACAACAATTTGCAAGAACAAAAAATGGGATTTTTATTATCTACAAGTGTTGAATTACAAATTTCAAGATTACAATATGCAAAGCCACCTAGGCATTTTCCTTACAATATTTTATAGGACATAGTCTCAAATTATTACCCATAATTGACTTAAAAAACTCTATAGGCCTTCCTTATATAGACAATTTTCCACCGCCCAGGAAGGTTCTAGAAATTTTAGCCCTTAAGGCTGACCAACGCTAGAATTATTTTATTTTTCATTTTATTACATTAGACTCAGCTCAAAACAACTTTCAAAACTCAAGAAATTTTGAAGGAAATTTATTTTTCTTCCATTTTAGGTAGCCCAACTTCTGGAGACCATAAGTCATCACTCATTGACCTGATTGGCTATTATGACCTCATTTCAAAAATGATGGGAAGTGCTCTACAACACCTGATTGTCACAATTTTTAATTAGTACAAGTTTTGACCTCATTCAGAGCCTCTAAAGCCTTCAAAATTGAGTTCAAAGTTTCTGTACCCTATTGCCAATACCAATTTTTTTTAATATCTTCAAAACTAGATTTGATCTAGCAATGAAAACTTTATTGGCAGGCTGATATGACCAAAGTGAACCTTTAGGGAAGAAAATAGACCATTCTGATTTCAAACGAAAACTTACTAAAAATAGTAAATTCCTAAAAATAGAAGCTCTACACAAGATAGCCCTTATTGAAAAGAAACCATAAATATTTTTTGGGTGATACAAGATTACCCTTACACCCAGGATGCTCCTGCATTAGACACCCAAGGTAATTTGAGAAGTGACTTTGCCACGACTTAGGTGTGTAGAGGAAAACCAAGACAGTTAACCTCCTCCCTTGTCAGCCATGATGAATCTTCAACATGTTATCCTTTCCATTTGACCAGATATTCTTTATATGTCTTGTTCCTTGTGCTTCTGTCAACACGACTATCCAGTATATCCTCAATCTCCTTGGTAGCTGAAGTAGCTGCCAGAATACTCCACTGTGCTTCTGTGATCTCATCTTCAACACCCCCTTCATGATACTCCGTCGAATATGAAATGTTAAATAGTAGTGAAATATTCAACTCAGTAGACAATTCTACTTCATAGGCATTTCCTGAATCATGGTTCTTCAATATCTTACATGGCCCAAACTTATTCATTTTCAACTTGTTATATGTATCTACTAAAAACCACTCCTTCCACAAATGTCTCCTTTTCTCATCTGTCTTAGCCTTATACTACGTATTCATCTTGGTAATGTGATTCCTCACCTCCTCATGGATGTTCTTCAAGTGTTCTGCAAAATCTTCAGTTTCAACACTACTTATCTCTTCTTTGTCTATCTTCCTCAACTTAGAAGAATTTATGGGACTACTTCTATATACAATTTGGAATGGTGATTTACCAGTGCTCCTATTGACAAAATTATTGTATGCAAATTCTGTCTATGGTAAAATAAAATCTCATCCTATTAGCTTATCTCCAACCAAACATCTTAGCAAATTCCCCAAACTCCTATTTGTCACTTATGTCTGTCCATCAGTCTGTGGATGATGTGATGAGCTAAACTTCAAATCTATTTTTAACTTCTTTCATAATGTGCATCAGAAATATCCAACAAACTTATTGTCCCAATCTGAAACTATGCTCTTTGGTAAACCATGTAGTTTGACCACTTCTTTGAAAAATTATTCCCCCACATGAACAACATCATTCGTCTTCTTACAGGGAATGAAATGTGCCATCTTTGAAAACCTGTCAACCAACACAAAAATTAAATTATATCTCCACTGAGTCCTTGGTAAACCAAGAACAAAGTCCATACTAATATCCTCCCATGGCTTCTCTGGTATAGGTAATGGCTAATACAACCCTGTATTCTATTTTTTTCCCTTTTCCATTTGACATACTCTAAAAATCTATACAAACTTCTTGACATCTTGCTGCAACTGTGGCCAGTAATAATTCTCACTAACCAAAGCAAGGGTTTTATCTCGACCAAAATATCCAGCCAAACCTTCGCTATGCTTCTCCTTAATGAGATTTTTCCTCATATAACTTCATGGAATGCACAAATGACTCCCCTTGAATAGCATACCATCTTGGATGATGGAATCCAACCACTTCATTTTGTCTAGAGTAACAGGTTATGTACAAGCTTTCCAAGCTTCACTAAAATCAGGATCCTCTGGATACAAACTCTTAAGTTCCTTGAACCCAACCACCTCAATTTGCATCTCTGTGAACAACATTTGCCTTCTGCTAAGATCATCTGCAACCCTGTTAGAATTTTCACTCCTATGTTTCATAACAAATGTCTAACTCTGCAATAACTCAACCCATTTCAAATGCCTTTGATTTAACTTTCCTTGACTATTCAAATATTGTAAATCTTGATGGTCAACATACAAAACAAACTCCTTAGGCAGAAGATAGTGTTTCCACTTCTTCAATGCCTGAACTATAGCATAAAATTCTTGAGCATAAATAAAATATTTCCTCCGGGCATCATTTAACTTCTCGCTGAAATAAGTAACAGGTTTACCTTCTTGGCTCAAAATAACTCCTATTGCAGTACCACTAGCATCACCATCTAATTGAAACACCTTATTAAAATTTGGAAGTGCTAAAATAGACTGTTCAGTAACTTTTTGTTTTAACAGTTTAAAATTCTTATCCGCCCTTGTAGTCCACTTAAACTCTTTCCTATCCCCTCTCATTATTTTAGTCAAGGGTCCACAAATACCGCTAAATTTTTTGATAAACATTCTGTAAAAGCTAGCCAAACCATGAAAAGATCTTACCTCAGTAGCACTCCTTGGAGTAGGCCATTAGATGATAGCCTTCACTTTCTTTGGGTCCATTTTTAGATCTTCTATTGAAACTACAAATCTTAGATACACTAACTCTTTCTTCATAAAAAGTACACTTCTTCAAAATAATCAACAATTTTTCTTCCCTTAAATTCTCAAACACCCTATGAATATGCATTATATGCTCCTCCAATGTCTTACTAAAGATCAAAATATCATCTAGGTAAACAATGACAAACTTAACGAGAAATTTTTTTAGAACTTCATTCATGAGCCTCATGAAAGTGCTTGATGCATTGGTTATCCAAAAAGGCATGACTAACCAATCATACAAACTTTCCTTTGTCTTAAGGGTAGTCTTCCATTCATATCCTTCTCTAATTTGAATATGATGATATCCACTCTTTAGATCTATCATTGAGAAATACACAACTCCACTCAAACAATCCATAATATCATCCATCCACGGCAATAGAAACCAGTACTTGATTGTGATCTTGTTGATATCCCTAAAATCTGTACACATCCTCCATCCTCCATTCTTCTTTGGTGCTAATATTGCTGGTGCAACACATGGACTCATACTCTCTCGAATCAACTCCTTATGCAACAAATCATGTACTTGTTTGTTAAACTCTTCACTTTCTGCTAGTGTCATTGTATGTGCTACCTTATTTGCAAAAGTGGCTCCTAAAATCAAGTTCATATGATGACTGATCTTCCTTACAAGTGGTAATCCATCAAACACATTATCAGATACAATATCTTGAAACTCATTCAACAAATTTGTAACTTCTATAGGTACATCTTCTACTTCCTCTTTACCAACTTTTAGAATTAAAGAAAAACACATATGCTCATTCCTCATACTTTCTAGGAACTTTCTTCCATCAACAAAACTTATTCTTGCAACACTACATATCTTTTCTTCTATGTCCTTCAATGACTTTAGTTTATGTCGCACTCCATCCTTTATCAGGGAATAGGTATTTGCATGACCATCATGTACAACATGCTTGTCAAACTGCCACAAACTACCCAACAACATATGATATGCATCCATAGGTATGATATCACATAGTACCTCATCATGGTATTCTCCAATCTTGAACTTTACTAGGCATTGTTCATTGACTAGAACCTTGTGGTCATCATGCACCTAGGCGATCTGGTATGGATGTGCGTGTTTTTTCCTCTTGAGTTTTAACTTTGTGACCATCTCTTCTAAAACCAAATTTTTAGTGCTTCCACTATCGATAATATCATCACAACACTTATCCTCACACTTGCACCTAGTGCAAAATAAATTCTTTTTCTCAGGTTCATTCTCACCACTCAACTAGACTCTTCTGTTAACTAGTATTTATCCTCTTTCAACATCTTCAGAATGTGATGATTTGGCATCTTCATCCACATGTGCAACTCTAGCATAGCCTTCAATTTTCCTATCTGTCCTTCCTTGGTGTTGAGGACATTCAAATGCCATATGACCTTCTTCTCCTTTGTGGAAACATGTTCCACGAAAGCCTCCTCTTCCTCTTCCTCTTCGATCTCTATTATTTTGATCATGGAAATAATTGAAATTGTTTCCTCTGATTTTGAATGCTACTAGCCTCATCTTTCTTTTTCTGATCTTCATTTCGGCCTCCATAAGACCGTCCACTAGATCTTCCACCACAACCGCTTTCGCTTTGTCTGCTTTCAAACTTCTTGTTCAAATTTTTCTCTACTTTTAGGGAAAATTGGTATGCCTCTTCAATACTATTCATTTAAACCAAACTCAATTACTCTTGAATGCTTGGCCTCAACCCATTAAGGTAATGGAAAACTTTCTCTTTGTCATCTTTTGCATGGTCTCTTCTAACGAGGATTTGATAGAACTCCTCCGTATACTCATGAACAGATCTCCCTGCTTGTTTCAAACCTTGCATTTTTTTAGTAGATCAAGCTCATAATCAACATGAATGAATTGTCACTTCAATTTATCCACCATTCGATCCCATCTTATGATTTTATCCTTTCCTCTTCTATTTCATTCCAATTGAATCTCCTTCCACCAGATCTTCACATGACCCTTCAGTATGGCCTTCACAAACTTGGCCGTATCAAGATCCTCAATATCTTCATACTCAAAATATTCTTGTAATTCATTGATCCAGTCGATCAAATCCTCTAGGTTAAGGTTTCCTAAAAATGTAGGAACCTCAATCTTAGGTCTTTTCCAAATCTTGGAAATGGCCCAGAAAAGTCTTTCTTCCTCTTGGTTCAGAATTTCGGCTTCTCCTTCCTGATTAAAATTTCCTTCTTCTTTGGCTTCATCCTTGCTTTCATCTCTAACTATAAGATTCATTCCTTTGCAAATCTCTTCTTGCAATGCTTGCACTTGTCTCTAGAGGGCTCTAACCTCAGGTGACACACCTCCGACTCTTCCACCACATTCCCTTCGTGGAGGCATTTTTGTGCTTATCACTGAAACCATAATCAATGGTCTTGGTGCAAACTACCTCACAATCAACAATTAGTCTACACACTCAGGAACTCCTGCTTTGATACTACTTGATGAAGGGTGCTCCCCTTAATACCACAAACACATAATAGAAATAGAGAAATAACAACAATTTGTAAGAATAGAAAATGGGCTTCTTATTATCTCCACAAGTGTGAAATTACAAATTTTAGAATTACAATATGCAAAGCCACCCGGGCATTTTCCTTACAATATTATGTAGGACAAAGCCTCAAATTATTACCCATAACTGACTTAGAAAACACTATGGGCCTTCTTTATATAGGTAATTTTCCACCTCCTGAGAAGGTTACATAAATTTTAGCCCTTAAGGTCGACCAACCCTAGAACTATTTTATTTTTCATTTTATTACATTAGAGTTGGCTCAAAACAACTTTCAAAACTCAAAAGAAATTTTGAAGGCAATTCATTTTTCTTCCATTTCATGTAGCCCAACTTTCGGAGACCATAAGTCATCACCAGTTGACCCAATTGCTATTATGACCCCATTTTGGAATGGGTGCAAAGTGCTCTATAATGCGTAATTGGTGCAAGCTCCAATCAACCGAAGTTTTGACCTCATTCAAAGCCTCTAAAGCCTTCAAAATTGAGTTCAAAGTTTCTGTACCCTGCTGCCAATATCAAAATTTTTCAACATCTTTAAAACTAGACTTGATTTGGCAATGAAAATTTACTAGTAGGCTGATATGACCAAAGTGAACCTCTAGGGAAGAAAATAGACCATTTTGAGCTCAAATGAAAACTTACTAAAAATAAAAAATTCTTGAAAATAGAAGCTCTGCACAAAATAACCCTTATTGAAAAGAAACCATAAATATCTTTTGAGTGATGCAAGATTACCCTTACACCCAGGATGCTCCTGCATCACTTGTATCCCTAGAGTTTAGGGGGTGACTGGGGCCATCCTTGATGGTGGGAGGTACACTTGATCTACCAAGAAGTGATGCATAAGTTGTGGATCAGAAGTAGACTATCAGACCTTCCTATAGTCGAACTCGTAACTCTATCATCTTTCACCTAAATACAATAAAGAAGGGAAAAGTGTTGGGGAAAGGGGTTTTTCTAAGTCAAACCCCTTAACCTTAACCTTGAAATCAAATAGAAATTTCATAAAGGAAAGAAAGCATGTTGTGCATAGGCTTGATAAGTGTCTTACATAGTGATGTTGCAAATGCACTTGGAATGACATCACAAGTTTTAATACAAGAACATGACTCCACAAAGACCTAACATGATATCACAAAATAAATACTTTCATGATATTTGTTGATGCTTTCCACAATGAAAGATATGAGGAATGAAATGCCTTGAGTGCTTGATATGCTTGAATGCTTGATTACTTGTATCTTGATATGATCTTGATTTATGGATCCCAAAATGAGTGAGGAAGCCTTTCTTATATACCTCTTCTATCCATTTTGGGTCTAAAAAATTGAAGGAGGTTGACATTGAGTTGGAATCCCACTCAAAATAAAAAAAACCTCTTTGATTTAAATTTGGGCCCAATTTTCCATGTAAGGGGCACCTCCAAATGTAGGGGATGACTTGGGTCACCCCACACACTCAAAGTCACCCTTTACAAGCCTATCGGGGCTCAAATTTAGGTCAAGGATCAATTAAGACACGGGGATACCCAAAACATGTGTGGAATCAAGGTGTGATAAATAAAAATGTATGAAAGAGGCCACATATGATAATAGGGCCTATGTATGCAAATGATGATTAGTTAGTTATCCACATACAAAACTAAATGAGAGAGGACTTATATTTATTAAATTATTAATTAAATACATAGGAAAGACCTATATTTCATATAAGGATGAACACACACTAAAATAGGTTCTGACTAATAATAAAGTATATACCTTAGCAAGGTGCTTACAATTTAGGATGCTACATTTAGCCTTTACGTTAGTGGGAGTATTTGCCTACATACATACTCATGGTAAAGTAGAAGAAAGAGATATATGATAATAGGAAAGATGTAAAATAGATAAGACATCACTAAGTTTTTGGGAGAAAGTCCCCAAAACCAAGGATCTTAACTTGTACAACCACATGCAAGGGCATACAAAACCAAGAAAAGATAAGACTAATACTTACTAAATCTCCAAGTCAACTAGTTGAAGAGACCTTGATAAGTAAAATGTCTCAACTAGTAGTATCACATTCGTAATGTTATTGCAAGAGCACAAGTGGTCTCAATGGAAGAGCAAGATAATACATCAAAGATTAGACAAGACTCCATGATCCAACCAACAACCAAAGTGTGTTATACATATGGGATCATGGAGGAGAGAAAAGGAAATCCATGAATAACACAGGTTATCAATTTATGTTATGCTAGGTGATCCATATGAAGAGAGGAGGGAGATTTGAAAGCAATTTGTATTATGCTAGTCAACCCATCTTGAAAGAGAGCTTGGTACAAAGAGAGTTCATGGGATAGTGTAAGGAAACTCAGGTGCGGAAATAGCTTCCTACGCTAATCTCTATAGGAGAGTATTGTGCAAATTCTTATAAATCCTTACAATTTTAGATTCGTTACCTACTTTAACAAAGATATTGCAACCACATACCATGCATATAGAAAAATAGAGAATGACACAATGATATACCCTGGGGAAACCTTTCGGTAAAAACCCCAGCACTCCAAAACCTGCACAATGTATTGATCAAAACTAGTATAGCTTACAATACACTTGCAATGCAAGTTCTTTCAGAAGATTTCCAAAACTTTGAAGACAAATCATGACAGCATAAAAAATGTTCCAACCATACACTCGCATAACATCTCTTCGTAACCCTAAAAAAGCTTATATCATGCGCTTCACTTTTTAGGGCTACTCCCAAAGATAACCGTATTAGGGTTTTACCATTCTCCGAGAAAATAGGAACCCCAAATTTTTTTTTTTCAGGGAAATGCCCTGAACCCCATGATTGGGAAGAGTGTACAGTACTCAAATTTATCAGTTGCCACATGTCTTCACCTGTCATTGAATCTTCTTGACATAGCTCTTACATGTCATAGGAATCCGTCATAACCGTTTTAGCCATGATCTCCTTACACACAATTCAAGATGCCGACACATCAACATTATTTGCAAGAAATACATTTTACAAAACAAATAATAAGAATAGGAATTATCCAAGGTTGAGACACCTTATTCCTAACATTCTCCCACTTGTCGAACACCTTGTAAGAGCAACAGGAACATAACAGGAACTAACCGCTATAGGCGAAAAGGCCCATAGACTCCGAACACCATCTAAACTTCTCAGTGCCCATTGGTTTCATTAATGCATCTGCAACATTCTTCATAGTATCTACCTTCTCCAAATTTAGCTTTCCATCTTCCATCATATCTCTCACAAAGTGAAACTGCACATCAATGTGCTTCGTTCTAGCATGGAAAGTTGGATTCTTTGCAAGGCAAATAGCGCTTTGACTGTCACACCAAATAGTAATCTGTTCTGCATCAACACCAACATCAGAACACAATCTTCTAAGCCAAATGGCTTCTTTACAAGCATGAGTAGCAGCCATGTACTCAGCTTCTGTAGTGGACAAAGCAACCACAGGTTGTCGCTTACTCATCCAACTAATGGCACCACCAAACATAGTGAACACATAAGCACTGGTGGATCTCCTACTGTCAATATCACCTACCCAATCTAAATCCACAAACCCACGAATACAAACTAAATGCGGAGATCCATAAGAGTTACCATGATAACATATGGAGTAATCTGATGTACCCCTCAAATATCTGAATACTCACTTAACTGCATCCCAATGTACCCATCCAGGGTTAGCCATAAACTGACTCAGGACTCCCATTGCTTGGGCAATGTCTGGTCTAGTACAAACCATAGCATACATAAGACTACCAACTGCACTAGCATAAGGTACTCTACTCATGTCCTCCACCTCACTAGGAGATTTTGGACAATCATCTATAGATAACTTTGTTCCTACAAAAATAGGAACACATAGTGGTCTACAATCTGCCATGCTGAACCTGTCCAACACAGACTTCACATACTTACTCTGACTCAACCAAAGTTTTCTGTTAGACCCGTCTCTACTGATTTCCATACCCTAGATGTACCTAGCTGCCCCAAGATCTTTCATCTCAAATTGTGCTGACAACTGAGATTTAAAATAAAAAATCATACCCTTACCCTTCCCAAACAACAACATATCATCAACATATAATTCAACAATAAGAAGGTGATCATTTTCAACTCTGAAATAAACACAATGATCTAATTTTGATCTTACAAATCCAATTGACAACACAAAGGCATCAAACTTAAGGTACCACATCCTAGGAGATTGCTTCAAACCATATAGATATTTTTTTAATCTGCAAACTAAGGATTCTTTACCTTTAACAATGTAGTGCTCAGGTTGTGACATATAAATCTCTTCCTCCAAATCACCATGAAGGAAAGCTGTCTTCACATCCATCTGTTCTATCTCTAAATCATATGATACAACAAGAGATAACAAAAATCTAATGGATGTCAACTTTGCAACAGGAGAGAATATTTCACCATAATCTATTCCCTCTACCTATGAATACCCTTTTGCAACCAATCTAGCTTTGTACCTTTCAACACTGCCATCTGCACAGAATTTCTTCTTGAACACCCATTTACAGCCAACAGATTTTCTCCCTTTAGGCAAAGGTACAAGGTCCCAAGTTTTGTTTTTCTCCAATGAAGCCATCTCATCATCCATAGCCTCAATCCAGGAACCTGCATCTTCCATGCCCAAAGCCTCTTTCACAGATCTAGGCTCATCAGTGTTAGTAATCAAAGCAAAGGCACAACTGGAATCTAACATAGAATAACCAAACCTTTCTGGTTGCTTTCTTTCTCTCACGGATCTCCTCAAGGGCTGCGGTTGAGGTTGTTCTTCCTCTTCTTCTAAACTATCAGAGCTACTAGAGCTCTCCTCATCATTAGGCCCAACATGGTCTCTCTATTCAATCTTCTCAAGGGTAGGAGGCAACTGAACAACATCTTTTTCTTTTTCTTTTTCATCTGGTTGTAGCACAATAGGAGAAGATGTTAGCTCTCTAAAAATAACATTTCTACTATACAACACCTTACTAGTCATAGGATCCCAAAGCTTGTATCCTTTCACACCAGCACTGTATCCGATGAAAATACTTATAACAACTTTGTTTTCCAACTTAGATCTTTTCTCCTTTGGAACATGTGCATAAGCTTCACAACCAAAAACATGAAGATGTCTAATTGAAGGCTTCTTACCAGATCACACCTCCATGGGTGTCTTACCAACAAGGGCTGATGTAGGAGATCTATTAACCAGATAGCAAGCAGTGGGCACAGCTTCGGCCCAAAACCTTTGTTCTAAACCAGCTCCACTAAGCATACTCCTAGCCTTCTCCATCAGTGTCCTATTCATTCTCTCTGCAACTCCATTTTGCTATGGGGTATAAGGAGTTGTCTTATGCCTCTTGATACCTTGTTCTTTACATAATTGTTCAAACTCTGCTGAGCAAAACTTACCACCATTGTCAGTTCTCACACACTTAATCTTCTTACTAGTCTGATTCTCTACAAGGGCTTTAAATTCCTTGAACCAACTAAAGACTTGTGTCTTACTTTTAAGGAAATAAATCCACGTCCTTCTACTGTAATCATCTATGAAAGATACAAAAAATACAAACTTGGAGATTGAAGGAACTTTTACAGGACCAAATACATTAGAATGACTAAGATCCAAAACATCAGAAGATTTGTGAGAACTAGAGTAAAACTGAACATGATTTTGTTTACCATAGACACAGTGTTTGCAGAAGTCAAACTTGAGATTGCAATCATTTAACCCCTCAATGAGATTTTTATTTTTCAGGGTTCTGAGACCCTTTTCACCAATGTGGCCAAATCTCATATGCCACAACATTGTCTTTTCTGCAGGAAGGTTACCTTCCAAAGTGTTTGCACTACCATCAGAACCAATAGCCATAGACTTCTTCACTTCTTGTTCAGATGGTGAGGATGAATAACTATTACATAGAGGAATACATGCATCTAGCTGAAATAAGGTACCTCTCCTAGTACCCATTGCAAGCACTATCGATCCTCTCATCATCTTGCATCCTTCTTTTGAAAAAACAACTTGCACACCTACATCATTCAACATACTTACAGATAATAGGTTTCGTGCCAAACCCAGAATGTGCATAACTCTGTTGATTCCCTTTACTTGTCCATCAGGAAATTTGATAGTGACCCTTCCGCGTCCAACTATCTTTAGGTGAGAATCATCACCCAAGTACACCTTTCCACCATCGAACTCTTCATATTTTGAGAACCAATTTCAATGAGAGGTCATGAGAAAAGATGCACCCGAGTCAACCAACCACACATCATCAGATGCATGGGCTGCCAAAGCTGCGATGAATGCATCGCCATCTTCTTGAGATCTTTCTGAAGCTGAATCTGAACCTTTCTTCTTCTTCTTCGGCTCTTTGCAGTCTTTATGGAAGTGCCCAGATTTATCACAGTTCCAACATTTTTCCTTGGACTTATTGGAAGTCTTTGACTTCCCATGGGATTTGGATCTACCCTTATTGTCAGACTTATTGTCATTTTTCTTCCCTCTTTCAGTGGATCTCCCACGAACAGTAAGGGCTTCTTTTTCCAAAATGAAAGCGTTTCTCTGCATCTCCTCTGATAGCAGCGAAGACACCACATCATCCATTTTAAAGGTGATTAACGTGCTTTCGAGAGCCATCACAAGATGGTCCCATGAATCCGGTAAAGAACACAAAAGTGTGTAGCAACGATCCTCCTCCTCTAACTTGACACTAGCTGATGTCAACTATGTAGCTAGCAGATTAAATGCATTTAAATGATCTGTTATGGATCCACCTTCCTCCATTCACAAAGAGTACAACTTCTTCCTTAGGAACAACTTGTTCACCAGAGATTTGGCCTGATACACGGCCGCAAGTCTTTCCCACAAACTATTTGCAGTTTTCTTATCTAGAACATTCAAAAGAACTGCATCGGTTAAATAGGGTCTTATGAGACCCTTAGCTTTACGGTCTTTGATATCCCAATCTGCTTGAGCTATAGTTGCTGGTCTTGTAGCACTTGAATTCACTTCCCATAGGTCACGATCTTCCAACATGTCTTCCATCTTGAGTTTCCACAACTCAAAATTAGTGCCATTAAATTTCTCCACCTCCATTCTTCCATATGATGAACTTTCCATCTCAATCTGCAAATAAGATTCAGAATGCTTTGCAAAAAACTCCCACTCAAACTTGAGATCAGCTCAAAAAACCCTACCCAACAACTAGGATCAAAAGTTGATCAAAGCTCTGATACCACTTGTAAGGAAACTCAGGTGCGAAAATAGCTTCCTACACTAATCTCTATATGAGAGTATTGTGCAAATTCTTATAAATCCTTACAATTTTAGATTCGTTAACTACTTTAACAAAGATATTGCAACCACATACCATGCATATAGAAAAATAGAGAATGACACAATGATATACCCTGGGGAAACCTTTCAGTAAAAACCCTAGCACTCCAAAACCTGCACAATGTATTGATCAAAACTAGTATAGCTTACAATACACTTGCAATGCAAATTCTTTCAGAAGATTTCCAAAACTTTGAAGAAAAATCACGGCAGCATAAAAAATGTTCCAACCATACACTCACATAACATCTCTTTGCAACCCTAAAAAAGCTTATATCATGCGCTTCACTTTTTAGGGCTACTCCCAAAGATAACCGTATTAGGGTTTTACCATTCTCTGAGAAAATAGGAACCCCAATTTTTTTTTTCGGGGTAATGCCCCGAACCCCACGATTGGGGAAGAGTGTACAGTACTCAAATTTATCAGTTGCCACATGTCTTCACCTGTCATTGAATCTTCATGACATAGCTCTTACGTGTCATAGGAATCTGTCATAACCGTTTTAGCCATGATCTCCTTACACACAATTCAAGATGCCGACACATCAACATTATTTGCAAGAAATACATTTTACAAAACAAATAATAAGAATAGGAATTATTCAAGGTTGAGACACTTTATTCCTAACAGATAGCAGGTCGTGTTATGTTAGTCAACTCATATTTAAAAAGAGAGAGATTGGTAAAAAAAGAGGTGATGGATTAACAAGTTGTGTTATGATAATCAACTCATCTTTGAAAATATGCATAAAGGAGAGGTCAAATGGGCTAGAAAGTTGTGTTATGCTAGTTCAACCAATCCCAAGGATAACCAAGGAAAAAATTTGTATCCAAGGGTATCCTCTAAAATAGAATGAATAAGAGTCATTTATCTGTAGAAAATTGTGTTATGATAGTAGACTCAACATTAAATATAAAAATAGCCAAAACATTTTATACAAGGAGGTCATATGTTATGCCCTCTAAGATGGAAAAATATGACTTATTGACATCTGAAGAAAAAGAAGAAAAAGGATAAACACCTCAAACACCAAGGAGAAGGAATAGAAGATTGTAAAGAGATATCGTGCAACAAGTGTAAAGAGATGCATAAAAGAGGAAGATATATTTTCTCAAAGACATCTATCTCCAAGAGGAAATCTTGAACAAAAAATATATTATTGGCCAAAAGAGGGAAGGGAACAAGAATTCACACCTTCTCCATTTCTAGGTAAAGGGATTCTTGATGAAGGATAACACACTTCGAGTACCCAAATAAGGGATTTGTTTACCATGAACATGTAATTTCAAACAAGAGGTGATCAAGGATACACACCTCTTTCATAATAGATAATCCATGAGAAAAATAAATAATTCATTGTAAGAAATAATTTCACATGATAAAAAAACACCACTTAATCAAGGGAAAGTAGATCCTTAGAAAGAATAGGAGATTGAAAAAATACCCTTTCTCTCCAAACATAGAGACACAGATAAGAAAAACTAGTATGTTTCCTAAAAAGTATGATTGTACCTAAAATTATACCACCATGAAATGACAAAGATCCCACAAAGGATTAGGCTAACAATGTCACATAGCGTGGAGTAACATAATATGAACTTAAATGTTATTTAAAAGAATCATAATTAAAATACAACTCATTGTTACATGTTACATGAATGATATCATAATCAATAATTTTTTTAACTTTATAATTAAAATATTAACATTAATTAGTAGAGTGGTCATGAAATCGATGATACATACAAAAAGGAAGATTCTCAAGAGCTTGTCCATAATTCTTCTTTCACTTGGGTCAGGTTATCAACTTGGCATGAAGGAGGTTAGACGAAATTCTACCTTGGTTAATGTAAGCCATAGAAGGTATAGATTTTTTAGATGATAAGAGGGGGGATGATGACAAAGGAGGAGGTTGTAAACCAAAACCTTCCATAGGTGAGTGTGATGTATATTTCTAATTCATCTCAACACTTTTTTGCACACATCCTAAATCATGTTCAAGATTACGAGTTGAAATGTTAGAAGAAGATGGTTGAATAAGTCACACACTAGGGCCTTTGAAGGCTCTAGGTTTAGAAAATTTATATTCTCCTATAATATATGGCATAAAGTCTAATGAAACCTAAAAATATCCCAGAGTGTTACTTGAGGGTTAGTAGATGATGTTCCAACTTGTATTGGTGAATAAATAGAAGAATGTTCCATTTGTAAGTAACTTTGAAGTTTATAATCGTGCTCTATGGTTTGCATTGTGTTATTATAGATGAAATTTACTTTTTTATGAAGAGTAGAAGGGACAAATTTCCTAGCATGTAACTAAGGTTTTCCTACAAGAATATTATAACTAAGGGTATCAAACGTAACATGGATAAGAATAGGTAAAGTGACTAGACCTATAGTAACTATCAAGGTGATAATACCTAATGTTTCTTTCAAAACTTTAGCAAAGCCATGAATAGAAAAAAAGACCATGTGTTTAATTAAGGAGGTATCCACATTAATCTTATAAAACAACTCAATTCTACAAACATTAAGACCAAATCCATTATCAACCAAGGTTCATATAATAACATTATCTTTAATAAGAACCATAATCATGAGAGGATCGTATCAATGTTGCACTTCAAAAGAAGATAACTCCTCTTGGGAAAACATAATTTAAACCTTAGGTTAAGTTGTATCATATATTCCAACAAGGTTTCCATATCATTAAGTCCAGTAGGAGGAGGAACACCAGTATTTTGCAAAGCATCTTGAAGCATAGAATAGTGTGTGAGTGAAAATTGAACCAAGTCCCAAACAAATATCTTAGCAGGAGTAACATTAATTTTTTCAATAAGATTATACTCCTTAACAACTTGTTGTGAAGGGCGGGGAAAGGGGAGGAAGAATAGATTGAGGAGGAAAAATATTAAAATTTTTCTTATTGTTTTTAGTGTTATACATGTTATCTACTGCATGATAATAAGGTTTTTGAGTACCTTTTACCACAATCAATTATTTGTTTTGAGGGTGAGGGGTATCTTGATGAATATGGACAACAATATTAGACTTCTCACTACTAAAAACATGGGCAACATTGACTTGATTAGGATATTCAAAGGTTTCATTTTGGGAAAGGAGAATAATCAAGATATTATTCCATTTCTCCAAACCTGCTTCATGTGTTTGATAAATTTTAGGAGAGTGAAAAACATAACTCATTAATGCTTCATCTCTAGAGGGAATGTCATTGAAATGAATAGAAGATAAAGTGTCATTAAGGGAATTGAAAACCATATCAATATCTTCTATCATAATATTACCCTATTTTACCAAGTTACCATCATGAGGGAGGTACATATCAAGAGAGTAATCAAAACCATCCTCCAATGGTTCATCCCAAATAGGAAGATCATGGAAAGAAATGATATCTTCTTGCACCAATATGTCCTCATAGATAGGAGGTTCCTTAGGAGAGGATAAAGTGATAAAAGGGAGGCTAAGACACTATCACCTCTATGAAATATATGTTTTATGAAAGTAAGAAAGTTGAAAACACAATGAAAACATGAGAAAAATGCATGAAGCAATATGTAATTTTTATTTCTTTTTCATTTTAATGCAAATAAATGAGAAGATCTATATATGCATGAAAAAATAAAATAAAAATAAAATGATTACTATCAAAATGCATGAAAGTCAGATCTAATCATCCAAATCATAAATGGGATGTAAGGATGCCGAGTTCACCAAAATCTAAGGTAGAATGTAGTGTTCACTAGGTTGTATAGACAAACTAGTAATAATGGGCCTATCTCCTCTTACATTGGAAGGAAGATGATCAACTAGGTTTGAGGATGATCAAGCTACGAGTCGATACAATGATCATTTTCTATTATGGAAGATGTATGGGTAAATGTTAATGAAGAATGTTAGATCTAGGACTAGGAAGATAGAAAAGGAGATTTCTGCAAATTAGAGATAATTAACAGACTAAGAGCACAATTTCTGTACCATATTTGGAAAAAAAATGCAAAGACTTACCTGTACATCAAATTTCAGCTAAAATTTCCTGTCAAGGGTGAATTGGAGTCTAGGGGGTGATAGGACTTTCCCTTGATATGCTAAAAAGTGATGTAGAAGCTGTGGACAAGATGTAGAGTGTCAGAGATTCCTATAGCCAAATCCACAACTCTATCACCTATCACTTGTACACCAAAAGAGAGGGGATTTTTTTTGGGGAAAGAGGTTTTCATAAGTCAAACCCTTGTATAGGAATTAAACTTGAAATTGAATAGAAATCACATAAAGGAAAGGAAGTGTGATGTAATTAGCAGAGGCTTGATAAGTAGCGAATGCATTTGGAATGAGATCACAAGTGTTGATGCAATATCATAAGTCCAAAAAGACCTAATAGGACATCAAAAAATACATGCTTGCATGATGATTTTTGATGGTTGCCACAATCAAAGATATGAGGAGTCAAATGCCTTGACTGCTTGATATGCTTGAATTATTGAGGTAATATATGCTTGATTTATTATGTCTTAATAGGATCTTGATTAATGGATCTCTAGATGAGGTAGGTATCATTTCTTATATACTTCTCATCCATTTCATGTCTCAACACTTGAAGAAGGCCGATAAGGAGTTCAAATCCCACTCAAAATCAAAATACCTCTATTTGATTCAAAATTGGGCCCAATTTTCCATGTAAGGGGAACCTCACAATGTAGAGGTGACTTGGATCACCCCATACACTCAAAGTCACCCTTTACAAGCCAATCAAGGGTCAAATTCATATTGAGGATCAATTAAGACATGGGGATACCCAAAAAAATGCGAAATCAAGGTGTGATAAACAAAAATGTATGAAGCAGGTCACATATGATAATATGGCCTTTGTATGCAAGTGATGATTGAATGGATGGAATAATTAAAGGGGCACACCTATAGCTAAGGGCCCACATACAAATTTAAATATTATTGTTGCAACTTTATGTCCTATTAATCAACCTACTAAAATAAGGCCAAGAGAGGACTTATATTTGTTAAATTGTTAATTAGCCCTATAATGCATAGGAGGATGAACACACACTAAAATGAGTACTAACTATGAAAAAATTTTACACCTCATCAAGGTGCTTAAAATTTAGGATGCTACATATCCTACATCAAATAATCTTCTACAATAATCACTTCTTTTGGTTTGTCTTCCAATGGGGCTTCCACCCAATCTTTCTAATGTCCTCTTTTATCAATAGAAGCACATGACATTCTTTTCACTTTTATCTACAAATCTTCCTCTTGGAATGTCCTCCCTAAGTATATGAAGTCCTAAACTTTAATCTTCTTATGACTCCTTTTCCTTGTATGAATAACCTTGGTTAACCACATGGGCATTGTATTAGAAGGAAGAGGCTTGTATGATTCCATTTTGAACAAACCATTTGAGTGCTCTATCTCTTCTTCTTGTTGCAAAGATGCAACTTGTTGCAGTGGAGGTGTAGCAATATAATCAAAAGAAGGCATCTCTTGATGTTTTTCTTCTTGGTTAGGATAAGTATCCTCATTTTATTGTTCTTGGTATTGCTTTCCTTCTACTTCTTTATTGATTTCTTTTTAAAAAACTATGAGAATCTATCTTTCTATTTTACCTTTATTCTCATCATCTCCCACATATAAATCCCCAAACATATCTTGCACAAATGCTTCCTCTTGATCATGCTTAGCAAGAACATCTTAAGTTGGTGCCTCCATGCCTGTGATATCTTGAAAATTAAAGTTGAAGAACTTGTCCTCCCCAAATGGATCTTCTTTCTTTTATTTATGCTCCTTAGTCTTATGCTCTGTGACTAAATCTGATTCAATATTATGGAACTAAGACATTCTTGGTACTACATATTCTTTTGGTTTATCCTCTTGAGTAGTACTCAAGGAAGGGGTTTTAAAAAAATTCTTCTAAAGATTTCTCTCCCAAATTTAGAGCTTGAGCTATAGAAGTGGCATATCTAGTCCACTTTCTGCACTTAATCACAAGAGAGGAACTTGTATCTTCCTCTTCATCCTCCTCAATAACCTCTACCACTACCGACATAGTATGAAACTCCTTCTGTAGCCTCTTATAAACTCTCTTACCTACTTGGGGAGGCTTATTCTTCTTCAACCTAACCATGAAACAAGGGATCCACTATATAGAGGATAAAGAAGGTGCATTTTTTGTTGTGACAAGAGTGGGACTTGGTGTGGAAATAGTTATAATTGTTAGAATAACTGAGAGAGGGGGGGGG
The DNA here is from genome assembly GCA_027943335.1 of Chamaecyparis obtusa. Taxonomy (NCBI): domain Eukaryota; kingdom Viridiplantae; phylum Streptophyta; class Pinopsida; order Cupressales; family Cupressaceae; genus Chamaecyparis; species Chamaecyparis obtusa. The sequence continues at coordinate 31,133 of BSBK01008493.1, read as the reverse complement.
GGGGGTGAATCAGTTAGATTAGTTATCCTACAGTCCCAAATATAAAGATGTACCTTATAAAACAATTCCAACAAATTATGCAGCTTGGTAACATAAAATATCAATCTGTCTGTCTAGTTTACTGATTACCAGTAATTATCCAACTTTGATTACTGAATAAATCAACTATGTAGTATGTAAAGTATGATTGCAAAAAAATCATCACAAATAACACATAACACAATGATTTAATGTGGAAACCTTGATAAGGGAAAAACCACCTGGGACCAATAACCCAAAATAATTCATTCTTTTGAAGTGAGCTCAGTGAAGAGTCAACCCTATTAAATGTTACAATACACACTATTAGGTGTGACCTGGTTAGAGGATTTATCACTAACATTTAACTTTTGACCAGCATTCACAATGGGGTCAACAAGATAACACTTTACATTCAACGAATGTCATAGGGTAGAACATAAGACTGTTAAGTCCACTCGGTTAAGAGATTTTATGAATCAATGGTTAAACTGATACAATACTGATCTGATTCAAATACAACTCAATTGCAAATATTCAGATCTATGCTAATCCCATAAAAATATCCTTTGATCATTAATAAATTCACTTTCTCAATATTTCTCAACTTACTTTCACTTGGTAAATGGTTCTATGATGGTCGGTAATCTCTGCAGTCTCGGTTCTTTCACTAACCAGTTTGATTAGGTATGCATGAATAAAGTCTTCACACAAAATCTCTACAGTCTTCTTCTTTCTAGTATGTTTCAATAATGAAACTCATATCTCTTATATAGACAAGTAAACCATTTTCATATCAGCCATTAGATTTTTTCGCTTAATCTCCTTCGTCCATTTTGCCTCTTAAACCTTCCTCGATAGATGTGTCATTAACACATTTCAATATCATCATTTAGATCTTCTCTGAATTTTGTCAGCCGTGGATCTCATAACAAACTTCATCCTTAATCTCAAAATCATAACAATTTACAGCTCATCAAATTCAGTCGGTTGTTCTTAGCATTTAATGTTTTCATCCATACTCGGTTGATATAGAAATGTGGCAGTGATAACTAGTTTAACTAGCTCGGTTAACACTATCAGTCGGTATACACTACACTGGCTTAGTGTATACATAAATCTTCAATTATCGACCACATTAACATGTTCAATTTCAAATCTCTTCTTTATAATAGATTAATGTAACATGCTCAAGTCAACAATATAAAGGCATAGACTCATCAATAAGTTACCCAATATTTTCCTTATCCTTATCTGTCATATTCATCTATTCCTCATGTAGATATCTCAATTCTTCATCTTTTCTTCCTTCAACAGATGTTCAGATGTTTGTAACTAACATGATAAGTACTGTAAAAAATAGTTGACATCAATGACAATCATATTGACTAATTTAATCATCTTAAATATCATTTCAGTAGTTCGGTGATTTCTAATCACTATACCTTCAGTTCATTCAGATATTCAATCAGTTGTAGTTCATCAATCTCTCCCTTTGGCATTGATGGCAACACAAGAAACATGAAAATATGCCATACACATACCAAACATGTATTCTACAACTATGTAAGTAAATGCTATAGCTCGGTAGGCTTAAATTTAATATGTCTAATCACTACAAAATATAACAACATTACAAGTGCAGACTCTCCCTACAGATTTGATCTTTTCAGTTCTCAGATTCCCTTTGTTCTCAGCAACAAATATTCAAGTCTCTCCCTTTCTCTATGTTCTCACTAACTGATTTTTCATATTCATTCTCTCTGATTTTCTTTTCATATTTCTCTGATTTTCTCTCCTGCAACTTTTCATATGCAACTTCTCTCCCATTGACAACAATGCCAAAGAAAATATACAAACAACTCTACAATAGCCAAGTAATTCTCTATTGTTCGGTTCATATCAGTTGGTTAGGTACCTTCAATGTACATATAATTTTTTTTTCTATTCCAGCTTCTACAATCTTTCACAACCTTAGACAAAATCCAAAGTGTGAGCTATGTGCATCAACATGAATGATCTTCTGATAAGTATAGATTGATGCAACCTCCAGATCACCTCAGTGACCAATAGATAGGAGACGGACCCCAAATCTAGTCCTCAAATATTCAAATGTGTCCTTTGATAATGGTTTAGTAAAGATATCAGCAAGTTCTTCCTTAGATGTTACAAATTCCAGTTTCACCTGCTTCTCTTGAACTTGTTCCCTCAAGTAGTGATAGTTAATGGATATATGCTTTGTTTTCAAATGCATCACAAGATTCTTAGAAATATTTATTGCACTAGTGTTGTCACAATATATAATCATCGGGTCAGTTATTAACTCATTCATCCCTTCCAACACTTGTCTAATCCAATCTATATTTGAACAATTTGCAACAACAACAACATACTTTGCTTTAGCAGTAGACTGAGAAATGCATGCTTGTTTCTTGCTAATCCAAGTCACAAGCCTTTCCCCTAAAAATAATGCTCCACCGGTTGTGCTCTTCTGGTCATCTATGTTTCCAGCCCAATCTACAACGGTGTAAACTCTAAGTTCAAATTTTCCCTTCAAATGTATACCATAATCCATAGTCTTCTATTTTCTTCAAGTATCTCAAGATTCTTTTCACTGCAACCATATGTGAATCTTTAGGATTGGCAGAAAATCTAGCCACAATCCCCACTACATGTGCAATATCAGGCCTATTGTGTACAACATACATTAGTTTACCAATCATAGATCGGTATAGAGTCTGATTTACTTCACCAGATTCATCATCCTTTGTCAATTTACAACCAGTTACCATCGATGTTCCCACTGGTTTAGCATCTTCCATGCCAAAAGTTTTCAATACTTCTTTAATGTATTTTGATTGTGTGATGAAAATCCCATCTTTCTGTTGTATAACCTACAAACCTAGAAATAATTTAATCTCTCCAAACATAGACATCTCAAATTCCTTTCTCATGTCATCAACAAAAGATTTGCAAATTAGATCTTGTCCACCAAAGATTATATCATCAACAAATATCTCAGCAATGTTATCATCAGATCCTCCTTTCATGTACAAATTACTATTTTCACTAGTTCTTACAAAACCAATACTTATAAGATAAGCATGTAATCTTTCATACCATGCCCTCGGTGCTTGCTTCAATCCATACAAGGCTTTGTGCAATCTACTTACCATGTCTTTCTGATTGTGATCAACAAATCCTTCTGGTTGTTCTATGTAAACCTCCTCCTTTCATTCAGAAACATTGATTTCACATCCATTTGATATACTTTAAATCCCTTGTGCAGCATAAGAAAGTAATATGAAAACTCCTTCTAGTCTAGCAACAGGTGCAAAGGTTTCACCATAATCAATACCTTCTTCTTGTGCATATCCCTTGCAAACAAGTCTTGCCTTATTCCTAGTGACCTCTCTATTTTCATTCAGCTTATTCCTAAAAATCCACTTAGTACCAATAACATTTTTATCTATCGGTCTAGGCACTAAAGTCCATGTTTTATTCTTCTCAATTTGTTCAATTTCCCCATTCATAGCATTGATCGATTCCTCATTTTCAAGTGCATCCCTAACATTATTAGGTTCAAACTCACAAACTAAGCATGTGTTTTGTCTTAACTTACTTCGGGTCAACATGCCAGCTTGCTTATCTCCAATGATTTGATTCTTTGGATGATGTCTTCAAACAAATCTAGCTATTACTTGATCTCTTCTCTGTTCATCATTTGGTTCAGGTTCATTTTCCTACTCGGTAGCTTCTTCTTGATTCTCGGTTTGCATGTGTTGATTCTCGGTAGCATTTTCTTGATGCTCGGTAGACTCAGCCCATGGCTTCAGTAGATAACATGGATCTTCAACATAAGTAAACCTACCATAATCTTCCGGCTCATTCATGCTTTCTTCATCATTTTTTTCAACAAACTCATCAACTCTAACATTAGCACTTTCTATCATCATATTAGTAACCTTATTCAAATATTTGTAAGCTTTACTCTTAGTAGAATATCCCAAGAATATTCCTTCATTACCTTTAGAGTCAAATTTACCATTCCTATAATCTTTCATAATATAACACTTGCTACCAAAGATTCTGAAATAACTTACACTTGGTGTGTATCCAAACCATAACTCATAAGGTGTCTTGTTTGTGTCTTTCTTTAGTTGAACTCAGTTTAGGACATATATTGCTGTGCTAACTACCTCTCTCCACTACATCTGTGCAAAATATTTCTTAATCATCAATGTTTTGGTACAATCAACAATGGATTGGTTTCTCCTTTTAGCAATTCCATTATGCCATGGTGTTCTAGGTACATAAACCTGCCTTTTTATACCATGCTCATTATAGAAGTTAGTGAATTCATTAGAAACAAACTCACCTCCTCTATCAGACCTTAAGCATTTCAATTCTTTTTCATTTTCTTTTTTAACTTTAGCCTTATACCATTTAAACAATTTGAATGCCTCAGATTTTTCTTTCAAGAACATAACTACATTTTCAATCTAGTATAGTCATCAACAAATAAAATAAAGTATCTATCACCATAGTAGCTTTGAGTTCTCATAGGACCACATAAGTTGGTGTGAACCAACTCCAAAATTCCTTTAGATGAATAGTCCTTACGTTTAAAACTAGATTTTGTCATCTTTCCTTTTTGACATTGATGGCACATAACATGATCAGGTTTGGTTAGACTAGGCAATCCTCTAACTTTTCTCTTTCTACTGATCTTAATCATGTTATCAAAATTTACATGACATAACCTCTTATGCCATAACCATGCATCTTCATTTTTCACCAGTAAACAAGAAGTCTCAACATTGTCAAGATAAAATAAATTACCTTCGATTGTCCACCTGTTCCAACAAGCTTTCCATTTTCATCATATATTTTCACCTTCTTGCTTTGAAATGTAACTCGATGACCTAAGTTATTCAGATGTGCTACACTCAACAAATTGTAATTAAGTCCTTTTACCTAGTATGCATTATCACATCTAATTTTATCATTCAATAAAATAGATCCTTTTCCTTTAACCATGCAAAGTGTGTCATTTCCCATTTTCACTGATCCTCCATTATAATGCTCAAGATGATCAAACTTATCTTCATCACCAGTCATGTGATGTGTACAACCACTATCAATGATACAAGTATCATTCTTACTAACTTTAGAAATAAGTGTTGTTTCTACGTACCTTTCCTCCTCTTCTGAATCATCTTTTATTGCAACAAATACCACCTCAATGTCATCATCAGTGTTGGTGTCGGAGTCATCTTCTTCAACAAGGTAACTTGCCTTTTTTCCCTTACCTTTGTGATCTCAGTTGTCTCTATTGTAGTGTCGATAGCCTCTATTTTTTCTTCTGCCATACTTCCATTCACCAAATCTGTCTCTACCTTTAACATCCTCTTTCTTGTTAGGACATCTAGCAGCAATATGACCAACTTCTTTACAATTAAAACAAGCTAAAGGTAACTTTCCCTTATATCTACCTTTACCTTTTCGCATTCTCTGGGCCATCAGTGCTTCAAGATCATCAAGCTCATCATCAATATTACTCACTTTCATTCCTCATATTATGCTTACTGCTATATTTACCAATCTTAAGAGAAGACATAAAAGAAGACTCAACACTCGGTACAACACTATTGTAAAAATTATTCAGCTCAAAAGTTGTTAACTTTCCAATCAAACGATCAAGAGTAAGAGTGCTATTAGGTGCAGACCTCATTTCATGAATAATAGATATTTTGATTGCATAAACATGCAACAAGGTTCTCAGTATCTTACTTACCACTGTATCTTGAGAAATAATACCACCAGGTCCTCAGATAGCATTAACTACCTCTTTGATTCGGTTTGTGTACTGTGTAATATTCTCTCCTTCCTTCATCTTCATGTCATCAAATCTACCTCTTGTACACACTAAAATGGTGCACTTCTATGAACCATTACATGCAAGGTTGCTCAAGAATGAGGCCTCACAAAGCGGCTCATAGCTCTCTATGCATGGAGTTGCAAGGGACTATGATGTGTTTGTTCTCAGCTAGAGCTACAAGCTTGTGACCTTGCTAGTCAACCACACAATGAGAGATTCAAGTGAAGACAAGGGCAACAATGCCAATATCTTCAAGAATCAAATATGCAATGCAATGCAAGCTATATGAGAATGCAATCTAAGCTATGGAAATGAAAGTACAATGCAACTAATCTATGAAAGGAAATAGCAATGGATTACAATGCCTCCTATTTAGACTATGTGAGATTAATCTATTGCATAAGAAGAAATCTACACTAAGAATGCCATTATCATGCAACTATGAAAGCAAATATGCAACTAAATGATGCAATGAAGCAAGTCTTCAATGTCTTCAAAAACTTCAAATGTACCTAAAACCTGCAGCATAACATTAGCATAAAAATATGGTATATCCAAATGAAGGAGAGAGCTCTCCTTTTATAAGAAATGAGGTGAAATGGACCATGGAGATTAAGAGGCAAAAAGTCTTAATCAATGGTGGAGCTTGAAAGAGGAACAATCCATGTGCACACATATCTTCCAATAGAAAAATAAGAGTTGACTTTATGTCCATATGAGACAAAAAGTGCTTTTCTCCTTTTTATAAAATATGAATAATACTTTATTTGTGCAACTTAGGATAAGAGGAAAATGTGGGCTTTTTATTTATTCAAAAGGGGAGGAAATATTCCTTTTAATCAAATAAAGACTTAGGATAAATGGTTAGCCCAAGGATAAAAATCCAATATATGATCGAAATTAAGATTTGATCAAGAAATTGATAATGTTGAAAATATTGATTATTGATAAAAATGATTCAGGATTGATAAATTGAATAAATGGGGCCCAAAGTCTAGGCGACCATTTTTGGGTGCATATATTTGCCCCTCTTTGACTAATGTGTGATCGATTTGGGAACACATGCAGTCAAAGAAGAATTGAAATGTGAGATCGATCTGGGATCACAAAATAATTCAGATGTGAGGTCGATTCGGGATCACATCCAGACAAACATAGACAAAGGCCTTTGAACATGAGGTCGATTCGGGATCACATTCAAAGTAAGAGATAAGAATCTCAAATTTGAGCGAAAGCTCACAAAAGATGTCTGAATCAAGAGAATCAAGTAATTGGGGATGAGAATCCCATAGGTACTACCCCCTCGGAATCAAAATCGAAATCAAGTAGAGGAGAGACAGAAAATCGATAAAGATTTGATCAAATCAGAATGAATTTATAATCGAAGGTAAGGGTCAATAGGTTAACCATTAGGCAATGAAACATGCCCCAGCCTGACTGGAAAGATGCAGTCAAACATGAGAAAGGAGGGAATGGAATGAATATGAATGAAAGACTAGAAGTTTGGAAGACATGGAAATGAAGAAATGACGATGCCCCAACAAAGATCGAAGGATTAGGCCGCAAAAGATCAGTCAACTGCGTAGAAGAAGGGAAGATTTTGAAATACAATTTTGACTATGAAGATGACCTCGAATTTTGATTTCAAGTCCGAAAATAGATCCAAGATATCAAAATTAGCTAGGGGTGCAATTTTTGCGTAATTCTGAGGTGTTTTGAAAATGAGGTCAAAAAGTCAAAAGGCTATAAAAGGGGTCAAAATGTCATTTTCAAAAATCATGTCTTTTAGCGATTTGAGAATTTTCAGAGCTTTAGAGAGAGAAAATGGCCCAGTAAGCAGGAGTTCCCATCCACAGGCATCGATTCGAGCACGCCCGGTTGCACAACCGGCCACCACACTATCCCGCCCCGGTATGTTTTTGAAAAACTTGAGCTTTTTGAGTCATTTTTTGCATTTAATAGCTTTTTTTAGCACGTTTTTCAAATTTTCAAATTTCAAATTTTTTTTGTTGGGCGAAATGTCGTGCGATACTTTAGAAGTATCACGCCCTTTGGGGAGAAATGTCACCCGATACTTTGCGGGTCCCCAAAGTATCGCGCGACCTAAGACACCAGTATCGCACGATACTGGGCGAAAGATCGCACGATACCGGGTGAAGTATCGCGCGGCATAAGGTATATCGCCCCGCTATAGGGAGAAGTATTGCGCGATACTTCTCCAAAAAAAGAATATCGCCCAAGTTAAAATTTTGATTTTTTACGCATTTTTGAGCAAAAATGACATGGGTCTAGACAATGTTACGTTTTAGTGATATTTTATACTGATTTTTAGACATCCATCATGATATGTGCTAACAACTGGCTTAGTTTTTGATTTGCAGGAGGTCTTTCCAGCGCTGATCATCAGAGCGCCGAAGGTGACGGGATTGAGATGTGTCCAAGATCTAGATGATCCGGGCAATGCTGATGTCCGGGCCATGGGATTCAGATACTTATTGAGATATCCGTACATCTAAGCTGACCATGGGTTGTTGACTGCTCTTGTCGAGAGATGGCATAGCGAGCACAACACCTTCCACCTACCTACTGGAGAGGCATCGATCACTTTAGAGGATGTTTACAGGATCTTACGGGTGCCATGTCATGGTGAGCCGGTGAGTATAATCAGGTTTTGAGATATAATCATAAATATAATATTTCCATATGATGAAAAATGACATGATTTGTTTGTTGGCACAAGTGTACTATGATCAGGATGCCACTGAGGGGCGCCGACTAGTTTAGGAGATGTTCCAGGATGTCACTATTCTGGATAGGCATATCAGTTAGGAGAGGCTGATAGATGATTTTGGTAGAGACTACCCAGTGCCATGTATTGTGGCTTCTATTATCTCACAGATCCTGATGACTGATCGCAGTCAGAAGGGCTTCCCGCTCGGATGGGCTCGGTTACTGGTTGATTTGGTAGGCAGGCCTCGTCAAATGGCATGGGGTCCTGCCATATTGGCAGAGATGTACTACGAGTTGCATGAGATCATCTATAGGGACGGTCAGACATGGGCGTGTGGTGTCATCCTAGCACAGGTGTAGGCATGGGAGCACATCGCTGTGGTGCACCCTAGGGTTCAGCCGAGGGAGAGGAGGTACCCTTTTATCTATAGGTACCTCAAGTTCATATCACATGCCCATACTGGGGATGTGACGTACTACAGGAGGATTCTAGATGAGATAGCCTCGTTCACATGGAGGCCATACAGGGAGGTGGAGGTCTGGGGAGATGCGGCCGATGAACTGAGTTACATGCTGTGCACTCGACCACTGGTAGGTCGATATGCAGAGATAGTGGAGAGGTTCTGCATCACTCGGGTATGGTGACAGTTTGGGAGGCAGCAGTGAGTCTCGACAGAGACTACGACATACGCCAGGGCCAGGGATGAGGAGGGTCATGGGTGGCTACCTATGTTGGATTATCAGCAGGCTGTCGCAGAGACAACGGGTATCAGGAGCGAGCCCTGGGAGTATTTCCCAAATGTGCAGATGTAGGGGCTGATGCAGCCTACCAAGCAGAGTGGCAGAGGGTTCCATTCCCTCAGTTTATGGTACCAGATGCACAGGTACCAGCGCAAGGGGGAGACAGAGGGGATGACAGGGGAGACGGAGGGGAGGGAGGGGAGGGAGGGGATGGAGGAGATGGCGGGAGGGGGAGAGGGAGGAGGATGGAGAGAGGAGAGGGGTTGAGACTAGGTGGCCAAAAATGGGCACGGGGACAGAGATCAGTGACACCTGAGGATGAGGTGAGACTAGCTCACCGGCAGGCAGAGGCACAACAGGAGCAGCCTGCGGGGGGGATGATCTGAGAGCCCAGATACAGGCTCAGGAGGTAGAGATACAACAGCTCCGAATTACTATAGCCGTGAGAGATCAGCAGCTACTAGATCTGAGGTTGGAGTGAGATTAGCAGATAGCCGATCTCAGGGTAGAGATAGCACACCGTGAGGCGATGGCACAGGCAGATGCACTGGAGCTCCGACGGGAGTCAGCAAGAGCAGCCTACTATCACAGACTCTACCTGCAGGCTGTTCCAGAGGGTGAGAGAGCGCCATCATACTCTCAGAGGGCAGAGGTATTAGATGTGGTACTTGATAGGAGAGCTATGCCTCCACCACCATGAGCTCCTCACGAGGGTGGTAGCGAGTCTTAGGATTAGGTCATAGGTTGATAGATGTGTATACATATCTTTGAGACATTGATCCAGATTATGGGATCCCATTTGTATATTGTATATCATGACATGGTTATAGATTTATGAGATTACTAGATGTTCAATGTATTATGTGTATTTGTCTCACTTGTGATGGATGTACTAGCTTATATATATTGTCTTGTCATTTTGCTCAAAAATGCTTATGTATGTTCTCTCTCATAGATGTATGTTTAATTCTCATGTGTATGATATAGATTCATGTTTCTTGAAAATGACAGTTTTGATATAGATATGATGATATGATTAACCCCTTGTGATGAACAGGGATAGGTTTGAGATGAAAAAGACAAGGAGTGAAAGACATGATCAAGAAGAAGGAAAGGTGAGCACAGTCGACTGACAGGTCCACGTAAGATAAAAAGGAAAGCTCTCTCCATATGCAAGAAATGCAAAACTAGATTATCGTGACCCTAAAAATGCAAGCTACTATGAAAAGTGGTTGACTTGCAAGGTCACAACGCCTATAGACATCTAATTATCATCATCGAGCGTTATTGGTAGCGTCGTGAGATCATACAATGCACACTAGCATACCTATGTGGATATGAATATGATCTTTATCAGATAGAAATGTGGGAATCTCACCTAGGCATCAAAGACATATAGGTCAAGATGACTAATGCAGTGAGATTACCTAAGTTTGTTATGGCGAGATTATGCTTGTATCAAGACATGTGAAAATCAGGATAGCTAGAAGCATGCACTCGCATAACAGTCAAGGATAATACCTTGTCAATCCATAGTGTCAAGTAGGACCAGCATAAATGCTCATGACAGTTAGGATCAACAAAATATACCCACAAGCAGATAAAGAAAGAAAACATGTTCTCATTCCCTTAGTCTTCTAGCTATGCATCATCGAAAACTTCTCAGGGAGAGACCACTCATCAAAGAAATCCTCATAGACAGCACACAAAGAAAAATAAAGTCATCATATCGTCAGCGAGTTGATTGTTTAAGTGCATGTGTGTTGGTCATAGAGTCAAACTCTGAGTATCGTATCTGCTTAGTGAGAAATATCACATTACACTTTAGACTATTGGGTAAGACACCTGATAAGTGTTAAGAAACACTTGACGCAAGGGTAGTGTTGAAAAACACTGTTTGGGGTGGTGTTGAAAAACACCTGTTGTGAAATGCCCCAAGAGACAAACGCACCTAAAAGACCAATGCTAACAGTTATGCCCCCTAGACAAAGACAAAGACCAATTCCAAACTAAGACAAATAAGGTCAAGGCATGAGGGAAAGGCTCAGTGTCGAGGATGCATGCTAACAAATAGGAGTGCAAAGGCCTCAAGTAGTGCTTGTTTCCAGGTTTTCACCACTTGGATTCTTTTTTCATTTTTTTCATTTTTTTTTTTTTTTGGATTTCTAAATTTTTTTGTTTTTTTTTTAGGACTTTTTATGCTTTTTAGAATTTTTTCAGCATCATATTTCAATTTTTTTGGTATTTTTTTAGGATCAATAAGATATATACAAAGGATGCCCCCAGACAGAATGGGCGTCAAGGATAGAACTTCTTGAGGTGCACAATGTTGATGGGATCAGGGAGCTGTTCTCCATCAGGATCTGATAGTAAATACGCACCGGTACCAAAAGTAGCTGTGATGACATATGGTCCAAGCCAGTTAGGTTCAAACTTGCCCTTTTGCTCTCTGTTCTATTGGTTCTTAGGGTTCTCTCGCAAAATAAGATCACCTATTTGAAATTCTCTAGGGTGAACCTTCTTGTTGAATGCTTTGGACATACGCTTCTGATACACTCTCATCTGATCAAAGGAAGCCTTATGCTTCTCATCTAGAAGTTCTAGTTCCTGTAACCTCATGGTGCGGTAATCCTCATCTATAATCAAACCTTTGAGTGAGACTCTAAGTGATGGTATCTTGACTTCTAAAAGTAATACCGCTTCAGCGCCATAGGTGAGAGAAAAAGGAGTGGCTCCTGTAGGTGTACGAATGCTTGTTTTGTAAGCCCATAGTGCTGGATTGATTTGTAAGTGCCAATCCCTACCATTCTTGTGCACTGTCCTATGAAGAATCTTAAGAATGGTTTTGTTAGAAGCTTCTGCCTGTCCGTTTCCCTGTGGAAAATAGATGGAGGACCAATGTTGCTTGATTTTAAACTTTTTGCATAGATGCTTTAGGTCCTTATTCTTGAATTGACCTCCATTGTCAGTAATGATCTCAGAAGGCACTCCAAATCGACAAATAATATGATTCAAGATGAACAAGGAGATAGTCTTCCCTGAAGCAACAGAAAGTGGCACAACTTCCACCCATTTTGTGAAGTAGTCAGTGGTAGTAATAATGAACTTATGTCCACCTGAGGAGTTGGGATGAATCTGCCCAACCAGATCAAAGGCCCAGCGCTGAAATGGCCAATGAGAAACAGAAGGGATCAGCTCCCTACATGGAGCATGAATCAGGTTTCCATGTTTCTGATATTTTTCACATGACTTAGCAAAGGTGACTGCGTCTATCTGCATTGTGGGCCAATAATATCCCACCCTAAGCAACCTTCAGGCCATGGCAAGACCATTAGAATGTCCACCACAAATGCCCTCGTGGATGTCAGCTAACGCTTGGTTGGATTCCTCCTTTTCCAAGCACCTAAGGAGCGTCCCATCTAAACCCCTCCTATATAAATCACCAGAGATGAGGGTGTGGCGAGAGGCGTTACGGATGAGGTTTCGACGTTTAGAGTGGTTGAATGTGTCGGGGATGATGCCATCATGAAGATATGAATAGATAGCACCATATTGGGAAGACTCATGTGTGATAATGGCACAAATGACATGGCTTTCAGATGAGTCAAAGATGGGATGGTGTATTTCTTCCACTAGGAATTCAAATCTGGATTCATGTGTCTCCAACTAAAGAAGGGAAGCTAATGTGGCCATGGCATCTCCAACTTTGTTCTCTATCCTAGGGATCTGTTGAAACATCACAAAGGTGAAATAGCGTCTCAAAGAATCAACCATCTTTTTGTAGGGTATCAATTTATCATCTTTGGTTTGATACTACTCATTGACCTGGTTGATGATTAACTGGGAATCCCCAAAGACATGTAACTCTGTGATGTTCCATTCTATAGCCATTCTCAAGCCATTGGTTAAAGCTTCATATTCTGCAATATTATTTGCACATGGGAATAAAAGTTTGTAAGACTTTGGGATATTGTACCCATGTGGAGAAACAAATAATACTCCAGCACCTGATCCATTTTGCATGTGGGAACCATCAAAGAACATTATCCAAGTGCGAGTAGTCGTATACAAGATGTGTTCATCTGGGAATTCCACTTGGACCGGCATACTATCCTGAACTGGGAAATCAGCTAATTGGTCAGCAATAGCTTGCCCTTTTATGGCCTTCCTTTCAATGTACTCTATGTCAAATTCAGTTAGGACCATCATCCATTTAGCAAGTCTACCCGTGAGGGCAGCCTTACTAAGCAAATATTTAAGAGGATCAATTTTTGCAATCAAATGTATGGTATGAGCAAGCATGTAGTGGCGCAACTTTTGAGAAGCAAACACCACTGCAAGACACGATTTCTCAATATTATTGTAATTGATCTCATAGAAGATGAGAGTACTACTGATATAGTATATGGCCCATTCTTTTCCAGTATCATCTGATTGAGCCAACAATGCCCCCAGGGAAGTGTCTGTAGCTGAAATGTATACGATCAATGGTTTCCCTGGAATAGGAGGCATTAGAATCAGAGGATTAGCCAAGTATTGTTTAATCTGATCTAGGCTCTTTTGACAATTCTCGTTCCAAACACAAGAAGCACCCTTATGTAATGTCTTGTTAAACGGTTGTGCCCTATCTGCAAGTTGAGAAATAAACCTCCTAATTGATTGAAGACGTCCCTGAAGACTTCTCATTTGGCTGATATTTTGAGGAGGTGGCATATCTAAAATTGCTTGGACCTTTTCGGGATCAACCTCGATACCTTTTGCTGATATTATGAATCCTAAAAGTTTGCCTGAGGTGACGCCAAATGCGCACTTCTTTGGATTCAACCTGAGTTGAAACTGTTCCATGCGATCTAGAATTACTTCCAGATCATCAAGGTGTGTGTCCCATTTTCTTGATTTTGCCAGGGTATCATCCACATAATCTTCCATGTTTTTGTGCATCATATCATGAAAGATAGTGGTCATAGCTCTTTGGTAGGTTGCTCCTGCATTCTTTAATCCAAATGGCATGACGTTCCAACAATAGGTTCCCCATGCACATGTGAATGCTATTTTCTCTTGGTCTTCAGGAGCTATTTTAATTTGATTATATCTAGAGAAACCATCCATTAGAGAGTATATCTCATAGCCCGCTGTCATGTCCACTATCATGTCAATGTTTGGAAGTGGAAAATCATCCTTTGGGCATGCTTTGTTTAAATCTCTAAAATCTGTACATACACGAATGGACCCATCATGTTTGGAAACTGGTACTATGTTTGAGATCCATTCTGCATAATCGATGGCTCTAATGAATCCAGCTCTCAAAAGTTTTTCTAATTCCCCTTTGACAAGGATAGCTACATGTGGATGCATTTTTCTGAGTTTCTATTTCACCAGTTTGACGCCTAGAGCTATGGATAAGTGATGCATTATAAGATTTGTGTCAAGCCCTGGCATGTCTGAATAGGTCCATGCAAAATTAATTTTCTTTTTTTGTAAAAACTGTACATATGCCTTGGTCTCTTCTTCTGATAAAGACTGAGCAAGATGGACTATCTGAGGAGTTTCTTCTGTGTTCAAATTGACTGGCTTTGTTGGCTCAATCAATACTGATGATCTATCCTGGAAATAACTCAGCAAGTTATTAAGTACCCCATCCTTAGGTGCCTCAAAGAGGTTTTCACCCTTGGATGCATCATTTCTTTTTACTATTTTTGGTTCTGACACCGCCACAAAGTGGTTTTCGCCATCAGACCTATTTTTCTTTTTTTCTTTCTCTTTTATTTTTAGACTGAGGTACTTAATATCAGGCTCTGTCATGTTGGTTGTTGGTTCACTGGTGGAAGAAACCACGGGTTCAAGAGCATTCAGATAGCAAGCAATTTCGTAATCATTCTAAAAAGTGAGGAAGATAGGCTCTTGATGGCACTGAGACCAGTCAATTAGGTCAAAGTGAACAAGGGGTAGGTCAATGACTGGTTCAATGTTGTTTATGCGAAAGGTGTCATCTCTGGTGACCATATAATCGAAGTTCATCAAGTCTTCTCCTAAGATACCCGAATTAGGATTCATCCTATCAAACGAAGCATCGTCCACTAAGGCGATTTGAGGAGTGCAATCCTCTAGTCCTACACTAGGCTTGTTAGCCGCATCGGGTTGGGTACTATAGGCATGGACAATATCTATGTCCAGATCAATTATTGCATCTGAAAGTGAGTCCCATTCATATTCATGGGAGTCTATGTTTGAGTCATCATTTGGGCCTCGTGATGTAGAAGCCTCAAGGTTAGGAAGGGTTTCCTCCTCTCTAGTGCTAGTATTGGTACTATCCGTTGCAGCTAGGACAGTAACACTTTCCTTCATCGATCTAGCAGCCATATAGTCACTATCCGTCGCAGCTGGGATAGTAGGACTGTCAGGTATCAAATCTATGGAATCTCCCCAAAGGAGATTCGTTGAGGGAACCCAATCATCAGACACATCTTGTTGATTAGAAAGATTAGGCATATAATCTGAGTCACTATCACTGTCCATCGCAGCTGGGACAGGGACACCTTTCTTCTTCTTATTCTCAAAACCTAAGCCAATCATGGACTTATTCTTTCATCCGAAAAGAGCATGATCAAGAGGCTCGGCTTTAGCATCCAGCCTATGACTAAGGGGACCATATCCTAGATATCCCATATTTTTAACCAGTGTATACCCTCTCCCATAAGCTTCAGGTGAAGGAGCAAAATTCTCATTGTGTTTGTATTTTTTCTTGTGATGGATCCAGTCCCTTACGACAACTTCCTCTTTCTCTTCCTGAATGGGGACCGAAGACTCAACAAAGTTTCTAAATAATGTCATTGACGATGACGAAGGCTTCACATTTGGTGATGGTCTCCCATAAGACCTAGGAGAGATTGGCATGTTTGTAAAAGAATCAATTTATAATCTCCCATCCCAAGATCTATGGTCTTAAACTTCTCCTTGCATTGTGCAAGTGAACTACTAGGATTGTCAGCTTCCCTATTCAAAGGTACATGTGATCCAGCAGAAATGTTATTAACTGACAAAGCACTATCTCCAAGTATGCAAATTTCTACACCATTATGGGGAAATTTAACACACTGGTGATATGTTGATGGGACTGCTTGCATTTCGTGAATCCATGGCCTACCTAGTAGAATGTTGTAGGCTAAAGGTCCAACATCATCAATTTGAAATAAGATATCCTCTTCTACTGGACCAATGCGAATAGGCAAAACGGCCAATCCCTTAGAACTTCTTTCTGCTTCATCATATGCCTTGATTGTGATCTTTTTCCTTGTGTCAATGACATTCTCAGAATATCCTAGAGCCAACAACAAACTCATGGTACAAATATTGAGCCCCGCACCCCCATCTATCAGTACACGCTTGACATGGGTTTTATGAATCATGACTTCGATGTGTAAGGCCAAGTTATGTGGGTGACTGATGGATTTGTCGTCTTCTTCAGAGAAGGTGAGGTAATGAGGGCTAGCCAAATGGTTGACCATATTTTGGAATTGATCAATATCTAAGTTGTTAGGGACATTGGCTGCTCGCAAAGCGTCCTCAAGGACACGCTTATGCTTAGGGGACAATTCTAAAAGCTCAAAAATGGATATCTGCGCGGGTGTACATTGTAATTGGTTAATAAGATTATAATTGGAATCAGGACCAATGATAGATTTGGGAGGAACACCCTTAGACATGGGCTGCTTAGACTTGCTAGTGCTAGGACCTCTGATAACAATGGGAGCTTGGGCCTGACCCCTAGTGACAGCATTGAGGGACTGGGGCATGCTTTGTGAGTGAGGACCTCTTATCACCACAGTGGGTCTTTCATTAGTCATATGAGTTGAGTCCACATTATTTCCATAAGGATCTTTCCCTCTCACCATGTTGACACTATCATCCACAACTTCAAGCATGTTAATAACGTTCTCCCCATTTGTGTAGGTGTAGTTGATAGCTGCCTTGCCATTCTTAGAATTCTCTCCTTTCTCATACTTAGGCAAGGGCTCTTTAAAGGCTTTATGATCCACATTAGTGGTTAACCCATCAACTTGTAATTGTCCTTTTTCAATAAGGTCTTGGACAAGATGCTTGAGTTTAAAACAATTTTCTATGTCATGTCCAATCCCATTATGGAAAATGCAAAAAGCCTTCGCATCCCACCAATGAGGTAAAGGATTCGGTATACGATGTTTTGTAGGATCCTGTGGGTGTGCCAAATTATGAGCAACTAATGTCTTAAAAACATCTGCATAAGATTCTCCCAATTTGGTAAATTGTCTTTTCTCCATTTTAGATTTCTTTTGATACTTAGGTTTGTCTTGTTGTGTTGAAGACGTTTGCAGCTTGATAGCTTGAACTGCATGAGAGAGGTTAAGAACTCCTTCATTTTTGGGTTGAGATGAGTCAACAACTCCGTCATTGACCACTTGCTTGTTTTTGTTCCAATAGGAGTTCTTTTTGTCCTTGTTACCATTAGTATTGTTATTTTGGCTATTGTTGTTATTTGTTGGTTTAGCCAAAATTCTTTGTTCTTTTAGGACATCCTCAATGTGACATGCCACCTCTACCATAGTATCAAAGGAATTAAATGGGATTTTCTTGACTTCATATCTTAGTTCTGGTATTAGATTGCTCACAATGATATCAATTCTCTCCTCCTCAGGAATTGTCCTTGGGTATTTTGAACACAATCGCCTCCATCATTGTAAAAATGTGACAAAAGATTCCCCTTGATTTTGCTTGAGTTTGCACAAATCAAGCATTGTGACCGACCTCGATAAGTTGTAAGCAAAATGCTGAACAAACCCTTGGACAAGTTCTTTAAATGTTTTTATTGGAGGGGAAAGGTTGGTGAACCACTCCATGGCTTGACCTTTTAAGTTCCTTGGGAATAATCTCATCAAGTAGGAGTCTTCATGGTGAAAGGAAAAGCTCATTATGTAGAACTGTCGAACATGGTCGTGAGGGTCACCAGTGCCATCATATTTGTCATATGTTGGGAACTCGGCTTTCTTAGGAAATTCTACCATCACCACACTTTTGTCAATGGGGTTAGGACATATGGAGTCCAAATGAAACGTGCTCTTGGGAGCCTTCATCCTGTCTATATCCTTTTGCATTTGTAAGATCACCTCATCAGTGGAAGGGCTCTGTTTCTTGATCTTTTGGTGAACATCAAAATTATATGGAACTTTAGCACCTTTGTTAATAAGACTTTCCAAGAATTGATCTTTGTTTTGTTCCACATATTGCTCCACATATGCTTGAAAGGATGGTTCTTGTTGCATAGTCATGAAATCCATATGATCAAATTTAGCATAACTTCCTCCATGTTGTGAGCCATGATGTGCTCGTTGGGAGGGTTCCTTTGAATGTCTATGAGATGACTATCTCCTATGATGGTCATATCTTGAAACCCTTCTTCCTCTAGGGCTTGGGGATCATGAAGGTGTCCTTGATCTTCTTCTAGGACTTGGCGAAGGGGTAGATGGGGGTGAGTTGGTCCCACTATTGGTGCCCCTTCCGTTAAATTGACTTTGGAGTTGTTGTGCATAGAGTCTATCTTCTTCTTCTTGGGTGACTCTTTTCTTTATATCCAACAACGCACGTTCCTCTTCTTCTAGTTGTCTGAATTTTTCCTTTTTAGCAGCTTGTTCATCCAAATAGGCATGTTTCTCTCTCTCAATGCTTCTCAATCTTGTATTGGCATATCGAGAGGTGTCTTTAAGTGGGGAGGATTGTCTTGAATGCCTTATAGCATTAGCTGCGTTTATGTGGTGATCACTAGATTCGTTGTTCTGGTCTTCGTGTTGTGACCCTGAATCTGAGTGAGCTTGTTTATGATATCTTTCAGCTCGTTGGTGAGCATCAAAATACCTCGCATTGTTGGGAGGTGACCCGGGTGGACTAGCATGAGATGAACCACCATACTCTCTTCTATGTCGTTGGAAGATATCCTCAAGAGTTTGATTCATAGCTTCTCTTTGTTGTCGGGTGAAAGTGTAAATCATGTCTATACTTGATGAAAGTGGTACAAAAGAGGTGCTCACATCACTAGGATTATCTCCTGGATTAAAACAAACCTCAGATTCACTCTTAGGAGATTGATAAAAAAGGGGTCCTTTTCCCTTATGTTGTCGACGAGTCTTGACGGGTGGTAACTGGCTAAAGGCAACAGGGGGTCGCTTCCCTTGATTGACTTGGTACCTTATCGTAACTGACATGAAAGAAAGATACTCTCAATGATAAGGTGACCTCTCAAAGTGTCAATGCCAAACTAGGATAATCAAAGTCCTCTATTGTCCAAAAAAGAAATGAGAAGATAAAAAGGGCTTTACCAACACTGTCAAAGAGGTGCTTCAAATCAAAGGGTGACTACCCTTGCACTTTTGAATCAGGAGGTTGGACTAGGCCAAAAGATAATTGAAATTGAGATTTAAATGAAAGCGATTTGGACAATAAGAGTACTAAAATTTTCCAAGAATGTAGCTAACAATCTTAGAGATGAACCTTGGCACCAAGAATGACCTTCTAACTTGACAATTATTTCAAGGTGATTTCATAAATCAAATGATGCTATCCCAGAGGACTAAAACCAAAAATTTAGAGTCAAGATAGGCCTTAAACGTCAGGGTGAGAAGCCTACTCTAAGACCTAGCCTGATTAACAGCAACTGAAACTGACCAAAATGTAAGCACGACAGAAATTAACCAGGTGATATACTCCAGCTACTGGGGTGATATACCTATAACTGCACGACACTTCGCACGATGCTAGGCGATATACCTCAGCACTGGCGGGTGATATACTCCAGGCAGGTCGGGCGATAGTCCGTCAAGGGCGAACTATCGCATGATATTTCTCTTCAAAGCAGGCGATATTTTTAGAAAGTGCGAAGTATCGCATGATATTTCACTTTGCAAGGTGTGATACTGTTGCAGAATTGTTCAACTCTTGACCAGAATTGTGTAAAATTTGTGTTTTTGATTCTGCTTGGTCAAAATTTCCAGTCTGACGGTTGATGTTTTCGATTTCAGTCACAATATCAGCAGAATTTTGGTAGGTTTGCAAACAGTGAGGGATCAAACATGTCTCAAACACTTGAAACAAGGGCAAAAGCAACCTTGCCAAGACAAACACTTGTGATATCAGAATTGAAAAAGCACCCTATGAATGCTACCGATTGTTTGTATGTAAGAACGTTTGCACTGGTATCACACAACTGAGGACAATTCACGCAAATCTATCATAAAAAGTCAAGGCTCAATACTTACCAACTTAGCCCACAACTTGATGCCCCCTCGCCTCACACCAAGTGGTTACCCACAAGAGATGTTGGCTTTGTTGTGGAAATGTCAAATGACACAACCAAAGGGACACATATGGTGAGTATCTTAAGGTGATCCGGGTAAACCACTTAGATCAATCCTTGCACTAAGAAGATAAGCAGCTAAAATAAGGTGGCTTCTATCTAATGGTTCTTAATAAGGATTTCCGTTCACAACACCCCTCTTGCTCCTCATAAAGGACTAGGACCTTGCGGCCTCAAGAGTACCTTAAGCATTCTTGTTCAATATTTTCCCCATGGTCGCAATCCCATGAGCTACTCACATCAAACGAAGATAAGTGTTATGTCTACCAAGGTTTTTGGTGTCCTTGATAGCCTTGAGATTATAGTGAGTTGGAATCACTTGCCACCAAGGAAAATGATGACAAGGTTGTCCCCACTTGAGTCGTTCCTCTTGATTGCTCAAGAGTAGGTCCGCTAAAGGATCCTAAACTAAACAAAAAATAGATCAACTCTTGAGGTTCAAGGTTTTTGGTTCACCACAAGGGTGAAGAGCATACTCCCCTATCTCAAGAATCTCTCCCAAACACACCAAGCAAAGAGGTTCAATTACTCCCTTGCTTCCAAAACCTTAAGATGGGTCAAGATTTTTTGGTTCACCTAAAGGTGAAGAGCATACTTCTCCTACCACCTCAAAATCTCTTTCACAAGGTTTTAAAGATTCGTAATACAATTAGTGAATGCCACACTTGAAAGGAAAGCAAATAAACAAGCAAGAAATTTTTTTTTTTAAATTTTTATGCTTGGGCAGCCCTGCAAAAACTGTTAGTAGCCCTCTTTGACATGCATTTTTAGCAATTTTCAAGCAATGAGAGCACCTACAAACACAACTTGTTAGACCAACAAGGTTAGCAACATCAAAATCCAAATGTAAATATGCAATAAACTGATAGATTCAAGCTAAAAGATGCAGGTTAGACCTATCTAAATATAGTAAAATAAGACAGCAAACTAAAATGATCAAATTCAGATGATAAAACTGGAAATGCAAGTCTCTGTCAGATCAGGCGATATACCTCAGACTTCACCAGTATCGCGTGACACAGTTTCCTATAGTTGCATGATATACCTCAGTCTGGGTGATACTTTGCACTATGGGCGGGTGATACTTCGCAGGATGCCAGGCGATATACCTCAGTATTGGCAGGTGATTCTTCTCTCATGCGAAGTGTCACACCGCTATACAAAGGTATATCGCACGATATTTTTGAGAAGTATCACGCGATACTCTGAGACAGAAAACCAGAACTGTAAAATTTCTGAAAAATAATCTAAAAAATGATGAAAATGCAAAGAAATAAAGGACAAAGCCTATCCACTCTGCCCCACGGTGGGCGCCAGAAATGTACACACTAAAATGGTGCACTTCTATGAACCATTACATGCAAGGTTGCTCAAGAATGAGGCCTCACAAAGCGGCTCATAGCTCTCTATGCATGGAGTTGCAAGGGACTATGATGTGTTTGCTCTCAGCTAGAGCTACAAGCTTGTGACCTTGCTAGTCAACCACACAATGAGAGATTCAAGTGAAGACAAGGGCAACAATGCCAATATCTCCAAGAATCAAATATGCAATGCAATGCAAGCTATATGAGAATGCAATCTAAGCTATGGAAATGAAAGTATAATGCAACTAATCTATGAAAGGAAATAGCAATGGATTACAATGCCTCCTATTTAGACTATGTGAGATTAATCTATTGCATAAGAAGAAATCTACACTAAGAATGCCATTATCATGCAACTATGAAAGAAAATATGCAACTAAATGATGCAATGAAGCAAGTCTTCAATGTCTTCAAAAACTTTAAATGTACCTAAAACCTACAGCATAACATTAGCATAAAAACATGGTATATCCAAATGAAGGAGAGAGCTCTCCTTTTATAAGAAATGAGGTGAAATGGACCATGGAGATTAAGAGGCAAAAAGTCTTAATCAGCAGTGGAGCTTGAAAGAGGAGAAATCCATGTGCACACATATCCTCCAATAGGAAAATAAGAGTTGACTTTATGTCCATATGAGACAAAAAGTGCTTTTCTCCTTTTTATAAAATATGAATAATGCTTTATTTGTGCAACTTAGGATAAGAGGAAAATGTGGGCTTTTTATTTAATCAAAAGGGGAGGAAATATTCCTTTTAATCAAATAAAGACTTAGGATAAATGGTTAGCCCAAAGATAAAAATCCAATATATGATCGAAATTAAGATTTGATCAAGAAATTGATAATGTTGAAAATATTGATTATTGATAAAAATGATTCAGGATTGATAAATTGAATAAATGGGGCCCAAAGTCTAGGTGACCATTTTTGGGTGCATAAACCTCTCAAGATTTCATCTCTGGCTCTCATCGCATTCACATAACCATTATAAACTAGAGCACGTTTATCCCACATTTTTTTCGCTATAGTGCAATCCTTGACATCCTCAAATTCAGCATCAGATAGAGCAACAACAATCTCTATCATAGTAATATTGTGTTTACGACGGTCTCTCAATTGATCAAGAGTCAAAGGACCAACAATTGGTTGTAAGTAGCCATTTTGAAGTAAATGTATAGGAGATTCTCCAATTCCAGTTATGTGAAGTCTCATCCGGCCTTGCCATGTAGTAAAGTTGTCTTTGTTAAGCTTTGACACTTTCCTCTTAGACATCTTGTAATCTTTCTGCTCAAGTCCTTAAAAATTTCTTCCAAGCAACCAATATGCTTTGATACCAATTGTTAGAATAACTGAGAGGGGGGGTGAATCAGTTAGATCAGTTATCCTATAGTCCTAAATACAAAGATGTACCTTATAAAACAATTCCAACAAATTATGCAGCTCGGTAACATAAAATATCAATTTGTCTATCCAGTTTACCGATTACCAGTAATTATCCAACTGTGATTACCAACTAAATCAAATATGCAGTATGTAAAGTATGATAGAAAAACAATCATAAAAAATAACACATAACACAATGATTTAATGTGGAAACCTTGGTAAGAGAAAAACCACCTGGGACCGGTAACCCAAAATAATTCACTCTTCTGAAGTGAGCTCGGTGAAGAGCCAACCCTGTTAAAGGTTATAATACACATTGTTAGGTGTGACCTGGTTAGAGGATTTATCACTAGCAGTTAACTTTTGACCTGCATTCACTACGGGGTCAACAAGATAACACTTTACATTCAACAAATGTCATAGGGTAGAACATAAGACAGTTAAGTCCACTCGGTTAAGATATTTTTTGAATCAATGGTTAAAATTATACAATACTGATCTGATTCAAATACAACTCAATTGCAAATATTCAAATCTATGCTAATCCCATACAAATATCCTCTGATCATTAATCAATTCACTTCCTGAATATTTCTCAACTTACTTTCACTCGGTAAATGGTTCTCTAACACTCGGTAATGTCTGTAGTCTCGGTTCTTTCACTAACCAGTTTGATTAGGCATGCATGAATAAAGTCTTCACGTGAAATCTCTGCAGTCTTCTTCTTTCTGACATGTTTCAATAATGAAACTCATATCTCTTATATAGACAAGTAAACCATTTTCATATCATCCATTATATTTTTCTTCTTAATCTCCTTTGTCCATTTTGCCTCTTAAACCTTCCTCGGTAGATGTGTCATTAACACATTTCAATCTCATCCTTTAGATCTTCTCCAAATTTTGTCAGTCGTGGATCTCATAAAAAACTTCATCCTTAATCTCGAAATCATAACAATTTCTAGCTCATCAAATTTGGTCAGATGTTCTTAGCATTTAATGTTTTCATCCATACTCAGTTGATATAGAAATGCCTCGGTGATAACTAGTTAAACTAGCTTGGTTAACACTTGCCAGTCGGTATACATTGCATTGGCTCAGTGTATACAGAAATCTTCAATTACCAACCACATTAACATGTTCAATTTCAAATCTCTTCTTCATAGTAGATTAATGTAACATATTGAAGTCAACAATATAAAGCCATAAACTCATCAATAAGTTACCCAATGTTTTCCTTATCCTTATATGTCGTATTCATCTATTCCTCATGTAGATATCTCATTTCTTCATATTTTCTTCCTTCAATAGATGTTCAGATGTTTGTAACTAACATGATAAGTACTGACAAAACTAGTTAACATCAATGACAATCATATTGAATGATTAATCATCTTACATATCATTTCAGTAGCTTGGTGATCTCTAATCACTGTTCCTTCAGTTCATTCAGATATTCAATTAGTTAAAGTTCATCAATAGTAGCTACAATAGCTACTATGGAAGCAGTGGAAACAAATATTGTAGCAGTGGTAGAGGATTAGACATCACATTTATTCTTCTCTTAGCTCTTTTTTGGTTTCCATTTTGACTTAGCACTTGTGTAGTCATAGAATCCATGTGTTTGAAAGGAGAGGTAGATGGAACTTTCTACTAAGAATTCTTCTTGGCCCTTGAGGTGCTTGGTTTATATTTTGGATCCTTGTCCACTCCTACTAAGGGTACTTGGTTAATCTTGTAGGGATTGTTCACCCAATATTTAGTGTATCTAATCACATGCCTATCCCTAAAATCCATATCTTCGTACTCATCATCATGCACATTTGCATTTTAAATTACCTGATCAAAGAATTTATTTTTGTTGCACAAGGGATGGAGCTTCTCATTAGTGTATTTAGTTCTATGATCTTCTCTTATGTAAAATCTCATGCTTCTCATGTGAGGTCTAGGTCTATTTTACCTACATTAATCCCTCACCTTAACCTTATAGTTGTTCACACAATTTTTCCAATGATCCTCTAGCTAAGGTTCATGCCTGAGATGAATTCCCATGACATGGCTAAATGTTCCAATTGGATCAAAGTTGCTCCATTTTATGTTGATCTCATCCAAGTGATGCTCTTCCCATTTGGGTCCTACTAATTTGGCTACTTTCATATCTTGGGCGCTACGAGCTCCTACCTTGATGGGGATTCAGAAACATGATTTTTGTTTATTGAATATTAGCCCGTGGGCATCTTCCACCTCTCTACATAGGTCTATGACTATCAATTTATAAGAGGGGTACTTGGGGAGCTTTGTTGGATGGAAAGTGCATATTGTTACCTTGATATTTTTAAAAGTTTTAAATTTAATGTAGGAGTTCCTGCACTTCTTAATCTACACAACAACCTCAAAAGATAGCCTCTTGGAAAATTACCTCCAAAAATTCTAATGACTGCAAGAATGAATGCATCATTCACAATCCTGTAATCAAGCTTATCTACACTCCATTTAAATTCAAGTTGAGGACAATGGGTGTACACCCCAACTCTCTAAATTATCAATGAAATGACCCTCTTCAGACTCGATATGGTTTCATGTGCCACCACGAGACATATTAGGTAGGAGTTCATATATAATTTAGGGTCTATCTTGAC
>BSBK01008492.1:260000-287500 GCA_027943335.1 Chamaecyparis obtusa | reverse complement strand
AAATGAGCACAAGTCAATTGGTGTGTTGCCACACCACTCTTATGATGAGGGTCATTTTTGTGAACATGGGAGCACTCTTGTAGAAGCCACTGATACAATATTTCCTCATAACGAATTATTGGACCAAGGAGTTGTTCCATCTTTAGGCAATGAAGTATGCATGATCATATTCATTCACCTTGAGTGGTTTTTACTTAGAGTAGGTATTTTTCAATTGAGCCTTGAAACATGGCATGATGCTTTACAGATCAAAAGAAGCATTCCAACCTTAATTCATTGGACTATGATGTACATATTAGTCTTAGACAATTATTTTGTACTACTAATCACAAAGATTTAAGATTATCCTTTGGGAACAATAGCTAGTATAATTGAGAAGGTTTGCATCATCTTCTCCATGTTGGAGGTTGGCACATTAATGGCCTCCCATAATCTATTGTCATTGGAGATATATTTTTTCTTTATCTACAATGAGGTTTTTAGTTGGATAGATATTATTTTGATTTATAACAACAGTATATGGTGGATTAACATGACTGATTAATGCTTTTAGTAAGATCATTTTTCACATCCATGGGAGTTCATTTAGATTAAGGTGGATATTTGGTGTTGGTGGTATGGTGATATACATCTACCTTGTTACTTTTAGTGTGAGAGCTAAAATGGTTTAGGATCTTGGCATTGGCTTGACTAGTGTACTATTTCATTGTGATCGTAATGAGTTGCTTCACACCTTTGGGCATAGTGATGTCTATATTAGAGTGGCACAATATCAATATGGTGATTAGTTTTCGAGGATAAATTAGGACCCTATGATTACTCTTGGTTTCATTTTGGTTTAGCCAGTGGATTTTGGATTTCATCGACATATCTTGTGGGGAAGTAATCTTGGAGTGAGTGAATTATAATGTCCCCTCCCTAGCCAGCTTCAATTATTAGGGTTAGTCTATCACTGGGTTCTCATATACTAACAATGATGATTAGAGGACTCATGTTGGGTGGTTATTATCCTTATCTTATCTTCATCCTCATCCTTATCTATTCTTATCCTTATCTTATCTTCATCCTCATCCTTATCTATTCTTATCCTTATCTTATCTTCATCCTCATCCTTATCTATTCTTATCCTTATCCTTGTCTTATCTTATTTTTATTCATATTCTTATCTATCCCTACCTTATCCTTATCCATATCCTTATCCTTATCCTTATCTTATCTTTATCCTTATCTATGCTTTTTCTTATCCTTATCCTTATCATTGTCCTTATCCTTATTCTTATCCTTATCCTTATCTATATCTATCCTTATTCTTATGCTTATCTTATCTTTATCCTTATCCTTATCAGGTTATCCTTATCCAATCCTTATTTTGCAACTATAATAAAAGTGTATTATATTATAGTAAAAGAGTCTAGAGAGTAAATGAAAATAAATGGTATTGAGAGAACTCTATAGATTTCTTGGCTAAGCCTTAGATCTCATAACAAAACTTTGTGAAGATGAAAACCTTCCCATTCTTCTTCCATTTTGGGAAATCTTTGCACTGTATTTTCAGATATCTTCCTAGATCACTAGAAAACTTCATTCCCTTTGTAGACAATCTGGTAATCTCAGCTATGACCTTCTCATTGATCAAAAAGTCCTTGCGAATAGAGTAATGGAGTCGTTATTCCAATTCTGGACAAATATTTGATAACATTTCTGTCATGCCATGTAACTTTTCAAGAAAAGGGGCAATCCACCCTTTCTTCATTTTCTTCCAAATATCAACATCCCTCCTCTAGCCTTCTCAAGTAGCAGGCTTTCCATGTTTCAAATCCCCTCCCATTCTAAAAAAGAGAGCTCAAATTTTTTTGGGTAAGCATGCAAATGGAAAGAGTGAAATAGTAGGCAAAGACAATATGCCCAAAAAACACCCACAAATCATGTTAAATTTGAAAAAAAATTCCCAACAATGAAAGAGATAGAAAAGACCTCTTCAAACACATAAAAATCTTGATAATGTTTGAAATGAGAAACAAGAGAACCCTCAAAATGTAGCCCCGCAATAAGAAAACCCTTAGCAAAACAAAAATCAACCACCAAACCCAAACCCACCACCAAACTTGAATCCAAACCCTCTGCGTCCTCCAATAGGTCGCGTTAATGCCACACAAGAGGGCCTTATCAATTGCCTTCAACAAAATAGTGCCCAAATATCCATATTGGTTAATAGGTTAAGGTCCTCTAGTTTTGAGCACCACTCATCCCTCACCACTTCCTTAGAAAGAATGGTCAATAGTGTGAATGAGGTGTCTAAGGAGGTTACAACATGGGGTTCATAGAGGGATAGATGTTGTGCATTTTATGTTGATTGATTGTCATATGATCAAGTGAAAAAAAAAGGATACTTAAAGAAGACATATGTGCTCTTTTCACTGAACTTATTAGTAGTAACTCCCTAGAAGTAGCTATGAATCAATTTTCCCTACATTGGTGTTTTCATAATAGGATGAGAGCTGCATTTTGGGATAGGTGGTATATGGTCTTTGACGAAATACCCTGTAATAATTGGGAGATGCCTTTATATTTTTTGAGAAAGTTATATTATGAGTTTATCCTCAGCGAGAATCCAAATTACTTTGACATCCGACAGTTCCAGGGTAGAGGGAGAGGCTTTATGTAGGATAGAGCTAGGGCCCATAGGGTGGTAGAGTCATAGCATAGGAGGCATCTAGCTAAAAAACCCATAGTTCATGTTTTGATCCCAGTAGTAGTGAAGGATTCTATGTATTTGTATAGATCCTTTAGGAAGATACATCATTGACTGATGTCATTATTGAGCATGGTACATAATTATTCGATGCTGAGGGTTGATCAACACCTACACCAACTCCATCATCATCAAATGCTCCATTTGGCTCATCCTATCCCATTGAGCATGTATGCCCCAGCTGTCATGGTATATGTGTCGGGGTAGATACCGATGTAAATGAGGATGTTTCGGCATCCCATTATTGTACACACATTGTAGGATTAGATTCTAGACATTCGATGCTGAGGATGTGGCCCTCAGAAGTGACCTATTGAGGATGGTGTTTTCTACGAGACAGACACATGTATGTTTATTTGTGTTTTGACATGTTATTAATTTTCACCTAAATATTATAAAAGTAAATAAATTTTTATTTAGAGAACAAATTAAATTAATATATGAATAATATGCATTGCAGGGTGTACTAGGTGGTACTACAAGCACACCATAAAGTGCTCGTTTGACTAGACGTGCACAGGTAGCTTCGACACTTGACGTATAGTTTTTAAATATTCATAAAAATAGAATAATTTCTTGGCATCAAGATATATTTTCTTAATATGTATATTTATTTGATGTTTTATAGGGCTTGTCTAGAGTTCAAATGTCCAAAGTTTATGATTTGATGCCTTCTGCGATTGACTTTTCCCTAGAGAGCTTTGTGGTAACATACTTTTCACACCTCTTGTTTATAATTGTAATCGAACCCATGTGTTATCATATTCATTTCCCTTATGTTAATTTTGTTTTTGCTAGGTTACCCCACCTGGCTCGAAGACATCACGATGAAAAAAGAAATCCTTAAGGAAACCCAAAGTACAAAAGGTAATTTAGCACAATTTCAGTTTATTTGTTGAAATGTATTATGATTAAACATGTACATGTATACTGATGAATGCACATGTCTTATTTTTTCTATATACATAAACAAATGGGTTTTACAGAATTAATGAATGCACTAGATGTTGCTGATGTTTAAGAGTGGGAAGAGGTAATACTTTTATATTCACTTTCGATTGCATTCTTGTTTGTTCAAAATCTCTTAGAAATCATTCCTCTATGACTATGATATATGTTATTAGTTTCATACAGGAAATGGTCATAGTGGCCTCGTCAATGACGATCCCTCCTAAGAGTATGATCTGATTTATGAAACCAGATTACAATACCTGGTGTGATACCTGCAGTATTGTAGAATTCAATACGAAAATTGAGAACCAGATTGCAAACCAAAAACTGATCCATTCTATTCGAATATTTGAGTTTATACAAGTATGATGGATCCCAAGGGTCATCAAAATCCCTTGGAAATAAAATGAAGAGCCATCATAATATTTATTACAAATAAACTATTCAAACTATCAAAAATTATCAAAAAACTATATATAAAAATTAGGTCTACTTGGAGAAGGCATAACTTTCTAGTCCTAGCTCCGATTTGCGAACCGTTTGATGCATTGGAAAGGTATTCAAAAGAGATAGAGTCAAATTTTGAACACCATTTTTGCCCAGAAATGCACCGAAGACCCTCAAAATTGTAGTTTACTAAAACATAGTAAAATTTGAAAAATTAGATTTTAGTTTTTTCCCAATTTAATCCTGAGCATTCCTCCCCCCTTGAGAGGAAATGGGCCCCATTGCACTAATTTGATGCAACAGATGAGGAAATTGTTCTTTAATTTTTTCCTTAGTAAACCACTTGCCTTGATGAGAATGCTGGCCAGCTCGAACCACCCGATACAGAGGAATGTTCTGATTTCTCGAAGTCTTTAAAATGAATTCAGTAACATGGTCACACTAAACTAGAATAGTAGTAGATGGATTTAACTCTACAGCTTGAATGTATTCAGTAGCTTGGGAAATATACAACAAAGGAGGAAAATAGGGTCTCAACAATTCTACATTGAAAACTGGATGTTGTCCCAAAAATGATGGCAAATTAAGTTCAAAAGCATTCTCACCAACTTGTTTCACAATAGTATATGGACCATAACGAAGAGGATGAAGCTTCCTATTTGGTCTGTGGAGGTGCTCTTTCTGAATATGTAACCATACCTTGTCACCAATCTGAAACTTATGAGGAGTTATATGTTTATCATGCCTTTCCTTATACTTCTGATTACTCTGCTCCAAGATCTCATGAACTTGTTGTTGGAGGTGTCTAATGTTATCAATGAATTTTTCTTCTTTATCTACCTCCTTGACACCATTCAATGGACTATTAGATTGTAGAGATGGTATTGCTACATCCATAGGTGCCAATGGTTGGTACCCAAGAGAAACCTCAAATGGACTGTGCCTTGTAGTACTATGGAGTGCACGGTTGT
This sequence comes from Chamaecyparis obtusa, assembly GCA_027943335.1. Classification (NCBI taxonomy): domain Eukaryota; kingdom Viridiplantae; phylum Streptophyta; class Pinopsida; order Cupressales; family Cupressaceae; genus Chamaecyparis; species Chamaecyparis obtusa. The sequence goes on along the minus strand of BSBK01008492.1, from coordinate 282,379 downwards.
AGCTATGTTGCAAATAGGTTAAGATTTCATCCCATGTGTGAGGATGTTTGGAATGATACATCCATAAAATATGAATAATCATTCGATTCACCACTTCTATCTTCCCATCTGTTTGGGGATGGAATGTTGTGGACTTTGTCAACTTGGTGTCCATTTTAGCCCATAGTGCAGACCAAAATTTTCTGATGAACCTGCTATCCCTATCAGAAATAATGATTTTTGGTAAACCAAAATGAACCCAAACATGTTCAAAAATAGCTTGGCAGTATCTTTTGTAGAAATCATCTTTTTACATGCCACCATGATAGCCATTTTAGAAAACCTATCTACCACAACATATACATAATCATGCCCACACCTTGTAGTTGGAAGTCCAGACATAAAATCCATTGAAATAGATTGACATGGCTTATCAGGAACAGGTAATGGTAAGTATAGACCCAACTTATGGTTTGATGGCTTTGCAATTGCGTAGGCTGCACAAGCTTGTATATGTGAAATGATATCTTGCTTCATTTTTGGCCAATAGAAATACCTTTGAAGGATAGCAGTAGTCTTACCAATACCAAAATGTCCTGCAACATGACTGTAGTGAGCTTCCCATATCATTTTATTCCATTCCTCAGTGGGTACACATATGTGACCGTTATGGAAAAGCAACCCATCCTGCAAGTGAAAATCAGGGATAGACTTTCCTTCTACCAAATTACCATAGATGTTAGCAAAATCAGGGTCAGCACCATATAGTTGTTCCCAAGTTGATGATTGATGACCACATGAATCTAACACTATTGTCAAACCTACAATTGGAGGCCTACTCAAACAATTTGCCACCTTATTACTGCTTCCTTTTTTATGATGAATGTTGAGGTGAAATTGTTGTAGATAGGCTGACCATCATTGATGTCTTTCATTCTACAGCTTCCCTTGTGTTTGTAAGAATTGAAGTGGTTTATGGTCTGTATGTATAACAGTTTCCTTTTCCAGTATATAGTGTTTCCATTGTTTCCAGGCCTGAATAATGGCATACAACTCCTTATCATAGGTGGGGTACCTACGTACTGTATCAGAAAAAGTTTCACTGTGATAGGCAACAGGATGCCCATGTTGCATGAGTACCACACCAAGAGCCTAATCGGATGCATCTATTTCTATCTCAAATGCTTGGTGTAGATCTGGAAGGACCAATACTGGTGTTGAACATAGTCTTTTCTTTAACTCCTCAAATGCTTGATGCTTTGCCTCTGTCCACTAAATTTTTTCTTGTGCTCCACCCCTTAGTGATTGATTAAGAGGCCATGATATGTGTGAGAAACCAAACACAAATCTATGATAGAAGTTGGCTAAGCCCAAGAAGCTGCGAAGCTCTGTGAAATTTTTAGGGGATGGCCAATCTTGAATTATTTGAATATTTGCTGAATCAACATGAACACCCTCAATATCAATGATATACCCTAATTATTGAATACTCTGCATACCAAAAGAACACTTCTCAATGTTGGCATAAAGTTTGTGTTTTTGCAGAGTTGAAAAAACTTGTTCAACATGTTGCAAATGCTCAGACCAAGTTCTGCTAAAGATGAGTATGTCATCCAAATAAACAACCACAAAAGAATCAATGAATGGTCTAAGCACATCATTCATAAATGTGGTTGGGGCATTTGTTAGGCCAAAAGGCATGAACAACCATTCAAACAAACCTTTCTTAGATTTAAATGCAGTCTTCCATGCATCTGCTGGATCAATTGGTACTTGGTGGTATCTAGACTTCAAGTCAATTTTTGTAAAGAAATTAGCCCCCCTAAGTTGGTCCAGCAAATCATCAATTCGAGGGATTGGATATCTATTTTTAATAGGGATTTTGTTTAATGCTCTATAATCAATACAAAGCCTCCATGTCCCATCTTTCTTTTTAGCAAGGACAATTGGACTTCCACAAGGTGAAGCACTTGGATGAATGTGTCCTTTCTAAATCAACTCCTAAATTTGTCTCTTAATCTCATCATTTTCCAAAATTGACCTCCTATATATTGGCTCATGTGGTAGCAGTGTGCTTGGGATTAAATCAATAGAGTGCTTCACTTGACAGTGTGTTGGTACTCCCACTGGTGGTTTAAACACACTATGATATTCTTTCAAAATTTTATCCATCTGATTTTGTTGATTTTTTGTTACCTTAGCATGTGTATTAAGAACAACTGACTTTGTTTGTTCAAGGTGAATCATGAGTAGAACAAAAGCTCTAGTTTGAGCAATCAAGTGTTTACATTGTTTAGCACTAATTAAAGAAGCAATTTGTGTTGGACATACCTCTAGTATTTGATACCTCTTCCCACCAAGCTTGATTGTAACACTACGTGGCCTGGACTCATACACCCCATGCCTCTGATACATGTATGGTTGCCCCAACAAGACATCACATACATCCAATGGCGCTACATCACATATCACTTCATCCTTGAAAGGCTTGATTGAATATGGAAAATGACATTGTTGATTTACTTGAATATCTTGTCCCTCACTTACCCATCCCATAGAGTATGGTTGTGGGTGTCTTGTCACTTTCAGATTTAATCTTTTGACTGTCTCCCTAGAGATCAAATTCTTTTGACTCCCACTGTCAACAATAAAATGCAGAGGCTTTCCATCAATCCACATCTGTGAATGAAAAAGTCTCTCTTCATCTTCACGGGGCAATACTTTAGCAGTTCCAACTACAACATATGGGTTTTCTTCTATGATGGAATCATTCTCCTCTTTCTCAAAATTATTTACTGGTGCTGATTTAGGTTCAGCTTCCTCTCCTCATATCTCTGTCATCAAATTTTTAATACTTTGACAATCCTTTGTGTTATGGGTTGGGGACTTATGCATCTCACACCACATGCCTGTGTCTATTTGTGTCTTTTTAGTAGACCACCATGTGTTCTTGGATGAATTTGAATGAGGTTCGTTGGTCACCTATTTTCCTACAAATTTATTGCCACCTTCAACCCTTGGCTTGTTGTTTGCAAAGTAGTCCCTCTTCCCTTTCTGCTTGAATTTATCTTCAATTTTTGTAGCATATTTATAGGTAGTTTCCAATGTCTCAATATTCAAAAATTCCATCTCTATTTGAATATACCTGTGAAGTCCACTCCATTATTTCAAAATTTGATGCTTCTCTGAATCCTCAATACCGAGTTTTTCTGAAAGTGAATGGAATGTATTGGTGTAATCTTGAACAGACTGATCCCTCTTTTGTCGAAGAAGCTACCACTCTATGTATTTTTGTTCATATACATCCTTCGGAAGGTAAGCTTCTTTTATGTATTCCACAAATTCTCCCCATGTGGGCTTCTTATTAAGAGAAATTTCAAAACCATCTTCAGCAAATGATTCTCGTTCTTTATTTGCGACTTTGGTTTCCCATGATAATTTCACATGGGTTTCAGCTTTGAGGAGAGAAAATGTTATCTTTTCTACATTTGAGAAATTATTTACAGAAAAGTATCTATCCAACTTTGATAACCAGTTATCAACAGCTTCAGAATCGACCTTTCCTTCAAAATTTGGGATGTCAAAATTGACCTACACTTTGAAAGGGTTATTTCCACGAAATGATGTTTCTGATTTAGAGGGTTTTTGATTCTTTAGGTGGTGTGAAAATTGACTCATCATCTCCTCTTGTTGCTTATTTAAAGCTTCCTCGATGAACTTCTTAACATCATCGTCTGACATCTTTGATCGTGTGCATCTCAAAGGTGGGTATTTTGACAAATCTTGTGTATCCAATCCTAATCTTTGGTAGGAAGACCTTGTGTAAATTGGCATAAAGGAGCATTCCCGCTATGATACCACTGATTTGATTTATGAAACTGGATTAACTGATCTGAATTATGAAACCAAATTACAATACCTGGTGTGATACCTGCAGTATTGTAGAATTCAATACAAAAATTAAGAACCAGATTGCAAACCAAAAACTGATCCATTCTATTCAAATATTTGAGTTTATACAAGTCTGATGGATCCCAAGGGTCATCAAAATCCCTTGGAAATGAAATGAAGAGCCATCATAATATTTATTACAAATAAACTATTCAAACTATCAAAAATTATTAAAAAACTATATATAAAAATTAGGTCTACTTGGAGAAGGCATAACTTTCTAGGCCTAGCTCTAATTTGCGAACTATTTCATGCGTTGGAAAGGTATTCAAAAGAGCTAGAGTCAAATTTCGGACACCATTTTTGCCTAGAAATGCACCGAAGACCCTCAAAAATGCAGTTTACTAAAACATAGTAAAATTTGAAAAATTAGATTTCAGTTTTTTCCCAATTTAATCCTGAGCATAGTACAAGAGAGCTATCTGAGGCTCCGGTATGCATTATATATATATGTTTAACATACGGATTTAGATATGAGTACATGCATTTTTATTTTTGTAGTCTTTGTCTTCAACTTTGGGTTATTAACTTTTGTTAATTATCTTTTACCTATTATAGCTCCCTTTGCGACTTCCTACAGATTCTTTACCATTCCATTTTGTTAGGACTTCTCGCCCACGAACAAGCCCATCAACATTACTACACAACCCAAGTGCAAAAGAAAGAGATGAGCTAATCAACAATTTAATTTCCAACAAATTAAACTCTAGTATTTAGTTATTTTGATAGTATTTGGAGATAAGATATTTGATTTAGCATTTGAATTGTTCTTATGCAAACACCCAGTGAGCCATGTATTGCTTCAAAGAGGCTCAATTTTGATGATTCAACACAATCATAGATATTGATAGAGATATTTAGATCTAGTTGTGGTCATTGAATGGCCAATTTTTGTATATAATTAACATTTGTATTATATATATCGACCTTGACATGGCACATGCCACATATGTAACTATTATTGATTTGGCATCTATGCGATTTTTTGATATGTAGATGATTATTTTTCATTTTGATATATATGAAACTTGATACTCTATCCAATTTTTTCATTGTGTGCATATCATTATACTTCAAAACTCAATTTTTTACAATTAATCAAACATGTTTACATTCATTATTTAATATAATAGAATTAAAACATGTTTATCAAAGCCATGGTGGCACAATTAATGTAATCAAAGTCATATGTGACTTAATTTGATGTAATAATGCATGAAAAGCCAAAATATGTAATGATTTTTTCTATTGTGTCAAATTATTCTAATTGACCAAATAAGGGTCATAGGAAGATGTATATTAATGAGCAGTTTATGTGGTTTCTATTTCTTATGGATTTTTTTTTGGAACAAGTTAGTGAAAAGTGTGAAACACTCAATTTTACCAATGTTGCTTAGTGATCCTTAGGGACACTCTGGTCTAGCGTGCTCATGAATGTTTGAGGGACTCTGTGGGTGAAATGGGGTTATCACTATGTTTACCCAGCCAATTGGAGCTAATGGAGCATATGATTCAATCACACAGTGAATGGATTGAAAGATAGCCAATGTTGTTCATTTCAATTGAGCAACATTTCATCTTTTGACATAAACTAAGATAGGGATGCCAAATTAAAAGGAAGGGGGATCTCCCAAAACTGAGATGGGTAATTAAATGCCTCCATATCATGATTATGTAGCACCTGAAAATTCTTCAATACCTCACACAAGCTCTAAGATATGCCCAAAGAAATATCAATGCCCAATGTTGCTTAGTGACTATTAGGGACACTCTAGTCTGGTGTGCTCGTGAGCATTCAAGGGACTCTGTGGGTGAAACAAGGTTGTCACTAGAATTTACCCGACCAAATGGAGGTAATGGAGTAGACGATTTGATCACATGGAGAATGGATTGAAAGACATCCAATGTTGCTCATTTCAATTGAGCAACATTGCATCTTTTGACATAAAATGAGATAGGGATGACAAATTAAAATGAAGGGGAATCTCTCAAAAATGAGATGCGTAATTGTAGACCTCCATATCATGGTCTTGTATCACCTAAAAATTCATTGATACCTTGCATGATCTCTGAGATATGCCCAAAGAAATATCACTTCCGAATGTTTCTTAGTGACCCTTAGGGACACTATGGTCTAGTGTGCTCGTGAACATTCAAGGGACTCCATGGGTGAAACATGGTTGTCACTAGCATTCACCCAAGAAACCAAATCTAATGGAGTAGAAAATTTGATCACATGGAAAATAGATTGAAAGATAGCCAATGTTGCTCATTTCAATTGAGAACATTGCATCTTTTGACATAAACTAAGATTGGGATGCCAAATTAAAATGAAGGGGAATCTCCCAAAAATGAGATAGGTAATTGTAGGCCTCTATATCATGGTCCCATAGCACTAAAAATTCATTCATATCTCGCACAAGCTCTGAGATATGCCCAAATAAAGATCATTTCCCAATGTTGCTTAGTGACCCTTAGGGACACTCTGGTTAGGTGTGCTCGCGAATGTTCGAGGGACTCCATGGGAAAAATGGGGTTTTCACTAGCATTTAATTGGCCAATTAGAGCTAATGGAATAGATGATTCAATCTCACCATGAAAGGATTGAAAGATAGCCAATGTTTCTCAGTTCAATTGAGAAACATTATATCTTTTGACATAAAATGAGATAGGGATGCCAAATTAAAATGAAGGGGAATCTCCCAAAATTGAGATGGGTTATTGTAGGCCTCCATAACATGGTCCCGTAGAACTTGATGATTCATCGATACCTTGCACGAGCTCCCAGATATGCCCCAAGAAAGATCACTTCCCAATGTTGCTTAGTGACCCTTAAGGACACTCTAGTCTAGTGTGCTCATGAACATTTGAGGGACTCAATGGGAAAAATGAGGTTTTCACTAGCATTTACCTAGCCAACTAGAGCTAATGGAGTAGACAATTCGATCTCATGGTGAATGGATTGAAAGATAGCCAATGCTTCTCATTTCAATTGAGAAATATTGCAATCAAATCCATGTTATGATGTTTAAAGAATATTTTTTGGTAAGATATGTCTAAACATGTTCTTAATGATAATTAATATTTAAGTAAGAAATTTTTAAATACATTTCACACTTATTTATTGTTGAACGTACAAAATAAAAGATAAAGTTCAAAAGTAAATACCAGATTCTTCTGAGGTAGAGATTGACGGGATTGAATACATGTATTTCAATAATATATTTGCAAATCAGGCCCATTGCACCTTTTATATACAAAATTTGGCATCTAACATGCACATGACAGCTCATTGCCCTTTTTTTTCATAAAAATTAGCATCTAATATGCATATGGACACTTATTGCGCCTTTATATACAAAATTTGGCATCTAACATGCACATGAAAACTCATTTCCCTTTTTTTACATAAAAATTATCACCTAATATGCACATGGCAGCCCTTTTTTATACAAAATTTGGCATCTATTTATGCATATTACATCTCATTGTCATTTTTAAGTAAAAAATTTGACCTCTAAATATGCACATAGAGAACCTTGAAGATATACAAAAAATTATCAAAATCAATCTACCATATTGTAGAATCATTCTTCTAGATTGCCTAAAACTAATTAATAGAACGTTCTAGATAAGCTCTAACCCTTATTGTGTCAAGTATTGCCTCATAGTCAGATTCATGAACTTTCCACAAATTCTTGTTAAGAGGTCTTCCATGATACTTAATCAACTGAATATTTTTTGTACCCAATAAGGTTAGAGTAATGAAGAATATGTTTGTGTGTCTCAAATCCCTCAAACAACTAGGCATTAGAATTCTTGATTGGATAACTGCATTTTATAGAGTTTAATACCCAAATCAATGCAAAGTGTAATAAAAAGATTTTAATAGGCATGCATACAAGTGGACACAACAATGGTACCTTCTAAGCCATGTCCCTATGACAACAACGAATCCTATTGGGTATTGAATACCCTCTCCATCAATGACTATAATTGTCAATTTCTTTTTGGACTCAATTAAATGACACAAAAAGTAATATGTTATTTCTTCATTGTTCTCATCTACAATTATTGCATATACATGACCTGAATTTAATAGAAGGATTAGTTAATACCAAAATCAACATTTAAAGAACTAATAAATTGAATTTAAAATTGATTTAACCTAAAAAATCTAGACAAATTACTTGGTTCAACTAGGTCTGATACATGGTCAAAATCCACTGATTCTTCAAATTGGTTCATTTGTAGATCTTTGGGAAGTTGATATGTATCTAGGGTTTGCAAATGTCTACAAGACCATTGGTCAACCCACTCTTTTGATTCACATTCATCCCACACAAAATGCATACATGAAGAGAAAAATCATGCAATTTATCTACTATAAATAGCTAATGATGTTCAATTTGAACTTCTAATTGAGTACATGTCGCTTGATCCTATAAGTGTACAACAATCTAGATAGTTTTCAATGTTAGATTAACGTATCAACCAAAAATATCTAGAAACCATAGACTTACATGCATTATCTGGTCCCATCGTAGAGTTACACAATTGCACAATTATTTCTGCATCTATTAACATCGCACCACCTTCGTAATTTAATTCCTCTATGGTAAGAACTCTTTTCACACATGCTCCTACACCATCATTCTCTCCTTTTCCATGTCCTACCTCAGTGAAATTCCAAAAATGTTTTACACCACTTGTCACATGCATCCTACTCAACCAGTAGAACATCCTTGCATTCTTGAATTATGTGGTGCAATTGTCAGACCATATTAAGTGTTGGTTGTATCTTATACCTTTTTCCCTTAAAATATCATAGAAGACTCTAAAAAATCCTTGCACAAATGTTGAGGAATGAGTACAATCATCAATAATATAGAAGTGATACTCTCTTATAACCTTTCTATCATCCTCTATGCTATCATGTGCATGCATGAATGCTATGTGTATAAATATAGTAATTTGTGTAGAGTGGTAATACATAGGTTGCACTTCATTTTGAGGTTTCAATGTATAATTCTTAGAAAAATCAACAACTAAATTAGGTTATCACTAACTCACACCTCTTTAATTATTTTCCATCTTTAACACCATATATGACTAACTTGTACTTTCCAATAGAGACTAGTGTCTTACCAATTTCATGTGTGCTATCTAGATGTAGGCATCTAGGCAACTATTGCAAACCACTGCATGTAGGACAAAATCCTTTCAAATACGTCATCTTATAGTAAATGCACCCATCCTCTCGCCTACATAGTACACTTGAAATAAATTCTCTCAGTGACTTAGGAGGTGCTTGTAGACCACATCCCTACAAAACATCATTAGTGTGCAAAGTACAACATATATAATGGGGTAAGTGCACCAAGATGGTGAACAAAAAAGGGGGTATAAGTGGCCACTTTTTTTTGAAATCAGGGAATCCTAAACTTCACAGAGAGATTTAAGGGTCATGCACTCAAAACTAGGAGTTGTGTAAAGACTAAGAATTGTTGTACTCTGAATCTAGTTTCTAAACTACTAAAGTTTTTTAAAAATGGATAAGATTAAGAGGTTAAAACCTCTTATGCCCAAAAAACTGTTCTTCATTTTTACAGATAAACAAAACATAGTTTTTTTTGTGTGCTTCACAAACTATATAGTTAGATTTAGTATTTTGCAAAACCCTTTGGTAGGATGATAGGTAAGAGTGAGATTTAGAAGTTATGTATTTTTTTGTAATTTTTTGTTGAGTATTTTATTTTTTATGATTTTTTGAAGTGATCGCATCTTGAAAAATATGGTACATGTTCGTGCATTGGGCATAACTTGCATCAAAATAATCCAAATTGCAATTTTTTTTTCAAAGTATATATAATCTAGTGTAGAAGAGTAATATGTATTTTTTTTTTAATTTGGTCAAGTAGATCAAAAGTTATTAAAAAAATGGTAGACATATGTCTATGAGGACCATGAAGACACTAGTAAAGAAAATTAAAGTTTACTATGCTAATGTTGTCCAAAAATAGAAAAAATTATATGGTTAGAAAGCTTAGAAGATGTGTGAGATGATGGTAGTAATTTTAGAGATGCCCACTGATCATTTGTAAAGCTGATGATGACGAAGTTGATAAATCATGTTGAAAGAAGAAAAAATGTGTAAATACACAAAATTAGAGGAAAAATGGGCTTGCAAGCCTTATAGTCATATTCCAAACCTTTTACCTAGCCATAACTCGTACGAGTTATGGTGTACAAAATAACCCGCCCCAGTTTTGAAAAGAAAAAATTGCAATTTCAATTTCTACATAACCCATACGGGTTATGGTGTACAAAATAACCCGCCCCGATTTTGAAAAGAAAAAATCACAATTTCAATTTCTACATAACCCATACGGGTTATGAAGACATTAAAGCAATTGCTTGTAAATGTGTAATACAATACACATTTTTATAGATTCACATATATGATATGTCTCTATGTAGGTATATATGCATATCTATAGTTATATATACATATATTTATATAGATATATGTATATATATCTGTATACATGCATGACTCTTCTTATTTCCTCTCTCTCTTTCTCTAACCTAGTTGAACTAGGTAATTTATCAATTAATTATGTAGTAAATTCTTTTTCTCATGTTGTATGCATTTTAAGGTCAATTTATTAGTTCTTTATGCTGATTTTGGTATTAACTTATACCCTTCTACTAAATGCAGGTCATGTATATGCAGTCATTGTAGATGAGAACAATGAAGAAGAAACAAATTACTTTTTATGTCATTGTATTGAGGCCAAAAAGAAATTGACAAATATAGTCAATGATGGGGAGAGTATTGAGTACCCAATAGGTTTCATTGTTGTGACAGGCACATGGATTAGAAGGTATCATTGTTGTGTCAAGTTGTATTGAGACCTCTTAAACTCAATTTATTACACTTTGTATTGATATTGGCATTAACTTATTTTTATAATAAAATGTACGTGCCCTATCAAGAATTCTAACACCTGGTTGTTTGAGGAATTTGAGACACATAGACATATTCTTCATTACTCTAACCTTGTTGTTGAAGCAAATATTCAATTGATTAAATATCATGGTAGACCTCTTAACAAGAATTTGTGGAAAGTTCATGGATCTAACCACGAGGCAATACTTGATACTAAGGTAGAGGATCCATGGGAAGTTGTGAAGAGGGATGTAACAGGTAAAATAAAATCAATACAAGTTAATAACATATATGTCAGGAAACACTAAAAAAATAAAAATGCATGTACTCATATCTAAATGCATATGTTTAACATGTATATAGAAAAAATGTATATCAAAACCTTAGATGGCTCTCCTGTACTCTTAGGAGACATCGCCACTAATGAGGTAGCAATGACCAATTCTTGTATGAATAATTATAACATATGTCATATTCATAGAGGAAGGATTTCTAAGAGATTTATAACAATCAAGAATGCAATTGAAAGTAAATATAAAAATGTCATCTCTTGTCTCTCCTGAACATCAATGACATCATGTGCATTCATTAATTCTATAAAACCCAATTGTTTCTATATATAGAACAAATAAGTTAGGTGCATTCATCAATATAGACTACAAGTACATGTTTAATCATGAATAATACATTTTAACAAATAAACTTAAATTCTATTGAATTACCTTTTGTCATTTGGGTGTCCTCGAGGATTTCTTTCTCTTTCCCCGTGTCCTCAAGTCAGGTGGGGTACCTTAGCAAAAATAATTAACATAAGAGAAATGAATATGATACCGCATGGGTTCAATTAAAACTATAAACAAGAGATGTGTAAAATATTATAATGCAAAGCTTTCAAACCCAAAGTCAATGGCAAAAAGTGTGATATCATCAACTTTGAAAATATGAGTAGCTGACAAGCCCTATAAAAAACCAAATAAATATGCATATATATTAACAAAATATATTTTGAAACATACACATTATTCTATTTTTATGATTATTTTAAAAAATTACCTCATGTGTTGAAGCTACACATGTATGTCTACTCGAACGAACACTCTATGGTGTGCTCATATCACCTGTTCTACCCTACAATGCATATTATTCGTGTATCAATTTAAATTATTCTCTATATAAAAATTATTTACTTTTATAAGATTTAGGTGATTAATTAATAACATGTCAAAACACAAATAAAAAAACTTGTCTCTGCTCTGCAAAAAATATCATCATCATCAAGTCATTTGTGAGGGTTGCATCCTAAGGAATGAATGCACGACATCTACCCCCACAATGTGTACATGAATGGGATGTCGAACCATCCTCATTCATGTCAGTATCTACCCCAACATATATAACCTGACAGTTGGGGCACATATTCTTAATGGGTTGGGTTGATCCAAATGGTGCATTTGATGACTATGGAGGTGACGCAAGTGTTGATCCACCCTCTACTCTGACAAATTGTGTGTTATGATCAATAATTACATCAGTCAATGATGTGGCTTCATGAAGAGTCTGTAAATCTATATATTCCTTCACAACTATTGGGACTGCAACATGAACCATGGGTTTTTTAGCTAGAGACCTCCTATGTTGCGGTTGTACCACCCTATGGGCCCTCGGTCTATCCTACACAAAGCCTCTCCCTCTACCCTAGAAATTTTAGATGTCAAAGTAATTCAGCTTCTCGCCGAGGATAAACTCACAATATAGCTTTCTCAAAAAATATAGAGGCACCTCCCAATTATTACAGGGTGTTTGGTCAAAGACCATTTACCACCTATCCCATAAATATGCTTTCATCCTATTGTGAATACACCAATGTATAGGAAACTAAGTCATATTTTTTTCTAGGGTGTTACTAGTACTAGGATCAGTGAAAAGAGCACATATGTCACTTTAAGTGTGGCCTTCTTTTTTACTTCATCATATGACAACCCATCCACATAAAATTATCAACATTTATCCCTACATGAACCCCATTTGGTAACCTCCCTAGAAACCTCATTTTCAGTAGTGGCCATTCTTTCTAGCATTAATGTGAGGGTTGAGTGGTGGTCAAGACTAGAGGACCTCAACCTATTGACCAATATAGAAATTTGGGCACTATTATGTGTAAGGCGTTTGATGAGATCATCTTGTGTGACATCTACACAATCTAAAGGAGGAAGTGGAGGGTTTACGAGTGGCAGTGGCTATTGAGGAGAATTATTTTGAGGTTGTGGAGGATTTTGTGGTTGTGGTTGTTGCTCATGTTCAATGTTTTTAGGGTTTTCTTTTGTTTCTTGTGCATGAGGTCTTTGTTTTCTTTTTCATTTTGGGGAATTTTTTGTAGAGTTTGACAGTGTGAACCCACAATAGTGGGTTACAATTTTTTGGAGGAAGGAATCCATCCCGAAAATCATGAAAGCTTGGATTTACTCACATACTTTCGATAGAAAGTACTTTCTAACGAAAGTAATTTTAATTTATATGAAAAGTCCATGTTTAAGGGAAATTTGTATAGTTTTATGTAAAGTACTTTGATAAAAAGTACTTTCTATCAAAACTAGGTACCTTCGATCGAAATCACTTTCTATCAAAAGTCCCTAAGTAGTGGCAATTTGTAGAGTTTGATAAAATTATGAACATTTCATGGCTTCGGGGCTCAAGCGCAGGGGTCAAATGGAACAATAAGGAGATTCATGAACTACAAATGATTGAGAACCTGATTGAAGAATCTATGATTTAAGATCACCGAGCTGATTGATTAGATATGTAATATGATTAAATCAATATTATGTTGTCATTGATGTCAACTAGTTTGACAACACTTATCTTGTAAGTTACTATACTAAAACATCTATAGAAAAGGAGTGAAAGAGATTAAGAACAAAAATATCTACATGAGGAAGATGGATATGATAGATGAGGATAAAGAATACATTGAGTAACTTGTTGATGAGTCTATGACCTTATGTTATTGACTTGATTATGTTTCATTCATCTATGATGAGGAAAAGAGCTGAAAGACACAAAGCAATGTTGTCAGTTGATGAAGCATTTCAGTATACACTGACGGAGTGTAGTGTATACCAAGCATAGTATAAACTAAGCTTGTGTTCACTGATGCATTTCTTTGTTAACTGAGAAGAACAGAATGAATTAAATGTTGTTTTTAGTTGATAAGATTGATGAGCTGGAAAGTGTATGATTTTGAGGTAATAGATAATGTTTGTTACACAGATCGATGGCTAACAAAATTCAAAAAAGATCTAAAGGATGAGAATCAAACGTGTTATTGACACAAGTGCTAAGGAATGTTTAAGAGGCAAAATCAACGAAGATGATTAAGCGGCAAAATCTAATGGAACAAAAGAAAATGGTTTACATGTCTATATAAGAGACTGAAGATTTCACAAGTGAGTGTGATGCCAAAAGAAAAGGAAACTGCAGAATCATCACGGGAACAATTTTTCATGCATTCTAATCATACAGGTTAAGGAGAACCCTACCACAGAGCATTACCAAGTGACAGAGTATTTACCGATGGACAGTAAGTTGATATATTATTGAATTAGGAATGTTACATTGATCATAAAGATTTGTATGAGCTGAATATTGATATATATATCTGCAATTGAAGTTGTAGTAGATCAGATCACCTATTGTTACATATTTAACCATCGTACATAGTCAAATCTCTTAACTGAGTGGACTAAGAAAGTATTATTATGTATCATTCATAGAATGAACATTGTTATCTTGTCAACCCTAGAGTGACTGTTGGTTGGACGATAATGGTTGGTCTTAAATCCTCTAACAAGGTCACACCTAACAATGTGTTTGTAACCTTTAATAGGGTTGGGTCTTCACCGACCTCACTTCAGAAGAGTGAATATTTTTGGGTTGCCGGTCCCAGGTGGTTTTTCCCTTCACAGGGTTTCCAAGTTAAATCTCTTGTGTTATGTGTTGATTGTGATGTTTGTTTGATGTCATATTTGCATGTTGCATATTTGATTTGGTCGATAACTACTATATGTTTTAGACTAGTAATCGGTAAATGCACAGACAGTAAGAGTATTTTAATTTATCGAGTATCATAAGTATTAAGTATTTGTTTTTGGATTATACATTTTGTATTAGGACATTGGATAACTAATTCACCCCCCTCTCAGTTATTATAACAATTGGTATCGGAGCCATGGTTGCTTGGAATAGATTTTTAAGGACTTCAACACAAAGATCTCAAAATGTATAAGAGGGAAGTGCCAAAGTTGAACAAAGGAAACTTCACAATATGGCAAAGCCAAATGAAGTTGCACATATCTAGAATTGGGAATGTTGCACTAGAATTAATGGAGAATGGCTATATAGAACTGACCCTTGGTCTCCTAACACTTGATCAACTGAAAGATAGGCATGATCACAATTTTACTATGATGGAGATTGCTACTGCCTGTACCGATGCCGAATTTGAAGATATTAAAAGTTGCACTACTGCAAAAGCCATGTGGGATAAACTTTCTCAAGTTTACAGTGGAGATGTGAATGTAAAAAGAGCTAGAGTAGAAAGCTTAAGAGGCAAATTCGATGATATGAAGATGAAGGAAGGTGAGAATATTGTGGAATACACAAATATACTAAAAGAGGTAGTACATGCTATTAGAGCATCTGATGGAGTCATTAGTGAAGAAACAATTTTAAGCAAAGTACTCAGAACCCTATTGTCGATTTACGCAATCAGAATATCTACTATTTATGAAACAAGGTCTACAACTGGTAATGTACTTACACTTGACAATCTGATTGGTAAGCTCACAACCTTTGAATTGAATAATTTTGATAACAGTGTTGTACCATTTGTTGAGTCTTCTTTCATGTCCTCTCTGAAGATCGATAAGTCTAGCAGGAATAATAAAAATGATGATAGTGATAGCAATACCGATGATGAGCTTGATGAACTTGAAGCTCTTATGGCCAAAAGATTACCCAAAGGTAAAGGAAGGTATAGAGGTAAGCTACCTTTGGCATGCTTTAATTGTAAAGAGGTTGGCCACATCACTGCTAGATGTCCACATAAGGAAGATGATGAAAGAACCAAAGATTGATCTGAAGGAAACTATGGGAGAAGATTCAACAGAGGCTACTGACATAATAGAGATAACTGAGACAACAATGACAAAGGAAAAAAGGTATGTTACATAGCTAAAGATAATGAATCTAAATCTGATTTTGATGATGATGTAGAAGTTATATTTGTTGCTATGAAAGATGACTCAGAGGAAGAAGAAAAACATGAAGAAACAATGCTGATCTCTAAAGTTAACAAAAATAATACATGGATCATAGATAGTGGTTGTACACATCACATGACAGGTGATGAGGAGAAATTTGATCAACTTGAAGAATACGATGGAGGATCAATTAAGATGGGTAATGATACACCCTATATGGTAAGAGGTAAAGGATCCTTGATGATAAATGATATGATAAAATGTGATAATGCTTATTGGGTAGATGGACTGAACTATACTTGTTAAGTGTGGCACAGCTGAACAATTTAGGTCACCGAGTTTCTTTTGAGAGCAAGAAAGTGAAAATCTTTAATGATGGAGGAAGACTAGTTGGAACTGGAGCACAATCAAGAGGTAATTTGTTTTATCTTGATACTGATGAGTCTTCTTGCTTGATGATGAAAAATGAAGATGCTTGGTTGTGGCATAAAAGGTTATGCCATGTGAACTTTGATAACATGATTAAGATCAGTAAAAGGAAAAGAGTTAGAGGTCTGCCTAACTTTTCAAAACCTGATCATGTTATGTGTCATGAATTTTATAAAGGGAAAATGACTCAATCTAGTTTCAAAAGTAAGGATTATTCAACAAAAAAGATACTTGAGTTGGTTCATACTGACCTGTGTTGTCCTATGAGAACTCAAAGTTATAATGGTGATAGATACTTTATTCTTTTTGTTGATGACTATACTAGATTGATGACTGTTATGTTCTTAAAAGAAAATTCTGAAGCATTTAAGATGTTTAAGTGGTATAAGGTAGAAAAAGAGACTAGTAAGGAATTGAAATGCCTAAGATCTGATAGAGGAAGTGAATTTATCTCTAATGAATTTACTAATTTTTGTAATGAGCATGGTATTAAAAGACATGTCTCTACACCAAGAACACCTCAGCAAAATGGCATTGCTGAAAGAAGGAACAGGTCAATAATTGACTGTGCTAGGACACCGATGCTACAAAAGAATGTTTCTCAGACATACTGGAGGGAAGTTGTCACTACAGTTGTTTATGTTTTGAATTGAGTGCAGCTGAAGGACACCAACAAGACACCCTATGAGTTGTGGTTTGGACACAAACCTACTGTAAGTTATTTCAAGATTTTTGGAAGCAAATGTTTTATTTTGAAAGATGAGAGAAATGGTAAATTTGACTCAAAAGGTGATGAAGGGATATTTCTAGGATATTCTAGTAAGAGCAAAGCATATAAGTGTCTGAATAAAACTACTAACAAAATGATTGAAAGTACTAATTTCTGAGTTGATGAGTTTGATGAAAAGAACACAAAGGAAAGTACAAAGGAACTGGAAGACTAAGGTAGATTCACTTGCATTGAAAAACTAGAGTATCTACCAAAGCCGCAGTCTATGATAACCGGTCAGCTGGAAAACAATACCGAACAATAGGAAAGAGAAACTGACAAGCAGGATGGCCCTACCGAGCAAGAAAATCAACCAGCACAGGATGAACAACAAAGAAGAAATAGGATACTGGCAATTTTTTTCAGAAGACATCATCCTGAAACACAAATTATTGGATACAAACAAGCTGGTATGCAAACAAGGAGTAAAGCAAGACAAGGTACATGTCTAGTTTGTGATTATGAACCGAAAAATGTAAAAGTTGCATTAGAAAATGCTGAATGGGTTAATGCAATGAAAGAGGAAATAGAATAGATAGAGAAGAACAAAACTTGGGCCTTAGTACCCCCGACCTAAAGATAAGAATGTTATCAGTACTAAGTGGATATTTAGGAACAAGCATAATGAAAATGGAGAAGTAACAAGAAATAAAGCTAGATTGGTATGCAAAGGATATGCACAGGAGGAAGGAATTGATTATGGTGAGACATTTGCACCTATTGCTAGATTGGAGGAGTCAGAATGCTACTTACATATGCTGCACGCAAGAAATTCAAATTTTATCAAATGGATGTCAAGTCAGCGTTTCTTAATGGAATACTTGAAGAAGAAGTCTACATAGAACAACCTGAAGGGTTTGTTGATCCAGAAAAGAAAGATATGGTATGTAGATTACATAAAGCTTTATATGGTTTGAAGCAAGCACCGAGAGCCTGGTATGAGAGGTTGCATACTTATTTTTTAAGTATAGGATTTGTAAGAACAAGTGAGAATAGCAATTTGTATATGAAAGGAGATACTGATGATACAATTCTTATTGCTGAAATATTTTTGGATGACATTATATTTGGAGGTCAAGATCAAATCTGTAAAGCCTTTGCTGATGAAATGGGGAATGAATTTGAGATGTCTATGTTCGGAGAGATTAAGTTCTTTCTAGGACTATGAGTGATTCGGTAGAGTGATGGGATATTCATCACACAATCCAAATATATCAAGGAAGTATTGAAGATATTTGGCATGGAAGATGCTAAACCTGTGGGAACACCGATGGCTACTGGATGTAAAATGACTAAGGAATATGAAACTACAGAAGTGAACCAGACACTGTACCGATCTATGATTGGTAAGTTAATGTATGTTGTACATAGTAGACCAGACATAGCACATGTTGTGGGAATAGTTGCTAGATTTTCTGCTAATCCTAGAGAATCATACATGATTGCTACTAAAAGAATCTTAAGATACCTAAAGAAAATAGAGGATTATGGATTATGGTATCCTAAGGAAGGAAAGTTTGAATTGAAGGTTTATATCGATGCTGATTGGGCTGGAAATGTGGATGACAGAAAAAGTACCACCGGAGGAGCATTTTTCTTTAGTGAAAGACTTGTTACATGGACAAGAAAAAAGTAGGCTTGCATTTCTCAGTCTACAGCCGAAGCAGAGTATGTTGCTGCTGCTACAAACTGTTCAAACATTGCATATATTAAGCAAGTTCTAGAAGGTATGAATGAGATAATCACTGAGCCAGTGATTATATACTGTGATAACTCCAATGCAATAAACATTTCAAAGAATCCAGTGGTGCATTCTAAAACAAAGCATATATCAATTAACTATCACTACTTTAGAGAACAAGTACAGGAGAAGCAAGTTAAGCTAGAGTTTTTTACATCAAAAGAACAACTTGCAGATATATTTACAAAGGCTCTACCGAAGGATACATTTGAGTACTTGAGGACTAGACTTGGGGTTCATCCCCTGTCAACTGGTCACTAAGGTGATCCAAATGTTGCATCAACATAATTTTATCAAAAGATCATACATGTTGATGCAACATAGTTCACACTTTGGATCATGTCTAAAGTTGTGAAAAGTACTGGAACAGATTGGCATATCAGTATACAGAGATACAGAGTATGCATCGGACAATAGAGAGTTACTTGGCTACTGAAGAGTTGTTTGTTTATTTGTTTCTTTAGCATTATTGTCAAAGGGAGAGATAAACAATATGAAAACAATATGCACCGATGAGAACTATATGAGGGAGAGATAATTTGAAAGAAAGGGAGAGCACTGAAGATCAGTTACTGAGAACAGAAGAAGGGATCTGAGAGCTGAACAGATCTTATCTGCAGAATGATAAAGCTACATTTGTAATGCTATTGAGTAATGTAGTGATTAAACATATTAAGCTAGGGAGAGCTTGTACAACATTTGTTCATAGATTTATAGAATACATGTTTGGTATGTGTATGGTATATTTCATATTACTTGAGTTGCCATCAATGCCAAAGGAGAGATTGATGAACTACAACTGATTTAGAACCTGATTGAAGAATCTGTGATTTAAGATCACCAAGCTGATTGATTAGATATGTAATATGATTAAATCAGTATTATGTTGTCATTGATTTCAACTAGTTTGATAGTACTTATCTTGTAAGTTACTATACCGAAACATCTGTAGAAAAGGAGTGAAAGAGATGAAGAACAGAAATATCTACATGAGGAAGATGGATATGACAAATGAGGATAAAGAATACACTAAGTAACTTGTTGATGAGTCTATGATCTTATGTTATTGACTTGATTATGTTTCATTCATCTATGATGAGGAAAAGAGTTGAAAGACACAAAGCAGTGTTGTCGGTTGATGAAGCATTTCAGTATACACCGACAGAGTCTAGTGTATATTGAGCACAATATAAACTGAGCTTGTGTTCACCGACGCATTTCTTTATTAATTAAGAAGAACAAAATGAATTAAATGTTGAGTTTAGCTGATAAGATTGATGAGCTAGAAAGTGTATGATTTCGAGGTAATAGATAATGTTTGTTACACATATCGACAACTAAAAAAATTCAAAAAAGATCTAAAGGATGAGAATCAAATGTGTTATTGCCACAAGTGTTGAGGAATGTTTAAGAGGTAAAATCAATGAAGACGATTAAGTGGCAAAATATGATGGAGCGGAAGAAAATAGTTTACATGTCTATATAAGAGACTGAAGATTTCACAAGTGAGTGTGATGCTGAAAGAAAAGGAAATTGCAGAATCATCGCGTGAACAAGTTTTCATACATTCTAATCATACAGGTTAAGGAGAACCCTACTGCAGAGCATTACCAAGCGATAGATAGTATTTACCGACGGACAGTAAGTTGATATAGTATTGAATCAGGAATGTTACATTGATCAAAAAGATTTTTATGAGCTGAATATTGATCTGTATATCTGCAATTGAAGTTGTAATAGATCAGATCACCTACTGTTACATATTTAACCATTGTACACTGTCAAATCTCTTAACTAAGTGGACTAAGAAAGTCTTATTATGTATCATTCATAGAATGAACATTGTTATCTTGTCAACCCCAGAGTGACTGTTGGTTGGATGATAACGGTTGGTCTTAAATCTTCTAACAAGGTCACACCTAACAGTGTGTTGTTAACCTTTAACAAGGTTGGGTCTTCACCGACCTCACTTTAGAAGAGTGAATATTTTTGGGTTGCTGGTCCCAGGTGGTTTTTCCCTTCACAGGGTTTCCACGTTAAATCTCGTGTTATGTGTTGATTGTGATGTTTGTTTGATGTCATATTTGCATGTTGCATATTTGATTTGGTCATTAACTACTATATGTTTTAGACTGGTAATCAGTAAATGCACAGATAGTAAGAGTATTTTAAGTTACCAAGTATCAGAAGTTTTAAGTATTTTTTGTTGGATTATACATTTTGTATTGGGACAATGGATAACTGATTCACCCCCCTCTTAGTTATTCTAACAGAGACATCCTTTTTCATAGCAGAAGTACTCGGAATGAGCTTTCTAATTATTATTGATTTGGCAATTTTTAAGTTTATTATGTATATGTTTTTTTACGTTAATCGAATTTAGGTTTTTTTACAAATATAAACCCCCGAGTTTGACATTCAATGAAAAATAGTAGAAAATTGAGAATAAAAATTGAAAAATAATAGTTCCCTCTATCTTCGAGTCTACTTTCTATCAAAAAAACAATTTGAATTTCGATAAATACAAAAAAAGTTATTAGCTATGTAGTCAAGGTATGTCAAAATTACAGTTTAGTCAACTTCAAATGTTAATAAAATATGCAATAATCATGATAATGTCATGAAACCAATTGCATGCCCTTTGTATGGATGTTAAAAAACTAAATTCGAAAGAATCGCATTGATATCTATTTTACAAAAAAAGTTATGCTCTATGAAAACAATATTACTATTTGAAAATGAAGTTTTCAACGCCATACCAGTTTTCGTGGGAGAAATAAAAAAGTATTCAAATAAATTCAAAAGAAATAAAAATATATATATTTAGAATCTAGACAGAAAGTCCTAAAAGACTCTAATTTACTTCATCCTCCGATTTTGAACGGTCCAACAACAATATGCATCTGAATCTGAAAGTTTTTTTCAAAATGTAGAGTTTAGTGTCTATTCAGGGAAAAAAGTATAACCCACTATTGTGGGTTCACCCGACATCAAAATTTTAAAAACACGCTCGGGTTTTGATAAAAATGTATTTCCCCACTAAACTATTCCTCCATTTTTAGCATTGGAAATGGTCCAATGCCACGGGTTTTGTGGAATATAATGTTCCTCAAAACCCGTACGGGTTTTGAGGATCTTTTTGCCTTTTTAATTAGTTTTTTTTAGGCTTGGTAAAACCAAGCCTAGCATGATTTTGAATTTTATGGGACCCGCATGGGTTATGAAAATCTCATTTTTTTCAATGTGGCCACTAAATTGTCCACCATCTTGGTGCACTTACCCAACAATAAATATCATAAT